>CAXKVY010000751.1:0-177500 GCA_964058915.1 Tetropium fuscum
CGCCTGCTTGTTTCATTGTGTTTCTTCATTTACGAAAAATTGATAGTATTCGTGTTGATTTGAAATAAACTGGAAAAACTCCGGTTTTTTGCTTAGGTATAACACATAATTTAGGAGTTCTCTCGCGGCTGAACCGTTGATCGGATAAAAAGCATCGGGCAAAATACAATTGTAGGAAATTTTATCCTCGTTAATAATATGCCATCGCAATTTACGAAAAGTGGATAGTTTTCGAGTTACTTTTGAAAACTAAAATAAACGTTTTTACCAGTATTTTGCTTAAAAACTGATTGCTGCTGTTTGTTTCTATCGACAAACAATTAAATTCTGGGTAGTTTACCTTCTTTACCTTCTGCGGTAGTTTACACTTTGTACAGATGTAAATACAGTTGAATGATAGCTCATCTGCTTCATCACCATAAAAGGCAATAACGGTGTGGTTTTCTTGTCATAACTTGTCATAACTTTTCGTATGGAATTCATTACATCCATTATACTGCCATGCTAAGCAGGAACAACGTATCATTGAGCTTTACACTTTTGAGAAAAATTGATTTATAGTCCTCGGGGGCTTAATTTGGCTATAATTTCTTTATTTTTTAAGATAAAGCACTCATAGTTTGAAGATGGTATGAGGTCAATATTTCTTCTTAAATTATCAAAATAAATATTTTTATTACTAATTCGATTCACAATTAGGCCGTAAACGAAAAACGTACTGTTATTCATTACTAAAAGTGATGCAATAAACACGGCATAACGTAGCACTTACTGCGTTGTTTACAGATTAAAAATAACGTAAGCTAAGAACTAAATATGGAAGACTGAAAACAGAGCGTAATATGATAACTTTTTATAGCAGTAATTTAAGATTTGTCATAATCGGTTTTTTTATATTAAAAAAAAGATAAATATTAGTAATGATATTAATAATTAATCGACATTTGAATTTTGGGTGACCAGACGTCGATGAAACAGGGGCGGATGAAACAGGGCTTTTACTTCGCATTCAAATGACTCTTGATAATATAGGCATTTCATGCCCTTTCTTGCCTTGACTAAACACAGTATTTTTAAGTATTGGCCTATCTTTGTGTAATTTCTATAGCTGATAGTTTGATGTATAAACATGCCAATTTCTAAAATATATTTTTGTCATTTCTTTGGTTCGAGTATTTTTGGTCGTATTTCTTACATCAATAAAATGTCGAAAATCGTAAACTTTCTGCTTCTTTCTAAGACCTTTTTCAACCAAATGGTGGAAGCTATCAGCAAACATGAAGGACTTGAAAATATTTAACTGTTATTGATTAGGCCGAGATTTTGTTACTATTTATGATATAGAAAAAAAAAATGAAAAAACACCAATTCTTGATCTGGCCCGTGCAATTATCTACCCATATAAAGATATTTTCATAATCTCGGGCAACAGTGATAAAGATAGAATAATATGCACTGAGAAGGTTTTTTTTTTTTCAGATATACCCTCATGCCATACCGATGCGAAAGGTGGCAGTTTTCTGCATATTTCCAAGTGGTACAAAAAATTCATTAAATACAATTATTCTCGGCGTAAACATCACGTCCTTGAACATTTCGAGTCTAGGTAACATGATAATCTTTTGCATATCGACAAAAACATTAATTGTAGCAGCTTTGTCATCTTTATCAACATCCTTTTATATTCTGCTCGAGATGCATTGGCCTTCTTAATATGACGGGTCCACTGCTGACAGTGTTCACAATTAGTTTCTTCTTCATTGTGAGTGATTTTATGAATGTTGTAGGTTTCGTACCTCTCGCATTCCTCATGACCTAATTTTGAAAACGAAACATTCATCATAACATTTAAGACGATATTTCTGTAATACTCGTAGGAGCAAAGTAGTTTTGGAAATTTTTCCTGGAAACGAGTCATACATGTCTCTTATGTTGGCCCGCAGAGCTTCCACATTAATTTTATTTTTGCTTATATAACTTCCACGTTTATCTCTTGGCGATAAGTTTCTAAGGTTGAACTCGTTGTTAGCGGAGTAACCCAAAGTTGCCAAAAAAAAACGTTTTGCACACCTCTACTTTTCCATTGTTGCTCTTAAAATAATATCTTCTAAATATTTATCTCCTGTTTTCTTTTTCTGGATGTTTAGAATTCTGTTTTTCTACTCTTTTTTCTCCGCATTAACCGAAAATAAAAAACTTTCGTTCGCCGCAGTTAAGCTTCCAAAATTTATTGTTCAGCTGCTGGCTTTCTTTTTCAGTTATATTCAATGAGCATTTCTTTAAACATTAATCTAGGGATTCTACTGTATACTTTTCACAATTTTCAGGATTTTGGTTATTTTATTTCTCTCTTCTTTATGATGTTTCTAATTTTTTCATTTTCTTACATTTTCTGCCTTTGTTTGGTTACGTTCTGCTGCAAAATAGTCTTCGCCACTGCTAGACAAACTGTCCTCGTCATTTCCTCCTTCTTGTCCATTGACTGATGCGCAGTTTTCGTCACTTTCTTGTAGGAGGATACTATTTTCTAATACTGATAGGTACAAGTCACATTCTTCTGCTTCAAATAATTTTGAATCAACTCTAGAAATTATGGTAGATCTTTTAGAGGGTAATGAGATTGGCGACTGAAAGTTCTGTGAGGGATGGGTTGGGCGTTGGTTCGAGATTTTTAATTAATTTCGGCACACATGTTGTTGATGACCGACCGCCCCTCATATTTTCTACCATAGAAACCTCGACTTCCCGTCTTCCTCGACTCATCATGCTCTAAAAAAAACAATGAAGAATATACCTACATATTCGTTGACAATAATGAAAATACCGTCAACTAGTTCTGTGTGCATACAACTTGTTTTTTCTTGATGGAAAAATTAATTGGATAATTTTTTGGTATAATTTTATACTTATGTATTTATGTACAGTCGAAATCATAATAGTCAAGGACAGGAAAGTTTTATTTTTCATTTCTTAGAAATTATTATTCACGAAGTTCTTTAAAATTACAAACGAATTGTTCTACAATAAGTTGTTTTTATTCACATTTATTATTCAAATAATAGACAAAAAAAAATAATAAAATAAAATGCCATTAACTTTTAAAACAAATAAGTGATTAATTAATTAAAAATTTATTAGTTAATTAATAATCGAAAAATATAATAAAATAATTTAATATTTCGTCATTTAATCAATTGCAGCAATCAATTTCTAAAAAATAAAAATTAGAGGGGTAGAAAATGTTTATGACGTCGACTATACATTGATACAATTTATGACCGTAATAGATAAAATCTTTTACCATCAAAAAATAAATTAAATAGTTACATACAATATAATATTATCATCTTTACGATGAATCTCTTTCAATGATACCCCACACAATTTTTGTTTAAACCAAACCTGATTGTCTACAAATCTACATAAAATACTTTAATAATACTTACGTAAATGCCTACATGTATCTCTAAATCACACATAAACATAATTGCACAAATAAATTAACTCACTTTCCCGCCACGGGCTAAATAATGATGACTGAAACATACCTACACAGAAGTGCTACGATAACATAACGGTTTTATAGAATGAATCTGGTACCAGTTTTACACCGTGGTACCAGTTAAATAACAAGAACAGCGTAACCTTTCGCGCCTTTTCGTCGTATTGTATTTGATATACTTCTGCGGCGGAAAATACGTAATATGATATGTAATTTATAATTTAATAAGCGATTTAGTAATATGAGGTTTTTGTTGTTTTTCCTATATACACTGTTTATATTATGTTTTTTGCTATAAAATGAAACACAAATTGCAGTACGTGTATTTACCTTATCCTTTTTTGGGACCAACAAATTACAAAATTAGAACAATATTTATATGAAATGAAAGCCCTTCGCATGTAGATTGCTAAAACGTTAATAACTCAATTTTCAAAATTTTCAACGATACGCATCGGATCAGTCACATTTTTTTTACCCTGAGTGTGGATGCCACCCCTCCTTGAGGGTGGAAATGTTTTCAGTCTAAATAATCTGGGAAATGGATATAGGCTCATTTTAACCCCTTGTGCATAATTCTTATAAATTTAGGTTTTAATGAGCCGGCGCTGGACTACTATAAGTATACCTAATAGATTTTGTCGTTAGACTGACCAAGTCGTCACTGGTGCTGCCATAAGATGTTTCTAGCACTTTTAACAATGCATTTTTTTGTGATTTGCCATTAATCTCTGTTCACTAAACAGTAAGCAGTTGTCAGATATCAGATTATAAAAGAGTTCTTGCATATAATATATTATGCACGAGCTTAATCTATTTGTATCATGCGGTGGGATGAACAGGACTTCTATTTCATAGCTTTCCTTGTGCCTCTGCTCCTTGTGTCTCTTTTAGTGCTATGAAATGTTGGTAAATTAAAATGCTGGTACAGTGCTTTCGTTTCATATTCAAACTAATGGTATGCGGTGCTCAGTGGCGCGCGCCATGATCCTAATTTGGAAATAAAAAACGATAATGCTCACTCAATTTCATTTATAATATATTAAAAACAAATTGCAAATGAATGCTAACTGCAAGTGTATTTGTTTTTTATTTTTTTAGAGCGAACGTGCACACAAGTTTTAGAGCGAACGAGACAAATAGGTATAATTTCGCGCGTGGTATTAGCGGATATTTTTTGTTACTGCCTCAGTGGCAGTTGTAGGTGTTCGATGAGTTATTGTGTCCTTGACCGTATTAGGTAGGTGTTTACAACGCGACATCAAACGTGTACGTGAAGTGTAAAAGGCGTGCTCGAGTGTTTTTATAATAATAGTGTTTGTAAAATCATTAGTTATAGTTAATATTTTATAGTGTTATTATAGTATTATCGTATTTATAGAATATAGTGTATGGTATTTATAGGTTACAGTGGTTTTATATAGAGTAGTGCAATGGAATAACTAGGCACATCAAGGAGTAAAGAAGCAAAGCCTCGAAAAAATCTCACATTTAATGAGAAGAGCATTTACTCGCATTTAATGAGAATTTAATGATGTGAGTTTTTGTGAAGAGTGCTGCTAATAAGTGAAAAATACCAATGTGCGTGTAACTATATGTGCAAATAATAATATACCCCTCAAATTGGTGAGTTCATTTGTTATAAATGTTACTAATAGTATTACCTATCCTAATAATAAGTAACCTAACCACGTTCTATCTTGGCAAGGGGCTTTTACCTCCCCGTGGTCCTTGCTGGACAATAGCAATTTAATTTCTTTCTTTTATTTTAAATTGTTATTGGCTAAGTTGTACACGCAGCATGCAATTTTTTTTCAATATATTTTAAATACATCCAAAACTAAATAATTTTTTGGCTTAAAGTTTTGCACATACCTATATGAATATGACATGATAGGACATCTTTTGAAGTCACTTCACCTTGGTTGCGCATGATGATACGCCACTGACCAGTAAATCGCCGGCTTGTTGGTGCATGTGTCTTCTAAGTGAGCGAGAAGGGAAATGGGATTTATATGAGTTGAAGAGGGATAGCGACCGATGGACTGGACTGGGGACTGGAAACCCTAGTTCTATTCATAATAAATTGTGGCGGTATACAATTTTACACTAAATATCCTTTTGAATTGCATATTGATGTGATTTATCGCTTCTGTAGTAATTGGTACGGGTTCTCTTTGTAAAATGCCGCACAATATTTTGCTGTAGTATATCAAACGAAAACACTATAGCATAAAATGCTATAATTAAATCTTATTAAACCGGTCGTTTTGCCAGTAGATTGTGTGATGGATTAGGAACCATATCAATCGGGTTACCATTTTATAAAATATATTTAAACATTGAGGTCACCTGTACATCTAAGCTCTGTATTTGCTTTCTAGAAAACTCATGCCGGATATTCAAACCCTGTACAGAGTCCAGGATGTTAAGAACAAATTTTAAGTGTTTATGATGTAGCTCCTTATGCAGATCCTTGTCCTTATTGCGTATTATCTGCAATTGGATTAGAAGATGGTCCAATGATGGGTTTAGAGATTATTCTTGGGTGTAAATATTATCATTATCATTTACTTGTTGGGAATCTCTCTTTGAGATAGGATAGTTGTTTTGAGGGTAAACATGCCAAATGAAAAACCCTCTTAAATGCAGGTCCGAAAGGGTGGAAAAAAAGGACAAAATAATATAAAAGTGACTGAAGTGAAAGAGAAGTTGAGTCACTATAATTTAGTTAAAAATGTTTTTGAATATAATTAATTTCTAGTAATGTCAATTGATGACATTGGTGAATTTTGTAGAATTTCGAAACAAAAATGAGAAGAAATAACAAACAGTGAAGATGAACTGGATAAGATAAGAGTTTAAAAGGTTTTTATAAAGTTTTAAAATCGAGGTTTAAAATAGCTAGAAAAGACCTAAATAGGTTACGTGAAAATTGGTAAATTTTGTAAGATAAGTTTATGTTTAGTTCTAAAGGGTGAGTTGTGCTCCCTAATGCGTGTAATGTTGTTTGTAAGCAGACTATCATTTAGTTTGAATTATTAGTATATCTGTGAAATGTTTCTGCTGTAGTCCGCTATTAGTACTATGTCGGGAAAAAGGTTGTGTAAGTTTCTGAAGTAGATGTATCTATTGGAGTCCGTGATGAAGCGTAAGTATTTGTTTTATAATACCTTTAGTTTACTTATGTTCTTGGTTGATGCGCTGCACCACACCGGCGCCGCGTACGTAAGGGTCGGCCTCAGTATGCATGTGTCTATTAATTTCTTGTTATGGCTATTTAGTCTGCTATTCCTTGCCAGCAAAGGGTATAGATATCTTGACAAGGAATAGACTTTGCGTATAGTTTAGGTAATATGTTGCGTGAAAGTCAGTCCTTTATCCAAAATAACCCCAAGTATTTTACGTGATGTTTATTCTGTACTGACACCCCCCCCAATTTTGATAGGCGTCATTATGCGGTTGTCTCGAAATTTCTTTTCAACACCATGGCCTGTGACTTGTCGATATTTACCCGAATCTTCCACCTGTCATAGTACTCCGACGCCCTCACCATACGCGCCTTTATTAGCTGGTTCGCAGCCGGACAGGTTAACGCCTATTTGGCAAGAATACCCAGGTGGCAGATGTCGACATTTTTGTTATATAGATGTATTATGAGTTCATCAAGAAGAGAATACAAAATAGGTACACTGTATATTTAACTAAGGAGATCATTCAACTTAGATCGTTTACATCAGCTACCATCTGTTCGGCATATTCACTTCATTTAAATTTTGGTGAAATCCCATAGAAATCAACATATTATTCAAATGTAGGCTAGACCATTTAATGTATGATATATTGTAATTCGTCTAGTAGTTTGCAAACTGTCGCTGCATAATAACAAAGGCAATCCTTCTAATGAACACCAAAATAAAATATAATTCATTCTACCAGCATTTCGATGGCCAAGTCAACATCATTGGGAAATTACGCTGAAGTGATAAGTGAAACCAAATTTGAATGCGGCCTTATTAAAAAAAAAGGTAAAATATTTTGCGCTGTGTAGATAAAATCTTCGATAAAAGCCCGGCTTTTATGGTCTAATTTAAGATTGATAATAACATCATGTTAAATATATATTGACTTGTTGTTAAATATATATTGACCACCATTGTTAATTTTTTTGTCCAAACTAATATAATTTGATAATTAATTACCTTCCAAAAATAAACATTGTCGTTTTCCGGAATTTGCGTCTGTTCAGAGTAGACAATTGTATGTCGGAGCTGATTCCTCATTCCTACGATTCCCAGTTGCCACAGAAAGTTTCCCAGAGTATAAATATTTTCTGGACTCAACCGTCAGGTAAAACACTAGGGAGCACTTTAATTCCCTCTTTTGTATTCACAGACAGTCCGTACAAATTTCGATATAAAACGGTCTGATGACTTATTTCACCGCTTCTACCCCAATATTTTTTATCATCATAAATTCTTAATAATAAATGCAATTAGTTAAATACCTCACCGAAATAAATTTTTAGTTTTAAATTTGGTCCCCCGTTAAAAATATGGTTGTGGAATACGATTACACCCTATTAAATTTAAATAATAGGTTGACTGTGTGATGGGACGCCACTGGGGACATTTTTTTTGCAAAATATCTACTTTTCTTATGCAAATCCATAAACATCTTTATAAAGATCGGGAAAGTTCTATGTGCCTAGAATATTTATGGTGTGAACGATGGTGGTTAGCGCTACTTACATATGTAATTGTATTATCTTAATTTTGTAGAAAATAATAGAGCTAATGTACCGTGAGATTCGCCATGAAATGCTTTCACATTGATTGTCTTTATGCACGTATGATCATTGTCGTAGAAAAATCTCGTCAAGTTACTTGCCAGTAGGATGAAATTAATGCAATATTGAGAAATCTATCTCTCCTCTAATTATACTTATAGTAATATAAAAAATGACATTTCCACACCTTACTAATTAGATAAAAAAGACGTTTTAAAATTGATTTGCTGAAGATTTAAAGTGAAATGTTCAAAGAACCTAAGAACCTTTGGCAAAAAAGTTTTTTCTAGGTTATTTGTACATTTTGGTGCTGGGATAGGGTATTAACAAAAAGAGCGACATCCGGATAGACATACGGATAGACGGACAACATTTTAAAAGTTGTTAGAAAATTTGATTAAGGTATAATTTTTCCAATATCAGTTTAAAACATAAATTCAGCGTCTCTGCCAAGGATGTCCGCTGCTATGCCTCTCTACAATTGTATATAGCAGGCAGCCCCGTGTTATCCATGTAATGTATCCCCTATAGCGCTTTCGTTTGATATGCAAACTAATAAATGGAATGCGGTGCTCAGAGGCGCGGGCAATTATCCTAATATAGGAAATAAAATAAAAAACAATAATGTTAACTCAATTTAATTTATAATATATCAAAAACAAATTGCAAATGGATGCGAACTGCAAGTGGATTTGTTTGTAATTTTTTCCGAGGGAACGTCTCATCTGTTGGTATCGCCTGAAATACATCTATAGGGTAGAGGCGCACGCATATAGGTATAATTTCGCGCGTTGTATTAACGGATATTTTTTGTTATTGTCTCAGTGGCAGTTGTAAGGTGTTCGATCAGTTATTGTGTCCTTGACCTTATTGTGTATTAGGTAGGTGTTTACAACGCGACATCGAACGTGTACGTCAAGTGTAAAAGGCGTGCTCGAGTGTTTTTATAATAATTGTGTCTAGTGCTTATAAAATCTATACTTAATATTTTATAGTGTTATTAGAGTATTATAGTATTCATAGAATATATTGAAACTTCTCATTCTCCATCTTGACAAAAAATTGCCGCAGTCGCGAATATTTGTATACCAAAAAATAGTATACCAAAAACACGAGACACCGATTTGAGTCGAATCTGACCAAAAACCGCTAGATTTCTCAGGCTTTATCAGATCATGGCGCCTCTATCTTGAATATTTGTTCTGGCAAATTGTTTGCGAATTTTCCGGATAATGTTGAATTTACAGAAAACCTTCTGATGAAGATGTGTTTATTATATCTTAAAAAATAAACAAGTCGGTAAAAAAGCTTGAAGATTAATTATTGAAAGTACAAGAGCTGTGTGCAAACTTAGGCGAGGGTTGTATACTGGATATACCATGCTCCGGAAGGGATATAAAATATTATGGCCTCTTCTTTACATATGACATGAGGCAAATGAAAAATCCATACGCTATTAGACCGGTCTGTTTACTGTTTTACGTATTCTAGTAGATAGGCATATTGTTTATATTTGCAGACATTCGCGGTTTGAGGCGACAGCACATAATTCCATCTACCACAGTAAAAAAACACTTGGCAGTTTACTTTCCAGATAAGACTTCTTACAGTTTGGGGTGATATATTGGAAACGAGCACGAAACCACTTTACAAAAAGACGCTCGTTTTCCCATGGCGTTGTGATAACAATTTACTTGTGTACCTACCTAGATGGATGCAGCTTTGGGGTGGGTGACAGGGTGTAGGTTAGGTTTATTAGACAGTTACTACGAGGATTATGCAGTAGTTTAAGATTAGTATCCACGTAAATTATTCTAGATGTAGCACCCACATGCTCCCTGCCACCTAATAATCGTGGCACGAATTAACTGGATATTCATGTTATAATAAATGAAGATTACGGACAATTAAGTTGTAAATATACGTTTTGGTAACATCAGGTAAAAAGGGCAAGAGCTAGAGGACCATAAATATTATGACAATATAATTCTATCGATTTAGAAATATAATATTTCCTTTATATATATATATATATATATATATATATATATATATATATATATATATATATATATATATATATATATATATATATATATATATATATATATATATATATATATATATATATATATATACACTCCCCGGCACAAAATTCCGTCACCCTAAAATTTTGCCCAATTTTGATGTTTTATAACTTTTTTATTTTTCATCTGATTTTCATAAATTTTTTACCAGTCTGTAGATCAGTTCATTGTGTGTCTCTTTAATTATTGTAATAAGTCATATTTTTCGTCCAGGCAATATTATACAGGGGTAAATCAAAGTGTTGTATTTTGTCGTAAACTCAAAACACCCTGTGGAAAAATTGAGGCGAATAATTTTGTTTACAAACTGTTTGCTGCCATCTTAGACGTATTGTAAACATTTTGTTTTTTGATTCATCCCATTATCTCATTTCTTCTGCGAGCAGCAAAATTTTAAATGAAACGATGTTAATTTTATCATTTTTAATTAAAAAACATCGACGTTGGCTAAATACGCGGTTATTGTGACAGAATATTTGACAGTACAGTTAATTTAGTGTGTTGTCATCATGGTAACTACAGCAGACGTAGGTAGAATTGTTGCCTTAATAGAGGATGGCCGCAATAAGAGTTATGTCTCCCGTACTCTGGGAATTGCGCGGTCTACAGTTTGTGATGTTTGGAATAGGTATCTACAGACGGGAAACTTTATTAGGCGGCAAGGCTCTGGCAGAAGGAGAATGACCACTCAAGCTGATGATCACTTTGTCATTATGAGTTCTTTAAGAGATCGAAGAGCTACTGCTGTGTATCTAAAAAATGATTTGCAAATGGTACGTCGAGTAAGTGTAAGTGAAAGAACGATACGTAGAAGATTGTTAGAAGCAGGATTGCATTCACGAAGGCCAGCAGTATGTCCAAAATTGCTTCCTCGGCATCGACAACACCGACTGAGATTTGCAAGAGCGCATGCTGACTGGACTGTAGAACAGTGGGGAAACGTACTATTCACAGATGAATCCAGGGTTTGTTTAAGGTCGCCGGATGGTCGTGAACGGGTATACAGACGTAGAAATGAAAGATATGCAGACTGCACCATATCTGAGCGACTGCAATATTACGGTGGTTCAGTCATGGTTTGGGCGGGTATTTCTACCGATGCACGTACTGACTTTGTATTTGTTGAAAATGGAGCACTAACCGCCCACCGTTACATTGAGGAAATCCTCCAAGAAATTGTTGTTCCATTTGCTCCTTTCATTGGGAACCAATTTACATTAATGCATGATAATGCTAGACCTCACGTTGCACGGGTAGTGAGCGAATATCTGGATGAGGTTGGACTTCCAAGATTGGACTGGCCCGCATGTAGCCCGGATCTCAACCCAATCGAACATCTTTGGGATGTTCTTAAAAGAGCACTCCGTCGCCGTCCTGTGCAACCACTAACCTTGCAAGACTTACGGCTGGCGCTGACAGAAGAATATCAGGCTATTCCTCAAGACAGAATAAGTAATCTTATTAATTCGATGCCACGAAGAATGCAAGCTGTCATTGCTGCGAGAGGAGGACATACACGTTATTAAAATTTGTCTTTGTTAATTAATTTTGTGATATACCTAGTGGATGTTTTTGTTAATAAAAATAAGCTTGAAATCAGCGTTTCATTTAAAATTTTGCTGCTCGCAGAAGAAATGAGATAATGGGATGAATCAAAAAACAAAATGTTTACAATACGTCTAAGATGGCAGCAAACAGTTTGTAAACAAAATTATTCGCCTCTATTTTTCCACAGGGTGTTTTGAGTTTACGACAAAAAACAACACTTTGATTTACCCCTGTATAATATTGCCTGGACGAAAAATATGACTTATTACAATAATTAAAAAGACACACAATGAACTGATCTACAGACTGGTAAAAAATTTATGAAAATCAGATGAAAAATAAAAAAGTTATAAAACATCAAAATTGGGCAAAATTTTAGGGTGACGGAATTTTGTGCCGGGGAGTGTATATATATATATATATATATATATATATATATATATATATATATATATATATATATATATATTAGCTTTGAAATTCTTTGCTATTCATATTTATTTTGTGAAAAGTAATCTTGGGTTTGTAGCATTTCATTACATAGAAATAAGCAAATAGACGAATAAGAAAGAAAACACACTTACCAGTGATATATCTGGACACACATACGGAAATGAATCACTATACACACGAAAACGAACCACTTAGAAGTTGTACAAGTTCTTTCACCTTTCTTGAGGATCTTCAGAGCAGTATACGATTTATTTCATTGATCATTCATACTTGAATTTAAAATACCAATACTCCAACACTTGCAGTGACGTTTTATGACATTAGTTTTTGACGGAACTCATTCTTAGAATACACAAACCAAGTCTACTATTTATATTTGTTCTATTTGAACATATTATATATAAAAGCATTAGGCATACAGTTATCCAGAAGATGTTAAACTTTAAAATGCATAAAATCTTGTTGAACCTATTGAAAAACAACTACTTTTCCAACTATATGCGGGAAAATATTGAATTATATATACAATAGGTTCAACAAGATTTTATGCATTTTAAAGTTTAACATCTTCTGGATAACTGTATGCCTAATGCTTTTATATATAATATGTTCAAATAGAACAAATATAAATAGTAGACTAGGTTTGTGTATTCTAAGAATGAGTTCCGTCAAAAACTAATGTCATAAAACGTCACTGCAAGTGTTGGAGTATTGGTATTTTAAATTCAAGTATGAATGATCAATGAAATAAATCGTATACTGCTCTGAAGATCCTCAAGAAAGGTGAAAGAACTTGTACAACTTCTAAGTGGTTCGTTTTCGTGTGTATAGTGATTCATTTCCGTATGTGTGTCCAGATATATCACTGGTAGGTGTGTTTTCTTTCTTATTCGTCTATTTGCTTATTTCTATGTAATGAATATATATATATATATATATATATATATATATATATATATATATATATATATATATATATATATATATATATATATATATATATATATATATATATATATATATATATATATATATATATATATATATATATATATATATATATATAGATATATATATATATATATATATATATATATATATATATATATATATATATATATATATATATATATATATATATATATATATATATATATATATAAATATATATAATTTGATATAAGTGGGAAAATAGCTCAAAAAAAAGTTAAATTGCATAGGAATACATAAAGTACATACCTAAATATTGCTTATGGAAAATGACAATGGGTCAGACAAAGAAAATCGCGAACAAAAATCGTAGTGCATAAAACAAAGAGAGACAATCATGATGCTGCTATGAACATGTACGCTGTGATTGGTCAATCGTATGTAATATCATAGAACAGTAAATAACCGTCACAAATTTAATATTACCACAAAATCGGTGAATACAAGTAATATTAATAATTATCGTATCTAACTCATATAAACTTGCAATGTTAACAAAATTATAAATCAGCAACTAACACCGAATGAGGGAGTCGAGATTATACTGGCAGTTTAATCTCGAAGAAAGATCTAGGGGTCAAGCGAGACGACCGGTGTGTAAAATGGAGGCAAGAGACACCGACACCCGAAAAGTGATTTAAATAGTGTAAAGAGCCAAGATATACTTTGAATAATACCATCAGTACGTATTTGTTGTGAATTAAGTAAAATCAAAATTAGACAATGTTTGTGATTGGTCAAATCAAAAGTTACTAAGCTGGTAACGAGAAAATTGTGCTTTTGTTTTGTAAAAGCCATATCCTTAGTACTAGAAAATAATGCAAAGACGTAAAAGGCATTCCACGCGATACCCACGCACCTTGTTGTGTCTACAAAAAGCATAAAATTCATAATATAAAATTTAGTAAAATTTGTATATTTTAAAGTTAAGAGTAGTATAAAGTGTGTATCGACGTATATGTAAAATTTGTATCCAGAATCAGGAGAAGTTTTTACCAAGATATAGAATGCTATGAAGTCATAGATCTATATGCTTCCAAATACCCGTGTAGAATAAAATATTTCTCAAGAAAAGGAACCAGAGATTGTAATTTACAGTGCTGTAGCAGATAATAAGAATTTGGTAGTCTGGTTCGTGATATACGAGTTGGGTGAGCCCAAGACTATCCAGGATACTGTAAATTAGGTAGCAGCCGTGAGACGCCATCTTAGATTCTAGTTGTAGTTTGCAGCATGTTGTGTAGTGAAGTGTTTTTCTATGCATTGAATGGATTATTTTGGATTAACATTGATAACAAAAAGGTAATAACCAACCTAACCATTTATTGTAATCTTTGCTGACGATATATTGTGCTTGTGTATGTGTATATACAAAATTTATGTTTCTTGTTTATATATTATAGTAATAGGACTCTGAATGTCCTATTAATTAACTAATTTTAAGATAACTAGGTGTCGTAGGTTTTAGCATAATTTCTATTTTATAAATTATCTGCTTCTTGATTTATAAAAGTTTTAAAAAACTTTTTTCACCATAAAACATAATTTCCTGATAGTTAATTTTAAAAAATAATTGAAAATTTGTTTTAACCCATTATTATCATGAATACGTGAATAAGTAGAAACTTTGTTTCTACTTATTCATGATAATAGTGTTGATTGAGATTTGCAGGGTGTAGCCCATTTCCACCAATCAATCAATCAAATATTCGTATATTTGCACCAATAACTTACTGTCAAAACCTCCTAAGTCGTAATTTTATACATTTAAAAATAATCCAGTAGGTTGTAACGGTGTGACAGCTCGTCACCGTCAAAGGGTTTTCAAAAGTCTCACTTTACATGTCAAAATTAGAAAAAGAATATTGCACCATTGTCTATAAAAAACCTGTCACTATGCATTCCGTGACATAATTTAAGAGTTTTCAGTCCTAAAAAAAGACCAATGCAATCTTTGTGTTAGCTTTAAAGCAGGTAAAATCAAAAGATAAATTTAATGAACATATAACCAGAAAAAATGAAACTCGGATGGAGAAAGATGAAGATAAGGAGAAATCGAAGCATATTTTCACAATGGACTTCCAAAGTGCATTGCTTTGTCCTATGTCGACAGCTTCCGCCATATACTACAAGAAAAAGTTGGTTGCACATAATTTCACTATTTATATAACACAAAGATGGTTATTGTTTTATGTGGCATGAAGCTGAAGGTGACGTCGCTGTTAATGAATTTGCATGAATATTATGTCACTTTATTGCGAAAATTGATTTGGATATTGGGGAAGAAATTATTTTGTACAATGACGGCTGCTCGTATCAGAATAGGAAAAAGAACATAATCATCATTATCACCCAAAAATATTTAGTGTCAGGACATACTTAAATAGAGTGTGATAGCATGGACTCCACAATTGAATGGAAAATAAGAAATGTAGAGATTTATTGTCCAGCAGCGTACCTTTCTGCTTGCAAGCTGGCCAGAATAAAGCCTAAGCCATATGAAGTGAAATATTTATCTTATACATTCTTCAAAGATTTCCCTAAATTAAAGTATTATAATTCCATTCCTCCAGGTTTTAGAGTAGGTGATCGAACGGTTAATAATCTTTGTTCAATTCAGTATCAACCAACCAGATGAAAAAATTCGCAACAAATTAAGATTTCCAGAAGACTGGAAAATTCTCGAAAAGAAGAAACTTCGAAAAACTGGAGTCTAACTCTAACCTCTATTGTCGTGAATACTAATTAATTACACATTAATTAATTACACATTGGTGTTTTCTTTGTTGCCTATCTAAAGTATTTACTTAATTTTATACACATTTGTGAGCTTAAGCCTCCATCTGTAGGTATATTATTTGATTATTTAAACAGCTATGAGCTCATGGCTTCATCTATTGGTATATACTACAGTTAAATATACTAATATGGCCGATGTGAAATGTTATACTTCGATTAATATTGAATTTTTCAGTTTTTTTATTATGTGGATATCCTATTTTATACTAATATCTAAGGTAGGTGCTTGGTTTTATTAAGCTCTTTTCCCTACTTTGTTTCCCTGCTTTGTTTAAATGAGTTCGTTTTATTTATGATGTTAATTTTCTAGAAACTTATGTATCTTAGATTTTTGTACCTTATATGTGTATTATAAGTATTACGTGATGCCTGCTTCTCTATCTACCTGGATCATATGCTGCCACTTGAAGAGGTGCTTTACCCTTTCTATATGGGACTGAGAAACCAATTCTTGATCTCCTCAATTTCTACACTCCTGTTCTGTAAGTAGGTATTAATTATTCTATTGCTTGTTTTTACTTATTATTTGTTTTCAAATCTTCTCTCCATTTTTGGTTTTCTTGGTTGCTGTCAATAAATTGTTTTTTCTAATTTTGACATGTAAAGTGAGACTTTTCAAAACCCTTTGCCGTTAGGAATCGTCTTACTTTTCACAACCGGTTACGAAAAGTAAAATATTACGCAATTGGTTATGCGCAAAGTTCATTGCACAGTAGGTTATTTAGACCTGACAAGCTATGAAAGTATGAAAGTGACGAACTGCCACACAATTACAACCTACTGGATTGTTTTTAAACGTATAAAATTCATAGTTTTCTTCTCATAAAATATAAAATTGGTGAAAATTAAAAAAAATCGTGTATGAAACACATTGGAAAACACTATTTTGTATAACTCGCATCCTTTTGCGGAACTCGCTAGCGCTCGTTCCGCAGAAATCTGATCGTTACACGAAATAGTACTTTTCCCAACTGGTTACATAATAGCTATTTTTTAACAATCGTCCTTGTTTTTATTTTAAATGTCCGCTAGATATTCCTTATATTAATATGGTATTTACCTGTTCTTGCAATGTTTATGGCACTTTCACATTAAGTTTTATTGTTCACTATCACTTTCAGTTTATGCCTTAACCTATTACATTTGATATTAATGTATTTTTTACATATTTAACCTATCTAACCTATTTATAAACTGCATTGTAATTGATGTATTTAATTTAATTTTCTTATTGCCTAGTTGTCTCGCTGTAGATTTGGATTTCTGTGACAGGTACTGTCATTAAAAGTTTCTGGAAATTGGAATATTTACAATAATTATGCTTATATGATGTTATTATACTTTATATGACTATACCATGGGTTATATTAATTTTTATTGTACGTGTCTTCTTTCATTATTAGTTTATTTTGTATAGCATGTTGCTCTCTTATTTTGGTCAAAACTTCGTAACTTGTACTACGAGCGCTCGAGTGATGCCAAGAATTTTACGCTATTTGTTAAATGTATAATACTTTTGTCTAGCATTTTATTATGATATTGATTTGTTATTTATTACGTATTTGTACACCTATTTTTATATATGCGCATGAGTAATCAATTTTATATCAATAATATGGCATATTTTCAATTATCTTCATCGTTGGATGTTTACTTTAGTTTTGATGTTTTATAACATGTTTTTATGTTTTTTGATGCCTTTACTCTCAGTTATTGTCGAATTTAATCTTAAAGCTTAACTTATGTTTTACAGAGGTAAATCAAATTGATGGTTTTTGACCTTCAAATCTGCAACACCCTGTGGCATGATCGTAATTATGAATATGTTGCAAGAATACTTCATGTTCATAGCTCTACCATCAAAAAAGTAGTCGAACGTTTCCGATAAACTGGCAGAAATAAGCGTAGGGTAGGTAATCGCAGAAAACGCAAAACTACAGCTATTGATGATAGATTTCTTCACGTAAAACTTTGCGGGATCGTCATTCAACATCAGTGCAGTCAAGGAATCAACTCCAAGAGGTCCGAGGTATAAATGTTAGTGTGTGGACAGTTCGCAGATGATTGAAAGTCTTTGGTTTGAAAGCTTGTAGACCAGCAACAGGTCCATCCAAATTCCTTCCATGGTACCGCGTAGCTAGACTTCAATTTGCCAATGAACATTTGCATTGGAACTTTAGGCAATGATGGAACAATATTCTTTTTAGTGACGAATCCAGATTCTGCTTACATTCTCCAGATCTACGGAAAAGAGTATCGGGAAAGATTTGCAGAGCATACGTTCACCGTCTGAGCTATGGGGGAGGTTCAGTAATGGTGTGGGCAGGACTAACCCGAGAGGCCTGCACTGAGTTATAGTGGCCGTCGATAGATACTTGACGGCGCACCGATATATAGGAGATATTAACCAATTACGTTGTACCTTTTAGTGGATTTATCGGCGATGGCATTATCCTAATGCAGTATAATCGCCCCCTCAAACAACAATGTGTGTTACATGTGTTACAGCATGTCCACCTAATCTACACCCGATAGAGCATGTGTGGGACATTGCTAAGCGAGTCAGATAACACGAAGTAGCTCCGGCTACGGTAAATGAGCCTCGTTTAGCCCTTCAGGAGGAATGGCAAAATATCCCTCAAGATGATACACAATATATTGTGTTTTAATTTCATTGTTATCAAGAAAGGCATGGAGAAAAATTTATATTTTGCAAGAATTTGGTTATGAAATTATAATTATAATTATGTTATAATTATAATATAAATAAAAAAAAGACATGAACTAAAAAACAAAATGTAGGAAAGACATGGTTCTTCATAAGAATTGGTATTTTGCAAGAATTTGGTTATGAAAATATTCCACGGGGGGTTTTAAACTTAGTGTTCTACAACAACCTTTTAATTAACCCTGTATTTACGCAAGCATTTAACAAAAGACTGGACATGCAAGTTTCAATTACTCATTTTATCCAAAGTTTGTTAAAAAAATATGAAACGACTTAAAATAAAAAAAATGAGAATCAAAAAATTAAATTTTACCAAATATTAAATTGTTGCGTTTTTTTGCACCCGAGTGCAAAATTCCATGTGCATTATTCAAACTAATCTTAGAAATCGTCTGAATGATTTTCTGGTGATCATTCTGTTACTATTAGCTCAAGCAAGTCGATCTTTGTGATTTACCAAGGAGGTATAATAATCCTTTTATAAAAATAAGCGTTATCAATCATATCATATTTACTATATATTATGTTTAAAACATTTGCTGTAAGCCACGTTTCACAATGTATTAAGAAAAACCAATGTTTACTTTTAAAAATGTCTTTATTTTACCTCATATGTGCCCGTTCTAACAACTAGGCTCGCATTGCTTGCTCACCCTTGCTCAGCCAGTCGGGGTATATGACGCAGAAACTTTTTGCTATAAGCCTGAACGCCATTAAGCCTATTTCATAACCGGAAATTTATGACCTTTTTGCCGGCAAACTAATGCACATAGACTATAAAAACTAACGTTCACAGTAACAGACCGCAAATTCTAATAATGTTGCTATCTTCAGCAAGAACAAAAGCGACAAACGGTGGGATCTGCTGAAATTAATTGGCACTCTGACTGACGTTAATTTACATCTAACCTCATAGCAAAAAGGCTCCTGTGTTTTATTGTCGAAGGTTTTATCCACCATTTCTAACCAGTGTCGTTGACAATATATCATCGAAAAGTCTACTCGTACTAATATGTACGGTAATACTATGCTAATTACCGCTTCATTAATAATAATAGGATAAATGTGAATTAGTATACACTCAGTAAGCCAGCGGTAATAACTTTTTTGTGCAACCGGACGCGAAGTAGGCATTTCGCGTCCTCCGTAGCAGCCGCGAAATGCGTCCGCGGCCGGCACCCTTAGTGACAATTTCACGATTTGTCAATGAGCGAACCGTACGTGTTTTATATCATTTCCATAGAAACGCTGAGATACCAAAATTTCTTATACCTAAATTCTAACTATAGTTTTATCAGTTACAAAAAATCACAGCCATGTATACGGTTCTCGTGAAAAAAAAATCAGTTAACGTTCTAAAAGAAAACGCCAGTGCAAATTAGTCCAATTCAAGTAGCTAGAGTTGTGGCTTTGGTAGAAGATGGTAGGAGTCAAAGATATGCAGCTCGTATTGTTGGTCTACCAGAAACAACTGTCCGAAGAGCGATCCAGTGCTACCGAGAAACGGGCCAATACAGCAGACGTCCAGGTTCGGGTAGTTCCAGGATTATGCAAAATATTGACGATCGATTTATTGGTCTGCAAATATCGAGGAATCCCTATCAAACAGCTGTGATCACAAACCGAAATTTAAGAAACGCACGAGGAACAGTTGTGTCAGATCGAACAATTTGTCGGAGATTCAGGAGTCTCGGTTTTATCGCAAGAAGACCTGCTATTGGAATGCGATTACTTCGACGACATCGAGTAGCTCGTTTGGATTTTGCTCGAATTCATCTTGTTTGGATTGAGTTGCAATGGTCTCAAGTTTTATTCACTGACGAATCAAGATTCATGTTGAGATCAGTAGACGGGCGTCGGAGGGTTTGGAGAAGGCGTGGGGAAAGATACGAGGATGGTATGTTCAGTGAAAGGGAGAGTTTTGGCGGTGGTTCACTAATGGTATGGGGTGGAATTACCAGCGAAGCCCGTACAGAATTATCTGTGTTTCCACCACGGTAATCTCTAAATGCAGTTAGATACATAGAGATCTTGAATGAACATGTTGTCCCATTTGCACCTTACATTGGCCAAGAATTCCTCTTAATGCAAGATAATGCACGACCGCATACAGCAGTGATGATAATGTGAATTGAGGATTGCTCTTACAGAAGAATGGGACAATATCCCTCAAATCACTATCACAAATTTGATTGAAAGCATGCCTAGGGGTGTGGAAGCTGTTATAGCAGCCAGAGGAGGAAATACTCGTTATTAGTTAGTTTGTTGTTCAGTTATTTTTTAATCATTATTAATGATTAAAACTTAAAAAATACAGTCGTTTTACTAAAATGTCGAATAATTCTTTGTTTGTTATTTCTTTTTGATGTTGTTTGTACTTGTAAGTAACAATTATTTCAGCGTCCGTAATCGAAAACGCTAAACATTTCTTAAACGATTTTAAAGGCTGTACATATTAAAAAATACATTTTTTATGGAAAGCCAATTACAAAATAGTCATCCGCAAGAATCGCCTTCTCAAACAAAAAAAAAATCAAAATCGATAGGCTGGTTTAAAAGGTATTGAACATCAAATTTGGGACAAAATCTAGGTGCGCCACTTTTATGTCCGTCAGTGTATTATGGTACTTTAAAAAAAAACAATTTTTTATTTTTTTTTGTCTATCTGTTTGTTCCGGGTAATATCCGAAATGGATGGACCGATTTTGACGAGAATTTCACTGGATGATGTTCCATTGACTGATGTCTCACTGGCTGATGGTAGACTTAGTCTAGTTTTATTTTAGAAAAAGAATTAGTGTTCGCGCAAAAATAATATCCATGAAATTGTGAATAAAATACGATATCCGAAACGCCGCTGATGTTATAATAACTAACTTAGACTACTTTCATTTTAGAAAAACAACTGGGGTTCCAGGCAAAAAATTAAATTCCATGAAATTGCGAACAAAATCTATACAAATAAATAAAAATTAAGTGTCGGTTGGTAATGTCAAAATAACAAAAGCTCGTATGACTCGTATGACACTTTTAACAAAAAGCAATTTTTTATATCTACCTATCTGTCTGTTCCGGCTAATCTCCTAAACGGCTGGATCGATTTTGACGGGACTTTCGCTGGCAGATTTTTGATGTTATAAGGAGTAGCATTTATTTTAGAAAAAGAATTAAGGTTAGGGCAAAAAAAAATCTATGAAACAATTTCAGGATCCTCTTTGAGTAATTTGCAAAATCATAAGATACCGCTATAGCTCTATCATTACTGCCTCTACTGACAATGAGGCTATTGTCAGTAGAGGCAGTAATGTCCAGTTAAATCCATTGTCACATAATATGTTTTCCTGTCAAGTCAACGGAGGATATTTGTCTATCTACTTTTTGGGAATGAAAAGCAAATATAAATATGTAAAAAAAATATATCAAAAATGTAACATAACACCTTTATCAACTAAAATTTTTCATCGTCAATGTGACATGGCGACATTATCATCAAAAAATGTCTTTGGGAGATTAAATATAGGATATACTATTATTGGGAGGTTAGATCTATAAGTACAAGGAAAGTTAAAAAAATTGCAAAAAGATTTTTTTTAAATGTGACATGACACCTTTATCTACTTACGTCTTCAATTATTAGATTTCAATTCTAGTAATTGTAATACGGCTCACTGCGACTTCCAATGCCAATCACGTCACCAACGCCGATTGTGTACGAGCTCGGTTCGTTCTATACCACAACATTGTAGATACGAGATACGGGTATATAATAACAACACGGCACACAGCATGGGCGCTGATGACGTAGGAGGGAAATAGAGACTTGGCCTAACTATTCAAACTTCAACACCAAGTGCTACCGAAAAAAATTATCAGCGGTTTGTAACATCGTCTACCTACGACACGGTTATGAAAATATGAAACCAATATAATTCTCAAATTCATTGTACACGTCATGAATACACTTTTTTATGAATACCTTAACCGTGTATCTAATCGTTCATGCAATCTTAATTTCCTATGCATGCTGCAAAGATAAACTAAAAGTATTGATATTTATATGAATAATAAATAAAATACAGTTAATAATATAAATAATTAATATTTATATAGTCATCAGAATATAAATTATGTAAATATTATATCACATTGCTGTAATTTATGTATGATGGGACATATACATTTTTTAAATTTTACGGAAATTACGAAAGGATTTTCATACTGTATAATGGCGACACTATATATGTAAATTAACCCGGTGCAGAACATTTGTACAACAGGTGTCAGAGTCAGTTACATCACAGGGCATTATGATTTTTCTTCAGGATTAAAAACCTCTTTGTGCAGAGATGTCATTGTTTGGAGAAACAGTTGTTTGTAATTATCATTGCCCCAGTGATCATTTAACAGTACATTCGTTTTTTGTAGAGGATTATCATTTAGTTATGTTCTGTTTGCTGTGAGGCATATAAAGAAATTATATGCCCACACTTTGAAAAGAAGCTTGCGAAAACTTAAGGTCTTCTTCTGGCGTTATATGAACATCTATAATAAATTAACGGTCATTTATTTTAGAGATATATCGCTGACTTCTTTGACACTGACGAATTATTGCCGATTTAGTATCCTCTCGTGTTTGAGCCAATAAAAACTAGGTATATTAGAACAATGATCATTTGATATGCGATCGATCGAGAATTACAACCGGTTTCAAATAGGTTAAGTGAATTTTGGAATAATTTGGAGCCCCCCCTCCTATATGCTCCTATATGCTATGTTCGAAACACCTGAGAGATAATAAAATATGCAAAGGTGAGAACAATATTGGTGAAACAATGAGATTTACCTATTTTATAAAAAACATAATTTTTTTCTTAGAATTACTTATATGTCAACATCAAGTTACACACTGTATTATTATTTATCTGCACAGTTAAATCTTGCGACAAGCTTCTATATCATATAAATTGTGTAATGTAATAAATTGATGGGTTTACTTTAATTTAAAGTTTATTTTCTTTTTTACAGCATTTAAATAAAAGTTTGTTTTTAAAAATGTTTTTTTACTATTAATTAATTTTTTATTTTTTAGTTATCTCTGGACATATTTCTAAGTCTGTTCATTTCATTTAATGCGCCATTGCTGCATGGTTTTGGATGTTAATTTAGTACAGTCTAGTTTTTCAATGAGGATACCTAGATTTGACTTTACTTAACTCTACTTATTTCAGCTTGAAGCTACTTGTGCTCAACAAAATACAGTTCCGGGTCTGATTTTGAACCATTCCTTTTCCTGGACTGGTTGCAAACCTATGCTATTGACTCCCATCTTACCAAATTATACAAGTCATAGTATGAAGCCAACCAATGCGTACTTTGAAATTAAGTTGCAACATTATTTGACCTGAATAATTCGACCCCAAAATCGTAATCGGGGACACCAAAAACCCCGGGATAATATTTTCAGACGGATTGGAGCAAATAAGTTGTTAGTATCTACTATCCCAAACTATCCCTAACCTTTGCCGAGTTACAACTTTTTAAAACTGGTGTAACGGTCATCTTGTTTCCCGCCATTTCTCCTCTTTCGTTTGATATCCATATCATGGGGTTTATGCACCCCATGAAAAAACATAGTCCACCATATTGCATTTAGAGTTACGTCATTATATTTTCGTATTCTTCTTAACAAACCGTTTCATTTGATACCCATATCACGGAAGTGCATAAAAAATAACTAATCCGCCATCTTTGGAAGTCCGTCACATTGGATTTCGTATGACGTAATTTTATTTTCGTATTCTTTTTAGCAAACCCTTTCATTTAATGGTCATGATATTTCATATCATGGAAGTGCATACAAAATAACTTATCCGCCATCTTTGAAAGTCCGCCATATTGGATTTATAGTGACGACATTTTATTCTTGTATTCTTCTCAGTAAACCCTTTCGTTTGATATCCATGTCATGGAAGTGCATAAAAAATAACTAGTCCGCAATCTTGGGTGGTCCGCCATATTGGATTTATAATGACGTCACTTAGCTAGTCATACATTGTCATCCAAACTATAGGTGCATGTAAAATTTCAGCTCAATCCGTTGCGGATAACTGCTTTAAAATACAGTTGCAAGATTTGACCCGAATAAACATAGATACATAGCAAGTTAAATAAAATCTTGTAAAAATGGATAACATCTTGGACTATTTAGAGGAATTTTTATCATTTGCAAAACGTTTTTCTGTGCTGTAATATTTGTATGTTGCATTATTGTTATATTTAATGTACTGATTTAGTGTTTTGATACTTAGTGTCATATTTTATGTGTTTTTTAAGTGCATTTCAAGATTGACTAGTCCAATAACTAATTAATTTTTTGTATTATGTTATTATGTTCAGTAACGAATAAAAATATTATTCCATTATATTATTATGTCATTGGTACAATATCAGAATATCAGTATCACCCTCTCGTATTTAAAAAAAACTAAAATATTCCCGAAATCCACCATTAAAGTTTTATTTATGAAATGACACTATGTCTAGGTATATTGCAAAGGCTATTTTAGATCAAATTCATAAATCACGGAACAATAAGGAATGTCGAACCCAGCCGGTGATTACGTAACAATGTCCATTGTTTATGAAAACGAAAATATTTTCCTGACCTCTGACCTGTCACGGCCTTCGCGGTATTGCAAAGACATTTAAATACAAACAACATTTTTAAGTGAAGTGAAAGTCGAGCGAAGGCAAAGATACTTTTAAAATCGTATATCATTCGACAGGAGGTTTAATATTTACATTGGTTTGGGATATAACAACAAAGCTTTTCCAGTAAAAGTCCCCAGACGCGCGTTTGCTATTTATAGAAAGTCCGCCGAAAGAGGACTACAGGAAAGACTGCATAATGGCCATACATAAACATTGTCGAACGTGACAATTTTCCATCCGAAAATTCGATTGAATTTGGTTCTTGATAACCAATATGTAGATAACGTAGCTCTGTATTATTGGATATAATCTAATATGACAAATTTCATGATAATAATGAAAATGAAGTTAAAAATACATACCTATGCTGGAAACAGTCATTATTAACCGATGTCTATTAAATTAACAGTTTTATAGAGTATGTATTTGATAAAAGTATGCGGTGGAATTCAGAGATTGACCTCCACCTTTGACAGGAAGTGTTTTTAGTATCGATATAATATCTACTGCTACCTCGCGTGATGTTTTCAGCACTAACAGAAACGGCAAGCCATTCTCTATAAATTTAAAGTATTTATGGTATCACACAGTATCGATTCAGGTTCTGTAAAAGGCCACGCTCGCATATAAAAAAATAGTGAATTGAATGAATAAGCCTACTACTGAATTAATTATGGCATTTTTTTAGACAGTAGCTTTAACGGCCACTAAAATCCAGTGATAGAGTTCTGTTATTTTTTATAGTTTGTTATTTTATCAACGGATAGTCAGTTAATTGAGATTTATCTCCATTTATTTCTAGGCGTCTGATATTTGTACACTACGAATTTACAAACAATATTGTCAGTCCATAATAAGCCAGGCGACTGAGCAATGCCTCTTAAATTTTCACCCTCTGAAAGGCCCGGATTTGGCGGCCCTCTTGGAAAAAGGGGTAAACAATTTAATGTTTATCATTTCTTGTAAATATTTCGGTTAATATCAAGTTTCCCGTAAAATATAAAATTATCGAAGTAGTAATTAAGGAAGGGTAAATTATCTACAAAAACTGTTTCATATATATTTTTGCTCCGACTGCCTATTTCGAAGTTATAGGCGTCGAAAGCTGTGATTTGCTAATTTTCTTATAAAAATTCTATTAAAGGCAAATGATTTTAGATTGTCGATATAATTTCTATGGCAATTAAACATAAGACAAGGACAAGTACCTCTGCAGTGACGTAACCAAGGAGGGACAGCCCCTTCCCGCAACTGACTTTTGGCGCCCACTGTTTTTTTTTAATTTAATTTTATTACATAATAAGATATGTATAATATTTTGGTTATTTTATAAATAAACTTTTTTATAAAAACTATATACCGTTAACTCAAACTTGATATTATAAGGTAAGGATTTTTTTTAAAAAAAGTAGTGAATCTTTAATATTTTAAAAATTGCTGGTGAATCATTTTCTAATTTCGTAAAAAACTGTAGTACTTCAATTTGCTGAGGTAGAAGATAAATCTATTGAATATGATGCACAAAACATGAAGTATTGATTCCCATATAATCAGATACAAGTATCGGCAATGGCAAGAATACGCTAAGCATTGTAGGAAAAAAGGCAAATAGGGGTACGATCGGCCATAGAAAACGTGAAAAATGTAGGAGATTTTGTCTACTTTAATTTTGGATAGAATGGCTGTTTCGTATAGTTTTTGAGATATAGGCGAAAAACCGAAAAAGGTGCCAAATTTTTTGCAAAAAAAAATGGAGTTCTGGACAAAATTTCTGTCAGCAACGTTCAGATTCATGTTCAGCGACCCAAAAAACATGAAGGGTGAAAAAATTAAGACTGGCGCAAAACTTTCCCCAATTTTTCCTAATATGTTTAGCCTATAAGTTTTTTGCTCAATAGAAACAGCCGATTAATATTGATTTTGACCATGAAATTACTAAAAGAATTTTAATTGATAGTATTAGACAATTACATGAAATATCATATCATGTGGTAACATCTTTCAGTGACTGTGGGGGACTATGGGACTGTTGGTTTCTGGAATGAGGTGGACTTTTAAATATAAATAACACTCATTTGCAGTGTCTTTAACTAATAAAAGCATGTACGAGTATATTTACGAGAGTTTTTTGATGTACCACTAAAACGCACATTTACTAAAACCGTCGCGAAATTGATTTAAGGGATTTGTGTTGAACGACGGATAAGTAATAAAGTTCCTTTGCACCGTTTGTTTAATTTGATAGTTAGTGATATCAATCCTTACTAGAAGGGAAACCAAGTAGGTACACCTGGGCTGTATAAAAAAACCGATTCGATTTTGGACGTTGGATTCGTCATCAGTAACCCCGAAAACCTCTGGGTAGGTCATTTCAATATATTTCAGCCAATATTCGTTGAGAATTCCCGGAGATGAGGTTCATAGTGGCTGTACCGACCCCCAGATACATCCGGTATGTTTTTGACGTCAGATTCGTGATCAGCGTACACGAAAACCCCCGAGTAATAAACATGAACAACTTTCCACCCTTTTAAAAAAGTTTTTTTATGAAGTAAAATGTGGCTGCAAATTTTTGACAAGCCCCCTTAGTTATCCCCCGAACTTTTTTCTAAATTGTTTTTTGAATCGAATGCAAAAAAACCCGAGGTCTCTACCTGCGTGTCATAAAAAGTGAGCTTTTTTCACTCATTTTCCCCGTCTAGGGTGAGGCGAAAGAGGTCATTTTTTTTCGCCTCACAGTGAAGACCTACTGAAGAACTATCGGGCTGCAAAATCGAGTTTTTCAGGTGCTGCGAAAAAAGTACTTGAGCTCAGGGAGAGATTAAATATTTTTTGCATTCTTTAATAATACTACTGGGAATATTAACATAACCAAATGTCAACTTAGATTTAAGACGTTTAAAGGTATTACTTTTTCACTAGAATTCTACTAATAAAATTCGCTAATTATTTCTAATTTGCATAGACATTTGGGGATAATTAGCAGGCAATTTTAAGCTTCTACTAGTGTATAGTTGTTCGGCAAATGTATTAATATAACTAATTGATATTCAAGTTATGGTAAAACCGGATATCTTGTATCTCGGATATAAGGCCTATAATAAGTAATTAATTTTATACCATAAAATATCCATTTCCATAATCAGTATTGACGATAAGTTGTGGAGATTATGAAAGGCTCTACTGATTCCTTTTGTAAAAAAACAAAGGAAATATTGGATTCAAAATTTCAAGTAACTGTAGTAACCGAAGTACACACAAATATAATACATAAAATAGTACGTCGGTATATATAATTTGTAAATAATAATTAATTAATTCTTCCGCAAATTTTCTAAATAGTAAACCAGCTTGTAGCCATTCTATACATCAAAGTGTTGCATACACTAGTTATGACTTTGTATGTGCTGTCCAGGTATAATGAAATATTGTCTTAGGCATTACTGATAAGTTATGTTTTACATTAAGAAACCCTCGACTTTGAACTCGGCTTGGATTCTATCCCATTGCAAAGACGGCAACTGCGTTGTTCCAAAAGATACGTTAAAATATATAAAATTATCACGGAGGTTACTAGGTATAGATTTCTTGTATTAAAAGTATAACAGAGAGTTTAAGGGTGCCATTTTAAACGAGGAATACGAGATGAATATACGTTGGATGTTACAGGAAGGGATCACAGAAATGGGGTGAAATTAAGCATTAAACATCGAAACGCTTTTTTCTGCATGGTAGGTAAGTTATTTCCGAAATTATGATTACGCCTATGATTACGAAAGAACCAAAAATTTCCTATAGGGATTATTATTATTTTTATCTTGTTTTCATTTTAATCAAAAATCAATTTGATAGATTTGATAGAATTATCAAGACACTAACTTATGAAACTATTCACCGGAAAATGCACCGTTCTCTATTTTTTTATTACCAGTATTTTATTAAAAAAGCACTATTTCTTTCGCCAATATGTCCCAAAGAAACCTTGAACATTACCGGAGTTACTCGGTTACTCTGCATAATAATTCTTCAAATAATCAGTTTCGCGTCCATTCGTGATAAGTATTGTGGAAAATTCGTAATATAAATACAATTATCGGTTAAGAAAAAACAATACTAATCCCTATAAGAAATTTCCCGTTCTTTCAATTGACATAATCAGAATTTCAGAAAAAAGTAACCCTGAATGTAGAAAAAAGCGTTTCAACGTTTAAGGGTTGATTTCACCCCCTTCCCCCTGTTACCCCTTTTATTCCGATGCAGATTCCAGGTATAGGTCATTTTTCGTATCTAACAACTGTACTAAAAACACAAAACGTTTCAGAAAGAGTTTCATACGTAAAATCTGGTTCTTAAAATGGTATGTCCTCTTTTAAATGGCCGCATACATGTACATGGAGTTCTTAAAAGGAGAAAATATCATCGAATACAATCACTCCATCCGCTGAAATATGGCAATGAATGCTTATCCTAAAGATAAAAGTGGTAGATTATCCGCATATAATTATAATGTTTATTTCTACTTTCCTCCGAGGCATTACGTGATTTGAAATCACTAAAGGCTTTTCCTGTTCTCATTATATCATTTATAGAACAAAATTACAAAAAAACAACTACAGGGTTGAAACTTGATAGGATTGATCATTGCGCCACTAAATTGGGATATTGTTCGGCCTAACACACTATTATGCTTGAACGGTCTTTCACCTATTGTAAACATACGTGACCTTGATAATTTTGCAACACACAATATTATAGTTCTGCAAATAAATAAACTTTCATTTGTCACGTACATCATGCAGCCGAGCATGCCCCTTTTCTATCGTCGAACACAAACATTCATGGAAAGGCGAAGGATTTAGTAACTATTTTGTTCTTTTAGTTTTTGATAGATTAGTATCCATCGAATTCCAACTTATTATTTGTCTTGGGGATAAAATTGCTGATGTGGCATTACGACTAGTATTCGACAGCTCTGTACTCGCGTCAATGAATTCATAAAACATAGCATCTTCGGAAGTCCTGGAGAAGCTTCGATTCTGATGATTTTTTTTAATTTGGTTTTTTATATTATTTAAAATCAGAAACCTTTTGGAGCGGAGGCGGAATTATTTTTATTGTTTAAACAATATTTATGCTATTTATGCAATAAAGAACTTGAAAACTTGTATAAAAGAGATATTTATGTTATTTTTTTATATTGCTATTGTAAATATTTTTAAATTATGTCAACATACCAACAAATGTTATAAGCAATTTCCTACAAGTTTTTTGATGTAATAATGACAAAAAATTCATTTGTCGAACAAAATTAAAAAATATTTATTAACTGTAGGAAATTTATTATTTTATATAAGTACAAAAAAAAGCAAATTTAATTTTCATTTATATTTTGCGTTTCAGAAACTTCTTCAAGTGGTTATCGCAGTCACTTCTATTGCAAACAATGAAGGCAGGAGAGAGACACTTTTTCTGCAGCCACCCGCTGAACCGCATCCTGTTTTACAAGAGCAAAATATGATTTTTAAAACGTTGTTACGTGCTGCTGGTTGCGTCATTTTGATTGGTTTTAAATGATTACGTTTTTACCAATCCGATTCTTCAGGAGGTATCGAAAAATAATTTTTCTTACCTGGACTTGCAAGTGGACTCTCTTCATATGTTGTTTCTATCTTTTAAAGCTAATGCTACGAAACCTTTAATCGCAGTACATTTAAGTTTTTAGCATATAATACATTGTGAGAATACAATTAATACCTTCACTAAAAAGCACTTCTTCACTTTGCTCTTCAACTATAAAAGTTTCACCTGTTGCACGTAACTTCTGATCATCATTAAACATTTTAGTAAAACTATTTTTACCTTTATTATAGAAAGTGGCTGTAGTATCACATCCAGTGAATGCATGAATAAAGAGAAGATGCTCTTTTTTAATATTTACATATTTTATTAACATTGCTTTTGTTGAATATACTCAACAAAACAGACAACTCAAATTTAAAACCTTTTTTTCTCAATCTATCAAGTCGTGCCCCCATTATTTTGGCATGGTTTGTGCAGACCGTATCAATGTAAAATCGTTTTTAATGCATATCTGCGCGGATTATGACTACAAAAAAAGTTGTCAAATAAAAATTTGTTCGCGAGTCGTAGTTGCAAAAATAAGGAAAATCAAATTTATTTTTCATCTGGGGGGAGTGGACTTGGAGACTAAATTTCTTTTTGTGGGAGAGCCATTATGAAGGAATTACGAGGCCGCACACTGGGGATGATGGAAAAATTAGGAGGGGGGGAGAGGGGTAAAACGAACATTTTTATAATGCCCATAACTCATGAGTATTGACCGATCTTAAAAAATTAAACAGCTTATTCTTCGTTTTCTCATACGATATACGATGGCTTTAGCGAAAAAATCGCCATATGCATGACTTTGTAAGAATATGTATAACTTTTTTTCTATACTCGGTTCACACTTATTTTTTGACGCGTAGAAACAGCAGGATCTGAAGTATCCTCTACAATTAAAATAATTTAATAAATAAAATACGAAGTGTTTCTTTTCTTCCGTTACATTTGGTCTACTTCATACCGCCATAACCTTTTTAGTTTAAACGGAACATTTTACATTTCTTACGCCAAATTACGTATAATTAAATTCCCGTTTGTTTGATACCAGGATTCCATTGGTTCAGGTTATAACATTTTGAGACATTTGCAATTTTGCTAGGTTACTTAATATCCACAAAGACCAAGACATTTTATGACAAATTCTGACTCATAATTATGATACCAGGAGGCGTATTGGCATTCTGTACTATTATTCAGCACACTATACTATAGCAGCATACTATTATATGGCTTCCTGTTACGCGTCATATGATATTACCATATATACTGTGATTCAGAGTACAACTATGTTTTAACGATATGAAATGCGGCATAAAATGGTTTATTGATACCATTTTTGCGCGTTTGAATCGCCCAAAATATATTGCAATTCAGAATTAGAACAAATTGTAACAAATCGCGTGGGAGAAAAAGTTTGGTTATGTCAAAGATTACTGAATATATTATATTCAATAAATTTAGTTATGTCTTTTGTTATTGTTTCATTGTCGCAAACATGAAACATGTACAAAATAAGTGTATTGAATGCTTGCATGTTAGGTCATCAAGGTTCTGAAATTCAATGAAAATGAACTAAATTAATTCTGAACATTGAATTCTGCAATGAGGAAACCTCTTCAATGTCAATCAAATATATCGACTATTTCATGCTAATAGATAATATTTTTAAAGCACCAGTGCAATTTAAAAGACTCATGATGATGACGATGATGATGAAGAAGATGATGAAGAGGTGCTAGGTGTAATGAGGAGATTTTAGTAGTATAACAACCACTAACTGGATTATACCTAATACATATCCATCGGCAAAAAGATATGCATAGGTATAAATAAAATTTTAAATGCCAACATAGCAGTTTTAATAAATTTAATACATATTTTTATACATTTAATTAATTTTAGTTAAGCTATATTGATGCTATGTATCATGATTTGGGTAACGAACATGTATATAATATTTATATAACATGTATATAATTTTTCTATGTATTTTAAATATATATTTGTGTAATGCTTGAGTTTTACACCACTTGTTTTATAATGTGTGCATTGTTGTTTTTTACATTTTGACTGTGACATATTTATTTATAGTTTTCTTTAAACAATATATTTGTATATTTTATGACTTGCCAAAAATTGTTGGTGATCTTGGTCAAATAAACTAGTAAAAAAAATATGTAGTATATGTATATGTAAATATATAGGTAATATGTAGTATGGGTTCTGTAAACATTAGTATAATAAAAAATGTAAAATAAAAAGAAAAATTGTCCCCCTTGATTTGGGCATGACCCGAGCCCCTTACCCCTCTCCGTTCTCCTGCTGCGTAGTAAAAACATTGAAGTGCCCTAGCTCCCCTCCTAATCATCCGATTTTGATCTAGTTGGGCTAGAATTAAATGTCGAAAAAAAAGCTGTCTATAGGCAAATATTTCTCCCACCCCCTTCCCTCATACCGGAAACACCGTTTGAAAATACAAAGCGTTTTTTTGCGCGCTAGGCGTTTGTTTACAGCAAAAATAATATTCGCTAATGCCATCGTATAGCGTATAAAGAACCGATGAATAAGCCGTTTGACTTTTTAAGATCCGTCGATATTCAGAGAAGTTATGGGCATTTCAAAAATTTTCGTTTTCCTCCACACCCCCCTCCTAATTATTCCATCACCCCCAGCTTATGACCTCGTAATTCCTTCATAATATCTCTTCAACAAAATAAAATTGAGCCTCCAACTCCACTCCCTCACGATGAAAAATCAATTTTTCTTATTTTCTAAGATATCTCGCGAAATAATTATCCGATTTCGCTTAGCTATAAAGGAGCGTGTATGCTTTGTCGTACTCTTAATTTTTTCTATAATTTTTTTTGTAAAGTCAAAAATCGCCGAGATATGCATTAAAACCAATTTTCCCATGCTCTTAATTGATCGTTTCCCCCTCCCTCCCCCCATTGACACGGTCTGCACAAACCTTGCCAAAATAATGGGAGGACGCAATTTGATAGGTTGGGAAAAAATTATTAGATTTGTCTGTTTTTGACCACTATTTCTTTCCAGATCCACTCCACTAGTTGTAAGGCATTATTTTTTAGTGGTTTAAAAAGTATGTCTTTATCATCAGGTGCTAAAGCCATCAATAACACTAAGAATATCAATGTCTACAACAACTACATGAAAAAAGGAACAATCTGCAGCTGATTGCTTAACTCCACTCAATATTATTTTCGGACAGTTTTTTTGCAGCGAAGATCAAATGACAAATATCAGAAAACTTTTTATTTTTTCCCATTTTAATCTATGAACATACCACCATCAATAATGTAGCAAAAAAACAGTAATATCATTAACGTCCGTTCCATATTGAATAAAAATATCATATAGCGTTGATTTGGTAGTTTTCCTCATTCCAGCGTTAATAAAGAGTGAAAGCGGATAGGTTGCAAAATTATATTTATTTGTATCTACTACAACTTGAGTTTATTATTAATTGTAATTTTACTGCTAATGCTCAATAAAGATTTAACGGTATCTTTTATGGTCATTTTTATATCTTTAAAATTTATACTGAATATATTGAAATTAACATATATGAGGAATTTTTTGGCATAAAATAGAGACAAAACTGAATTTTTTATATGAATATCATAGATATTGTTTAAACAATATAAATAATTCCTTCCCCGCTCCACAAGATTTCTGATTTTAAATAATATAATACAACCAAATTTTCAAAAAAAAATCAACAAAATCTGCGCCGTTATTGAGTACTTCTGAGGAAAAGTATTCGTTGACGCGACTATCGGTAGAAGGAGAATAAAGAAATAAAGGCATGTGAATTAATATATAGGCCTACAAATGTTAAATAGCTATTTGTGATACACATTTAGATAGTTTATTTATAATATTTAATATTCTTAGACCACTCGGTTAAAATCGGTTGTTAGTAGTAACACAAAGTCCAATATGGGATTACAGGAACTGCTCTCATTTCCACCCCAAAAACTCGATACAAAGATCCACCCTGTCGTAGCATTACTAGGTTGACCTGTGCCCCGTCCGCAACCTTTATATCAACCTAACAAAGCCCCATGTCGACCAAAATTACCTCTAAATCGAAATTCGATAGCAGCATACCGTTATAATTGAATTGATGTGCTTTTTGAACGAGCAAGAAGGAATGCCGTAAATTCTGCCTGCATCGATGCCCATCGCATATAAATATTCCTTGTTAAATCTTTCCTCGTGGGATTTCAGATTTTAAGGGTTGGTGTCCTAAGGGATTCAAGTACGTTCAGAAAAACGTACATGGACTTACAGTGGGTAACATCTCTATCAGCAAATTAATATTATATTTGTTCATATAATTGGCACCTCTCTTGATTTCAATTGTGTCATGAATTGTTCGTGTTTTTAAGGAATGGATGCTGGGGTTCTAGTTTTGTAAACTGGTGTGTTCATGTTCATATACTCCATGGTTCATAAGTCTGTTGATTGGTCTGAAGGAGGTTTGGAGGAAACAGAGCACGTTTGTCTCGCGACAGGAATGAACGTGCCTCAGGACATTGAATCCCTCTACTGCGCATTGGTCAAGAGTTTTGTTTAAAGTTATTCAAAGTTCATACGATATTTCCACATTCTTAAACAAACTATACCGCGCAAATGAGACGTAATATACAGCAAGGTGGAGTGAAAATTTTTAAAATTGCAATTTGCAAATGCCTGTGGCTCTCAATTGTGTATATATACCTAAAAGTAATGCACGTCATTTTTTTACCAAATCGGTCAACATTAAGTGACCTTGAAAATGAGTAAAAATTCCCATTTTCTGAGTTTTTTATGTTTTTTAAATCAATAATTCTATTTCTCTACAATCTGAAAATCCGCCTGTAAAAAGTTTTTAAAATAAAATATATTCGAGTGCCTTGGTAATTATATATTTGTGTCAGAAAACGTCGAATCTTAAATTTTCAAGAAACCCAAAAATATTTTATTGGAAAAACTTTTTACGGACGCATTTTCAGATTGATAGAGAATTATTTAAAAAATTGAATTATTGATTTAAAGAATATTAAAAATTAGAAAATGGGCCTTATCACTCATTTTCAAGGTCACTGGGGCACCACTTAATGTTAATTGGATAAAATTTGGATAAGAAATGACGGGAATTACTTTTAGGTATATATGCCCAACTCATTTGTTGAACTGATAAAACAAAAAAACAAAACCGACCTCAAAAAAATCTATACTAAAAAACGATACTAAAAAGTAAAAAATAATGACGTTATTCATTCTTACTTAGAATATAATCAATTTATTAGGCCAATAATATACAACTATTGTTAATTTTGACGTCGCTGTCGATGCCAGTCAATGTTTACAAACGTATAACGAAATAGCGTAGGTATACATCTCTAATTTTATTCGACTAGAAGTTTGAATTTAGGTTTATTTGTAATTGTGGTTCGCTTTGAGAAGTTGTATTCAATTGTAAGTGAACGCGTTACATTTTTGTGTATAACTTCTATTTTAGTGGACTTAGGCATGGGCATTCATATACAAAAAAGAAAGCTGACGTAATTTCCGTAAAAATTTTTTCTATGTGAATTTCCATGCAAAATTTTTTCCATGTGAAAATCTATTTTTCTGCCGTGTGACTGCTACCGACGCTTTTCGCGCCGACTTGGGCCCCCGTGTATATTATAGCCACTGGTAATCTTTTACTTGTAAAAGAACTCAACCTCGGAGAAGATATTACAATAGATATTATTACTCTATGTTATAAGAAGAATTATTATGTATAGAAAATTCGAAAATATCGCCATCGCTCTAATTATCTAAAAACGTTACTCATTTCAAAACTATTTGGTGTTAATTTGCACCAATCAGGTTTATACAAAGCAATATTGATTCAGTGGAGGTTATGCAACGCGATTGCTCAAGGTAGTTACCGAGTCTTAAACTACAATAGATTTATATATCAACAAACAGCATAGTTTGATTTAATGGCAGTGCTTTAACTGCACTACATATAACTTTCACTTTGGTCCACTTGTCGGGATACGATAGTAAAACTGCGTTGTAAACAATTATGTCATTGTTGCGTATTCTGTTTTTATCTCAGTTTCCTCTTGGCTTAAAAACCTCTACACCAACGATATTGATCTTACAGACGATTTCAGAATATAAATAGGAAAATAATGTTTACAGAAACTTAATATAAAATTTGCACAATTCAGTTTTGGAAATTTTGCAAATAAATCGATTCGTGTCATACTTTACATACAGAGTGTTCCTTTACCGCGAAGAAGTCCAATATCTCCATTGTTATATCCAATATGTCCAATATCTCCATAGGAACCTTTCTCCCATAATAGTGATACAAAAGCAGCTGTAACGAATTTTGTTCTAGTGAAATTAAACTCATCACCTTGTAACTTGACCTCAATAAATATTTCAATTAAACCATAAATATTATTTCAATAAATGTTTCAATTAATACCTCATTCAGACATACCGGAGAGTAGATAAACATATAGTAAGTATCAATTAGAAGCAAGTACAATTAATAATAATAATAGGTAGGTACTATTCATATATATAACCGCAACTGTAAAATTATTGCGCGCCGACTATAATAATATCATTGACATGGAAGAGACCAAAATACATCACAATTTAAACGGAAGCGACGCGATAATAGACTGGTATTATACAATGCACCAAATTATACGGTTGCAATTGTAACAGTCGCCCACGTGTCCCATCGCCTAGTCATTTGGACATTATAAAAATAATGAAAGCGTACAAGGAGTTACCAAGTGATCCTGTTTTGTACTTGTAGGAAACAGGAGTTGGCTTTTCGTGGCCATGATGAAAATATGAATTCCTTAAATCGCGGAAATTTTAAAGAATTATTAAAATTTTATGTGAAAAGGCCGTATTTTCTGGAAACTATATCAAAAGAAATAGATGAAGCATATGTTACAATTGATGAAGCATGAATAGAAATAGATGAAGCATGCAGCATGAAACAGACATTGTGCAAAAATCACAAAGCTCTATTATTATTAAATATTTTAATTCTATTGCAAAATTAGTGGAAACCGATGATTTGATGTTAGTGCTGATCGTATATACATACAGCTGAAACAGATTATGTAATCTCGGCATCTTGCGAACGATATAATTATAAATCAAAATTGATCGCTCAGTGTTATAACGGCCCGAGTGCGGATATTTAAATGGTTTGCAGGAAAAAACTAAAAAAGTGGCTCGACAAGCTGTGTACATTGTTACTCATCTCTTAAATTAAGTTTGGCAAAAAAGTGTTACAAAAATTTCTAAATACCATATATTTTTAGCAAATGTAAGCCTTCCGTATTTTTTCTACCATTCGGTAAAAAAAACCTAGTGATTTTTGCAAAAAATACTTCATCTACTCCAGAACCCACGAGCAGCCACTGCAAATACATTATATGAGCCAGTGAACACTGATGTGTTCACTGAATAATTTTTATCATTTCACTACAAACTTGGACAGTCTGTCACTCAATGAATTGCTTATAATCTTTTTGACTGCACTAATAACGGAAGGAAGCCACGTTCATTCAGATTTTTTGCGTCTAAATTCTGATGATGAAATAGACAATATACAACGGTAAATTTGGAACCGCTTGAGCTTGGTTCAAATGCGCTATGAGTATAACATATATTACTATATTAAACCAGACCATTTTTTTGCAGCTTAGTATGTAATAGAAAATGTTGCGCTAGAGAAAATGTTTCAGTGGAGTTATACTTAAGGACATTAAAGAAAAGCTTTTCAGACCGCGCAGAGAAACCAAAATAAGCCAGCGCGTTTAATCTTGTTAGTCTCGGGGCTGGAAAAGTAAAATGCAATTAGTTGAGAGCAAAAAAACCTTTAGCTAATGCAGCTACATAGCGTCTAAAATGTTAAATTCGTATGTACAGATTCTTCAAACATGCATCAGAAAATTTTGCCGAAAGTCATTTTCCATCAGAAATGTGTGAGGGTCTTTATAATGTCTGCAATAAATAGAAAAGACTTAGGAATTATTATAAAAAATATATATATCAGCTCCATATGGTCGCAGGGTAATTTTTTAAATAGGTAGAAAAATGGCGACTGTTGATTATCACCAGTCCGGTTTCGATAAATATTAAATCTAAAAAAATACAACGGCCAAACTTAACCTCAAAATCGGCACTACTAAAAATCAACTACCAACTACAGAAGATTTTGAACTATTAAATAATCGAGAATTTTTCGAGAACTCTTAATTTTGCGAGGATCTCTATTTTTACCAAATAACGAATTTGTAAGTTACGTTAAAAAAATAACAAATTTAATTAACAAATATAATAACCGAATTTTAAAAAAACGTGAATTATAACGTTTTTTCCCATTTTTCTCTATGGCTTGTGCACTAACCAATACCTTCAATCAATCGAAAGATAAGGCTAATACCCACAACTGTCAAATTTAACTTTTTTCCCTTCGAGCTCATTTTTGTTTAATAGCGAAAACCCGTTTTTGTTTTTTACATTTACGAATTTTTTAGATTAAGTTCGCGATAAAAAAATTGTGGAAATTAAACGCAATATTCCTTAGATTATCTTATCACGTGGTCATGTTTTCACCTCATTGCTGATCATCTCTTCCTTGAGGGGTTCTCCTTTTTTTAAATTTATCTACCTACTATTGTGACGGAAAAAAAGTAATCTATTTTATCTGTATGTTTTAGCAAAAAGACATCTGTTGTAAATAGGGATTTTTACATGAGTTATGTCAATTGAAATATTTTTACAAGTCATTGGTGGGGTCATATTTAATTTTTTAATAAAAAACAAATAATAATTCAGTAAAATTTATTTTATTATACTTAGCAGAAAATACATAACCATTTTCTCGCCAAACTTGGACCAAGTGTCCACTGGGCGACCGACAAAATAAGTATCCAAGTAAAAAAAGATAAAATAGACGACATTGACACTAATAAAAATGTATTATAATTGATGCGTCACTGGTGAAAATCGATAACTTTTTTTGGACGCAATAGTACCAAATATTTGTTCTCAATACAAGTATATATCCAAAGAAGCTGTTTTATATATTTTGATACCTTATTCTACACACTTATTTTTTTATTAGTATTACTAATAATAATTAATAATTTTATTAGTATTAGTAATATTTCGTAATAATTACTACGAAATATTGCTCAATCATTATTTATCATTTATCAATCATCATTTTGACCCAATTTAGTGTTAATAAAGTTGCTACTATATCGTCTACACCTTCATCAATCTGGTCCAGGTCCAATCGGATATTTCCCTAGGGAAACTACAAAATATCGCCCGTTGCTAAGGTTGAAATACTAGATACGGAAAATGATATAAATGAAACACTAGATACGAGATATCATCAATTTTCAAGAGGAGAATTCGTCTTTGTTATTGGTACACTTCAATCATATGACAATTCTCTGATTTTTGAAGATCAGGACAATTCTCTGATTTTTTTTGTGAAACCTACTATAATTGACTATAATAGTTTTAGGTTAGGATCTCAAATTGGCGGGGGTTTCTATTTTAAAAATTGATGTATTGTTGCCTTATGGGACTCAAGTTTAAGAGCCTCTCTAGGCGTAATTGAGTGAAATAAGTTAAATAAATTAATATCTTGATATTTTACTTGACTGAGAGACTGTTCAAAAATTAATTAAACATAATTAAAATAAAAATAATACGAATTTTTAAGGGCGATGTTTGTATAAAAATCGTATGTTGTGGCTTGATCCAATGGTTCAGAGTGAAAGGTGTTTGACATGGTCTTTGAATTTTGTGATGTCGGATAGTAAATTATGACATGATTATAAATTATACAGGATTGTAAAATTTAGAAAAAAATATATTTTAATAAGAATGAAATCTCTATCATTAAAATAACAAGAAAAAAATGAAAACTTGATAGGTACTATAAGGTTATGGATAAACTCATTTAATAATAACATGATTATAAATTATACAGGATTGTAAAATTTAGAAAAAAAATATATTTTAATAATGAAATCTCTATCATTAAAATAACAAGAAAAAAATGAAAACTTGATAGGTACTATAAGGTTATGGATAAACTTATTTAATAACAGTTTCTTACATAAAAAATTATAAATTCGTTGTGTTAATTTAAAAGCGTAAATATTTATGGCTGAACATCGCTGAATTTGTATTTATATTCGTTAGGTAGATAACTTCTAATCTCATTTTATTATGATTTACCTATTTTTCCATTATTCTTTTATAAAAGTGTACATAGTAGGTATATTATTATATCGATAAACAATGACCAGAATAGTAATAAATAAATAAATAAATAAACAACCCACCGACAATCTCATAATATAACCGTTAACCTGACTTTTTACAGCTCAGCTGACCTGGCACTCTTGCGTAAGAACTGTTAAAACTAATAAGCGACGTACGTCCATGGAAAACAGACATTTTATGTCAAAATCATTTGTATATTTAACTCATAGTTCTAAGAAAACAATTTGGGTTTGAATTGTGGAGAAATATTTTTAAAGTTTGACGTATAACAGTAAATCACTATTTTGAATCGCCCATAAGAAATACATGATAATCAAAGTCTGTTTAGGAACCCATTTCAAATTTCAGGCCCGGATTTTCCTAATCTCACTAATATGGCCAATTACACTCCTGAGATGCATCCTTTTGACGTTGGAAATAAAAAAAAATAACTAGTGTCTATAAATGCAACTGCCATATTTATATAACAGGAGCCGCGCCACTGCTTCATCCTATGATTTTGATTCACTTATTCGTATTCGTAAACATGTCATAAAAATAAAAACTCATAATATAAGGTGACTGGAAGTCTTTTAATATTCTATCGATCACTTTCTCATACTTTGATGTCAAGTTATCATACCCAACGTCTCGAGTTGTTGGTTCGTCAGTTCTGTTGGAATATATTTCATGGTATATTTAATTTATTAGACAGGGTGTTCTAAATGATGGGATCTAAATGATGCGAAATAATTTAAGATATGAATTTTCAGCAAAAATCAAGGGAGGTCTCTATAATAATATATTACTTTAATTAATAGTAATATTAATGTAGTCATTTTATTATATTCATTACATAGCATAGTGTCATGATCAACAATTTCCGGCCAAAACTAAAATGAGTTCAATTTTTTCAACTTCAGGGAAACCGATAAATAACATAGTCATTAGTGTGCATAAACCCTATTCTTAGAAGGACAAGAAGCCATAATCCCTATACTTGTCTTATTTGAAATTTCCAGCCCCAGACGCAAAGTCGTGTTTAAGCGAATAGTTGTGCCATGGATTTTCAGTGTTTTATTCTGTTGTTTTTTGAGCTTCAATTTAACGAAACAGCCATGGCGGATACAGAACAAGGTTAGGGCTATATTATAGACAGATAGTTGGGTTTTGTTTACTATTTAGTATGCGAGTTAACAGTCTGTCATCACATTAGCGGTTTTAGCCGTTAAAATTAGGTAAATCTAACTTTATATTTCTCCTACATTTTTTACCGTCTCCGTCCATATTGACCTTTTTATGCGAGTATTGCATGGAGTGCGCTTTATGTTCTGAAAATTGCAGCTGCAATTAGGTGCAACTTCTTGAATAATAATATTTTGAACATATTAATGCAGACGAAAAACATACATTTGAATGCAAAAATTGATATTGAAATGCTGTATTCAATTTAATTAATGAAGTAACTCACTAGTATCGATTGCAAATTATCATTTACGATCGAAACAAATCACCCTTTTTCTAAAAATTCATTTGCTACCCCCTCCGATCTCATCCCTATAAATGATGACGTACTTCATAAAAAAAAATCATTAAATTGTACTTTCTTGCATTTTTTTAAATGTATAATTAAACTTGTAATCACCCCATTTTTTAATACAATTTTGTATGTTGCAGAATTATCTTTACAGGAGCGCAACGCAGTTATCTAGTTTCAACCCTCTGAAAATCCCCCTCACCGTCATATTTAATCAAGAGGATTTTTTCCACAATTCGGTAGTCGAATTCTATGCGTATCCAAATTTTCAGAATTGTAACCATAGTTACCTCGATTTTCTTCTTTCGATTTTCTTTTGAAATCTATACGAATACAGAACCTGAGAATTTTCCTCAATTATTTTTATTACCACCCCCATGAAACTACCCCAATTTATTATGAGGACTTTTTTTAACAACTCCTGCGTTCGCTTTCGGGGTCCTTCGGGGGAAAGTATAACTCATTGTATCTTAAAAACCGATCATATGATAAGATATCCGGTATATTTCAGAGAATATAACCATCGGCGTCGAGCCATTACATCGCATATTATTAAAAACAATCAGTATGCTTTAATTGATTTATTATTTTGCCCGTACGGTTTCTATATGTGAAAGTTGACTCGTTCAATTTGAATGCTATTATTATAGACTCGTGTTGCATTATTAATGAGCATACACTGTTTCTAGCGACACTCGCGTTCGATATGGTTTATATTTTCTATGTGGAATGAATTATTAGATAACGTAATAATGCACGTTACCTGAAATTAGACGAAGCAAGTTTCTTCGTGACGTACTATTGTCAATATACTTAATATGCAAACCAGGTGCAAAAATGTGTTCAATTATGGTTCTTATAAAGCCCAATAGGCCAATGAGTTATTTTCGTTAAGCATATTAGTGCAATAAAAACAAGTGTAAAAGAATACGAACCTCGAAAAAAGTAGTATGAGTAAGACATTTGGTGACATGTTGAACTTGAATACCATCTTCTTGAATATACATACTAAAAGTCCCATAAAATCGAAGCTGTGCTACGTCCGCCATAATGAAATACCATTGCAGAAATGAAAAAATGTTTCAAATAAAAAATGTGGGCAGCAATAAAACAAAAAAATTGGTATGAACATTTTTTTTCTAAAGCGAACGGTTTTTGAATTATGAATATGAAGAATTTTATTAAATTTGAAAAAATCCCAATACTTGTAAGGGTGTGTTAATAGGTTTCTTTTCTCGAAATCGAACGGTTCTTAAAGTACAAGCTTTCAGATAAACTTCAGATTAACAAGATAAGCTATAAATGCTGGAATATGTATTGTTTGTACCTTTTGCTGTAAATGCATTACAGAAGGCGAAATGAGAAGTGGTTGTCGTTGGAAAGGGGCTACTCATGCTTATTCATTCATTCATTCATTCATTCATTGTATTCATCATTTATTAATTTATTAATTTATTCATTCATTGTAATCATTCATTCATTCATTTATAAAATTATTTATTTATTCATTAATTCATTCAAGAAGAGTTCGATTTTAGAGGAAATACCTACCAACACACTGCACCACCAACTGCACAAAATTGGGATGTTTGAAAATTCAATAATAGCTCTGCAGCTCATAAGTTAAAAAAATGTTTTATTATTGCCTACATTTTTTATTTGAAACTCTTTATCATATCTGCGATGGTAAAGGATTTACAAATAAAATCTGAAAATCTACCGCAATTTTTCAATACGGGGGGCGTAGTACAACTTCGTTTTTAGGGGACTTTTAGTATATCGTCGTTTTACTTTAAAAAGCTGGGAAGTCGGATTTTTTTAGAAAAATGAGGGTTGGGTTGTATATATCATATATTTTATATCGTTCTTTAAGACCCAGTAAGTCAGACTATACGACAGCTCCATCAATCGCCCATTTTTAAAACATGTATGTCTAGTCGTCTCTAAGTGTTTACTATTAATTCCTCGTAAGTCTGCATTGTGTTGAGATGTCGTGCGAATAAAATATATTATTTTCAACCACATAAGAAGTAATGACATTACTGATTTTTTTTCTGGGAAATTTGTATATCTTGTGGAGGTGCTTCATTGGATGTGGCATCAATAGTCGTAGGTACAATAGTGGTAGGTATATTAGCAGATTTAGACAACGATAACAAATTGGCTGTCTTGATTTGACTGACTAGTGATGACTCGACATACCCCTCTGCTACAACACTGGATTTCCATCCGCCTAACTGCTTCAGTTGCAAAATATTTGCAATAATGTCAGCCAGTAATGTAGCGGCAGTACGTCTAAAGGTATGCATACAGTAAAGGTCTCTATTTTCGGGAGCTTCAAAAAGGAAGCCATATACACAACATATTCTCGCCACATATAGTCTCGACAGCTTCTCATATCAGTAAGCAAAAGCTATGGCGCGAAAATGAGGTACAAGTATGACAGGAAAACACTATCCAAGAAGTAATAGGGCCATGAAAATGGGTAAGAAAATACGAAAACGTAAACCTGATACTAGCAAGTGGGAAATTAATGAAAATAAAGAAAAAAGAATAAAATAAGAGGAGTACGAAGGACTCAAGAAAAGTAATGGCAAATGGACTTATGATCAACCAAGGAAAGTAAGGCAAATTAAAACAGTTTGTAATTGCAACCATATCAGAAATGACAGCAAAATTAAATGTAATATATTTACAGAAGAAGAGTGACAATACATTTTAAACCATTTTGGCAATATCTTGATTTGGAGCAAAGAAAAATCTACGTTGCCAGTCTTATATATGCTGCTACTGCAAAAGATAAAAAAAAATTAAAGAAGCGGTATCTTGCCGTGGGGTTACTTCATTATATCGCCTTTAAAAAAGTGGTATGAGTAGTATGTAATTTTTTTTTCACAAATACTCTGGATATTGGTGAATGGTCTACTAATAGTTTGGGTTCCATTAAACAAGTCACAGAATAACCCTGAAATCATCATGGATAATAATCATCTTGTGGCAGTTCAATTTGAATGTATTCAAAGGAAAAGCAATAGATTTAGTAAGCGACAAAATAATTAAAATTAATTCTTGAATTCCAAATAAAGTGTGACAGCATGCACTCTACGATTGAACGAAGACTTCGAAATCAGGAGATTTCTACACCTGCAGGATATATATCCACATGCAAATTGGCAAGAAGGCACCCAAAGGCATATTCCGTAGAATATTTACGTCATACGCTTTTCAAAAATTATGGCACTCTTTTTTTGCGTCAATTCATCCAGGTATTAAAGTAGGAGATGCGACAGTCAACAACTTGAGAACTTTACCTCAAAGCGCTATCTCACCCCTAGGTGTAAAAAAAAGTAGCAAACTACATACTCATACACATACTACAAATTCGGAAAGAGCTCATCGAAATGTTTAAATCCCCAAAAACTTTCCGGGTAGGTAACCTCTTTTTTGAGGACCAAATGACTTCTATAATATCTGGTGTATGTATGATTGATTGGGTCAATATAGAAGCCTTTACTCCCTCTGATTTTAGAGTTGAAATAAAAAGGGAAAGTGTCTCTTGTGTGGGTAAAGGGATATAAGTCTAAAACATATGTTTCGCGACATTGCTTGTTGAAGTTTTTTTTTAAATTATTTGACCCGCATTATGACTAAAAACTTAATAAGAGATATAAATTAGTTTGTAAATATATTTTATTCATATAATTCTTGAATACATATTGAAAAGAAAAAAAAATCTTATACTTTACTAAAAAAATCAAGATGTATTATATATATATATATATATATATATATATATATATATATATATATATATATATATATATATATATATATATATATACACTGCTGGCCAATAGGTTGGAATAATTCAAATTTTTAGGGTAAGTTTCGATACATATATCTTCTGAACGATATGGAATATCAAAATACGGATTTCAGGACGTTTTTGGAAATTTCATCGACAAAAACTGGTCTGAATATCAATTTTCCATTATGCTCAAAAAAGGAATATACGGGGGTGTAAACTAAACCCCTAAAAAAATCAAAATTTCATTCTTACCGAGAATTTAGGAAAACCAAAATCGAGTTAAATTTTTTATACCGGGGTAATCTATGGACCAATTCGAAAAAACAAATTTGGCCGATTTTTGATATCTCGCTTATTTTTGAATATACGGCGTTTTTATTGAAATTAGGACAATTTTTTGGAAATGTATCTCTTACTTTTTAAAAACAAAGTAAGTAATGGATTTTTTTCTTATTTTCAAGTAAGCTTACATGCCTCTAGCTGCCTCAGTAGCTAGAATTGACATTTCTTATACAGGGTGCCTGCGAAAACATTTAATAAGCATGTGTCACGAAAAATCTGTATATTTAAATAAACTGTGTGCAGAACCCTGTATGATTAAAATGAACGATAATTTTAAAATTTTAAAACTGTGAAGGGAAACCTTAGAAAAATATCTCGAAACGGTTTTTTATTTTTCTTGATCGGATGAGTATTATCATAATCACCAGCTAATCGTTACTACCGCAAGTTTTTTAAATGTTTTATATAGGGATTTACCGTGTAATTACAACGAAACTGTAAATTATATATATATATATATATATATATATATATATATATATATATATATATATATATATATATATATATATATATATATATATATATATATATATATATATATATATATATATATATAGGGTGAGTCAGTTTTTTGTAGACAAACTTTAACAGGGGATAGAACGCACGTTTTTAAAAAGAAAAGTGCCTATAAAGATATGGCCGATCTAGCTTCCTAAGGAAGATACAGGGTGTTAAAATTTAATTTTTTTTTACATTAATGTGTAATATTTTCTGAACGGAATGATATATTCACTAAATATTTTACACATATCTTAACCTGCATAGGATCAACATGTTGTATTGTTCCTGTCGAAAATACTATAGTGGATGTTACTTTTTTCGGGTACTTCGACTATTCTGCATAATAGAACTTTTTTTTCGTACGCCACTGACATTATCTGATACATATATTATAATCTGATACATTAGTAACAATTTTGATCTCTTGTAATTTTGCTCTAACTATGACAGTTTTCGAGATATTGGCCGTTGTTTCTCTAACAGTGTAATGTCGTTATTATAATTTTTTTTTTTTCGAATTTTCTTTATGACTTATAAAGGAACGCTTAGATTTTTTCATGTTTGGGGGATAATGCCTATTAATTAAGGCGCATAAAGCAAGCGGTAAGAATGTTCAAAAACTTGCACAGTGGCGAGGTGGAAGGGGTGCTCTACCCCTTTCGTAAACAGAACTTCTACGCCAAAGACTATTTAATAAAAACTGTTATTTTCATTATCTACATACAGTTTAACAAAAATAATGTCCCTTCTTCTGTTTCGAAATTCCTGTGCGGTTCCTAGTTATTTTGATTTTTAGAAACCTACCTAAATATGGTGTGTTAAGGATTCTAAAAAGCCGAAATCTCTTATTCTAATATATATATATATATATATATATATATATATATATATATATATATATATATATATATATATATATATATATATATATATATATATATATATATATATATATATATATATATATATATATATATATATATATATATATATATATATATATATATATATATATATATATATATATATATATATATATATATATATATATATATATATATATATATATATATATGTATATATATATATATATATATATATATATATATATATATATATATATATATATATATATATATATATATCCATTTACACAAAAAATATGTGACACTTTAAGTCCTTTAATTAAACTTACTGTCTCTTTACTTTCCACTCCTTCCAAGTAATGTTTTGTACACATTTCTTGGCCATAACCTCACTTAATTAAGATTATCCCAATAAAATAATTAATCACCAACTTATTACACTATTATTGCTTAAGTATATCAAAGATAATGCCATATTGTCTTTGCTTATGTTTATCACAATACTGAGCCAAACCTTAATTTATTGTACAATAAAATAATAAAAGAACTGGATGAGCTGAATTTTTCCAACTGAGCTGCTATCCCTGTATAAGGTTGGAACCTTTGATGTTACGATGGCACTGACGATGACGACCAAGTTTCCACCAACACCAAAACATTAATACTTCGCTCGACGTGAGTTTCGACAACCAAGTTGGCATAATCCAGGGAACGAACTATTGTCCAGTAACGCCGAGAGCGTTACAAATGCAGGTGAATATCCATTCCTAAAAGAAGGGTATAGGCTGGCCAGCCATATGTACTCATGTAATATGTGATATGTACAGACTACATAGTCATATGCCCAGTATATTCATTCTATTCTACAAACTTTTTATCCACTGCTTAGTTTGTGAGCTGAATTGTGGGCGTTCTACAAGGTCTCTTTTGCTCACCTACTTTGTCGGAGTGCAGTTGGGTGATAGCTATAAACCTTAAAAAGTTTTTACTTGAAAAGGCAAAGTTTAGAACGCTCTTTATTTGCAGGAAGGTAAAACAAGTACAAAGTTATAGCAGAGTGCAGAGTTATAGTTGCCTCTGGGTATAGGTACAGCTGCATTAGGAATATGGGAGCAGTGACAGTGAGAAACTTCTAGCGCAAACAGCGTTATCAGAACCAAACGTTACACATATATAGAGCTGAAAGCGGGTCTTTCAACACACAAGTGCCGTAAAACAAGCTGGCTGAAAGAAACAATCGAGTGTAATGAATGTGGTGACACACGATTCTGTCTACAACCACATGTTTATGGTAATAAACGTCATATCTATCATGATTATATTTACCGACAGGTGTCACTTCATCGCACACGTGCGGTAAAGTGGTAGTTACCTCACGCAAACCTGGCTTGTTTTTTATAATATTTTCTGCCAATTTAGAACAAATAAGTATAATTTTTAAGAAAATAAACGTAATCAATATAAATCGGCTAGTAATATGACACTCAAGAAGTTGTCTGTAGCTAATTAGAATCAATAGCATTTTATCCTCGCATCCCAGATTTGACCCTGTTAGATTATTAATTTTTTTTTGCTGAAAATGGAAAGGTAACAAGTAAACTTTAACGGAGCTAGCTAGATTTATTTTTCTCATAGATATTATTTGAAAACCTGATTTTTTTGAATGTTTTACCTTCTACACCTTTATAGGGAAGGAATCGGTCCAAAAAGGTATAATAGTGCGCACGTTTACTCAGAATATTCTTTTTACGACGCCTTTTTCGGAATCCACAGAATGGATATAACTTAATTTACCTCTTACATTTACAACCGAGGGTATATAATAATCTCAGATCGTTTTTTTATTTTTTATTTTTTTTTTAAATAACTAGTATATGTACAATTGTACAATGTACATGGTCAACTTTTACACGGTAAAGATAGTTTCCCTGTTAAGTTGCCGTATTCCCATTTTTGTTGAGTTTTTAGTTTTTGACGCCTATTTTCGTGCCGCTCTCAAAAGATATTTAAGGTTTAGGTAGACTTAATAAACAACATTATTATAACAACTAAATGAAACTGGGTCCCGTACCCATTGTACCGACCTGGTCGAATATTATAAAAAGTATTGTAATTCGGTAACAAGAAGAATTGATGTATTGATACGTTGAGGCATTGATGCGTCGAAAAAAGTAAGCACTTGAGCGTTGAACGTTGTACGTCTCGCTGTGCCTATGTGATAAATAAATGTGTTAAATAAATTAACAAGTAGTCCGACTGTTTTCCATTCATGGGTGGTTTACCCACCACCTGGTGATCCCACAAAATCACCACCACATGGCGATCCTGCCACTACATTGCCGACGCATGGCGATGTAGGGCGAATAAGAGGAATATATGGAATATGGAATATATGGGAGATGATGTTCCTGCAAACTTATGGCGTATGATGATGATGAGCCTTATGAACTGGCATGGTATGTTGATAATTGTAAATAAGTATAATTATGGAATAGGATATAAGTTGGTGTTAAAATATAAGGGTAGATATAAAAATAGTGTAATGATGTGGATGATGCTGAATCCTGTACATTTTTTTACGAAGAAACCTCTGACAGCAGCCTCTGGCACCTCCAGCTTTCTCTTTTAGGTATATGGTAATATTGGCATATAATGGAAAATTAAATATGCTATTAATGGAATTAGTAATTTAACAATGAAAAATGCAAGTACATAAATAAGTTATTAAATGAAATGGTCAGAAAATATATAATTATGTAAGTTATTATTATTTTATTTTAAGTGTAATGATGTTAGCCAATATTTGTCTGACGTAGCAGCTAAGTATTCAACCGAATCAGTAGTCAAACCGAATCAGTAGCTACAAAACTAGCACTTTTCGAATCATGTACTGAATACACAACCTTCTATATACGAATATACGAATAATGTCGAAGCATTGAAAATACCCTTATTAAAGATTAAAATAAAGCCGACATATCTAAGGATATACGTTTGGCATAAAGCTGAAAAGGGCTTAGATTCAACATACTCGATTATTAACGGTAATTTACTTTAGAGGATATATTGCCTAAGCTACAGAAGATAGCCAATAATTGTGATTTCGTTAAAGTAATATTAGAACTGAATGATGAAATATTTAAAACGTATACTTTAAATGAAATTAAACAAACGGGAAATAAGCTGTTAGATAATTTATCTATAATATTGTGCAAGTCAAGGCAAGTAATTCGTGATACAAAAGAAAAAAGAATGATATATTGAAAAATTTCAATTTTTGCGTTATATCAGACAAAATTTGGAAAATAGGTAACTGTACACAAAAATAGAATAAGGTTATATATAGATAAGTGATAGGTAAGTAAAGAAAATGTAAATAGTCGTTTAGTATGTATATATGTATATTTGTAAATGTTGTAGTAAGTATAGAAATATATTACTCTATTTCTGACAAGCGACCTTGGCCGACGTAGTAATTTCAAATCACAACAAATTTAGCGCGAGGAAAAGAAATGCCTACACTTACGGCCGAAGTGTAGTCATTTTTAAGGAAAGGGAGGTGTAGTGCCATATTACTCGAATTAACTAATTCTTATTCTGTTTATCATTCCGTTATAAGCGAATAAACAATGTCAGATATATAAAACAATTATAAAAACTAAATGGAACTGGGTCACGTACACATTGTACTGATCTGGTCGAACATTATATAAAGTAGTGTAATTAGGTCACAAGAAGAATTGATGTATTGATGCGTTGAGGCATTGATGCGTCGAAGCAAGTAAGCTAGTAAGCGCTAAATGTTGTACGTCTCGCTGTGCCTATTTGATAATGTACTCTGTTAAATAAATTAATACCAAGTAGCCCGACTGTGTCTCCATTCACGGGTGGTTTACCCATTACCTGGTGGTCCCACAAAATCACCATCATACATCGAATATATCTATGAGAAGTTGGATGAAATCGGTCGACAATTTGTTTTTGTCATTTTATTGCAAATATCTCAAAAACGATGGAGTTTATAGAAAAACGTGAAAAGATCATCTTTTTTGTGTAAAATTCAACACTGCATTAGATGTGATATATCAAAATGATGCATTTAAATATTTGTTTTTTTTTGTCAGTTTAACAAAATTACGAATATTATTATGTGCAATTGAAAACAGGTGAAAGGTGAAAGTGCTGCCAAAATAAAGTTTGCAGATACACCTTGATGAGATGTTATTCGATTGCATAAAGTAAATATTAACGTATCAATTCATTCTTTGCTGTTCTTGGGCCTGTATAACTTGGTAATGAATGGCTGTTCTGTTTCAGCAGCTGTAAACAGATTTTATTGCTTTTTTTTGAAAATGAACGAGGTTGCGTCGCAACCTAATATAATAGTATGAAGGAATAATATGTTTTGTTTAATATGCTTCAGTTTTTGTTTAAGTTCTAACATGTTCATTATTTTATCGGCTTTGGCACCTTTTCCGGACCGAAGCAGAAACATTTTTTAATACTCTGAATGATGAATGAACAGAACGGCAACCTGAGTATCTTCAGATACAACTACCATTTTTCTACCAGTACTTGAAAGTTCTACTGCAGTTCTAACGATTAAATAGTCTCCATCGCTTTCAGCCTGTATTACCTTTAAACCTGTTTTTCAAATTCAAGTTTTAAAATCTCTATCAGTTTTTGTTTCTTTATATTATTGCGTAAAAATTCTTGCGCATTAAGCATTTGGATTTAAGCGCAAGCATAAGCATTTGGATATATTTTTTTTCCGAATTTGGACCTAAATTCCGAGAACTTACCTACATATGTCAAGAAGTTGTAATAATGGTGACTTTCCAAATTTTTGGTATTAATTTTGTTACCCCTAATACAAGTAAAAATAAAATTCGCATCGTGAGCCGCATCCTCATTTGTAACCGGATGCAACACAGCCTATCTTATATCAATTTCGTTTTCAAATGTTCTGCCAGTTAGGGAAATGATTCTCGAAAGTATTTTTACATAAATAGCCATTCCCTTTGTGTGTCTACAGAATTTATTGCTTTTTTTTGAAAATGAACGAGGTTGCGTCGCAACCTAATATAATAGTATGAAGGAATAATATGTTTTGTGCGAGCGAGAGAAAACCTTGAGTAGGAGGTTGCAGGCGGTGATTTTGCCAAAACTAGAGCCACAATTAAATCCACCTAAAAGGATTTTGATGAACGTAACGGACGCGGATCGTTAATATCGCAATACAACTGACCTTTCCATTTAACCGGATCAAAAAAATTTAAACAATAGTTCGTGTTTACGTATCTTAAGCGTTATCTAAATCGAGTTAGTTTGCAATCAAGTCGCTTAATCAATTTAGTATAGTGTTAATTAAAGCTAGCCAGGTACTTTCAACCGTAATTAAACTTACTTTTAATGTTTAATTATGTATGGTCATGTTATTAAATTCCAGTCGGATTAGTTTTACTGTTAGACTTTCCACCACATGTGACTCCAGCATAGTTAGGACTGTCAATTATTTAATTAAAACAGGGCTATATACATACGTAGTAAGTAGTAACATGACAACCTAGTTCAGCTAATTTTATTATATTTTCATAAAATCAACTTTTGGAAAGCATATTTGTCATAAATAGTAATAACAAATGCTTCGCTATCATAATTATAATGGAATGCAACTATGGGCATTTTTAAGGGCTCTAATAAATCCTGACTACAGGGTGTCTAATTTTGTAGTGCAAACAGATGTATAAATTATTGTACATACTCGTCGCAAAAAATCAGAACCTCCATCCAGTACCCAATTTTTTGCTGTAAGTCGGTTATTCTGTTGTCGCTGTCGTCATCGTTTTATGCGTTGTAGTATGCATCAAACCCACCAATTTAAACCACAAACTACCACTTGAACACTTTTCCAAACCATGCATGGAAAATTAATATAGCACGATTTTTTTTAAATCTATACTTATTATTATTATTTCTTTTTTGAAAGTGGTTGTTGGGCTTCCGACATTGTTCAGACATTATTTACCATTCGGTTGTTTAATTACAAATACAGCAGTCAATCTCAAAATAGTAATCAGACCATGTAACAAAAATAAAAAAAGGGACATTCAAACGATTTGTTACGTTACCTTTGTCAATTCAACATTTAAATATCAGACGATTATTGTAGGTATATAATTCTGAATAAATCTATTAGGGAAATCGACAGCTCTCTACCTTTAACATTCATTATTAGATCTCAAGGAATGTATCTCACATGTTTCGTAACGACACATTGTGTTGTGGTATTTTTCATAGAACATTATTGATTTGTGTCAGCGCATTGGTGGCAGCCGTTATGACCCTATTCTTTGTTCCCTATTCTTTAGTTTCTATGGTTTATGGTTAGCACGCTTGACAGCTTTACGGACGTGACCTGTTTTGAGCGTCTTCCTCGTTTTTGGACGAGTCGATTTTCCTTTTACTCTTTGCCTCGTGAACAAGTGGTAACGTGACATATTTCAAGTTTAAAAACTGTTTGTTTATTAGAAAAAATACGTTGTTATTTCCATGATAGGGTGAGATTTAATAAGAAAATCACTGTTGTATGTTTTTGTGGTTTGTTAACCCGCACACATTCGATGGTATATCGGATTCAACTTCTTGAAATAGAGCCTCCGTTGCGTTAAATTCCTAGTGTTGATTGAGGGACACATAACATTAGGCAACCTTTCTAAGCAGCTTCCATAAACTCAGCCTCTTACGGCTTAGTGTAGGTCACTCCACATTGTAACTTCGAAATCTTGTAACCTCGACGTCTTGTAACTTTGGGCACCTTTGTAACATTGGCACTTGTAACCTGGTGTGTCCGTATAAATATACAATTTGATTTGTATAAAATCTTGTATATAATTTGACTTCACTTGAACTTCCATCAAATTTTTGTATCACCTTTGATCCAATTTTTAGTCTCTAAATTTTTAAATTAAAATTAGTTATTAGTATACTGTGTTTCTTATTTTTCTTTCACTCAAAAATTACAGAAAGTGCCGAGAGTAGGGTCTATACCCAGGATAATTGGGGACTATCTAACTTGGTTGCGAACAGTCAGTGGCGTCCTCGGTTAATTAGTGACTTTGGTATCCACCGAACTCATTAATTTTATTAATTTTATTTTTTGTTTTATTACGCTGAGCTAGCTTAGGCAAACATTTAATGTCCAATTCAATCGCTGTTGGATGTACTCTGAAGGGTATTAAATGGAATAGCGGAACATTGTTAATGATGACACTGACGTGGTTTTTCATAAACACCAAAATACTAAACACTATACTCGACACGCTTTTCACCAACCAAGTTGGCATCATCGTGAGATGATTAAAACTCAGTTTTAATCATATTTTTAATTTAATCAGTTTTAATCAACATTAAAACTCAGTTTTAATCATCTCCACAGTTGCCTCTACAGCTTACTGAAAAAATTATGAAAATTAAACTTAAAATAAAAAAGTTATGAGACCTTAAATTTACCAAATATTAACTTGTTGCGTTTTTTTTGCCCCTGAGTGTATGTAAGTAAATATAGAAAGTACGTTAATTTGTATCCTCCCTATTTTAAGGCATCACGCTTTTTTTTGAAATTTCAAAATGAGAAATGTTATAAAGCGTTATGGGTATCCATAAAATTGGTAGTGTAGCAAAGGATGTGACATTGTGTTTCCAGCTTCCAAAAAGAGTACAGGGCATTGTCTGAACTGAATGCTTGTCGATAGCGGAGGGGACATTACTACGCTAAAAAGGCATGGGGTTTAGAAATGGGATGCGGTTGCTGAAGGATACATTGAAAATTCTGTAGAAAATAAAACCAAAATTGCTAAGAGAATTCTTCCATGTGGTTATGCGGAGAATGTCGAAAATTAATATTCATTTAACGGGCCACTACAAGCAATGGATCTTCAAAAGCAGTTGACCCTAGAATTATTATCATGAGTACTGACATCGCAAGAAATGGAGGATTCTTAATTGATGCAAATCTTCACATTTGTACTTTTACTATTTATAAATATTAACATTAAATAATAAACATAAAAAAATAAATGCATATTATTAAAATTGTATATACATAAATAAATAAATAAAATTCATAGAACTATAATGTATTTATACGCTTAGGATTGTAGGTTCTGATACTCCTAGCCATATAAATGACACTTAATACTATAGTGTTTTCGTTTGATATACAAACTGGAGCAAAAAATTGTGCGGCATTTTACAAAGAAAACCAGTACCAATTACTACAGAAGTGGTAAATCACATCACTGTGCAATACAAAAGGATATTTAGTGTAAAATTGTATACCGCCACAATTTCTGGTGAAAAGAACTATGGTCTCCAGTCCGCGGCTTACCATATCGGTCGCTATCCCTCATATCGGTCATATCCCATTTCCCTTCTCGCTCACTTAGAAGACACCTACATGACTAAGCCGGCGATTTACTGGCTTTACTGCTCAGTGGCGTATCATCATGCGCAACCAAGGTGAAGTGACTTCAAAAGATATCTTATTATGCCATATTCATATATGTGCAAAACTTTAAGGCAAAAAATGATCTAGTTTTGAATGTATTTAAAATATATTGAAAAATTTTTGCATACTGCGTGTACAACTTAGTGCTCAATTTAACCAATAACAATTTAAAATAAAAGAAAGAAAGTATGACGCCCCTTGGCAGGATAGAACGTGGTTAGGTTACTTATTATTAGTATAGGTAAGACTGTAAAATTTATAAGAAATTAACTCACCAATTTGCGGGATATGTTATTATTTGCACATATAGTTACACTCACATTGGTATTTTTCACTGTCACTTATTAGTAGCACTCTTCACAAAAAGTCACATCAGAAATTCAATTCATCATTAAATGTGAATAAACGTTCTTCTCATTGATTATGAGATTTTTCGCGGATTTGCTTTTTTACTCCTTGATGTGCCTAGTTCTTCCATTGCGCTACTCTATATAAAACCACTATAACCTATAAACACTATACACTATATTCTATAAATACTATAATACCTATAATAACACTATAAAACATTAAATATAACCAATGATTTTACATTAGACACCATTATTATAAAAACACTCGAGCACGCCTTTTACACCTCACGTACACGTTCGATTCGCGTTGTAAACACCTACCTAATACGCTCAAGGACATAATAATACATCGAGCACCTACAACTGCCACTGAGACAATAACAAAAAATATCCGTTAATACAACGCGCGAAGTTATACCTATATGCGTGCGCCACCACCCTATAGAATTAGAGTCTTTCAGGCGATACCAAGATGAAACGAAGATGAAACGTTCGCTCGCAAAACATAAAAACAAATACCTACACTTGCAGTTCGCATCCATTTGCAATTTGTTTTTTTTTATATATTATAAATTAAATTGAATTATTGTTTTTTATTTTATTATCTATATTAGGATAATTGCGCGCGCCACTGAGCACCGCATTCCATTAGCTTGCATATCAAACGAAAGCATTATAGTAACGTCACATAAGTTGTTACTTATATAGGCGTTTGAAGAAAAATACTTTTCCAACTGATAATATAAATACCTATTAAAAACAACTCAAGTAGTATAACTTATTACTTTTCACTCGCTTTTCACCGTTCATACGTATAATGAGAAAACGTTAAAGGAACATAATAACCCAACCTTCGGCCAAAGCTTTTAATCATTATGCATAAGCTAACGCCTGGGAGGATAAAAACATTATTTGGACCTGTCAACGTGGAAATTGCCTTTCTGCACGTGGAAATTTATGTAGGTCATCCTGAATAGAACCGCGTACCTTACCTATGTATATTTACTTTACATCGACATTAACTATTCTTCATGTCATTAATGATAACATTACCTAGTGTCGGACTGACGGTGGAAGGGTCCACCTGACATAATATTCTCGTGGCTTCAGTTTGTTAAAATATATTCGAGCTTAGATTCAACATCTGCACCTGTACTGAGAATAGTTGGTCTTTAGGTTTTTTTCATCACAATAGTAAACTATCTCAGAACTATAAGAAGAAATTGTTGATTTTGTTCTGTTTCTGCTTTTTAATTTTTCATTTATCGGGATCTGTTATTCACGAAATTATAGCAATATCGAAATTGGTAAAGATGAACTGGTGGACCATGGACTAATAACACTACAAATTAGTGTATCTTAAGAACCACGATGAGACTAATAGTCGGGCGCGTTGCTGTAAGATTTATGTACACGAAGTTAAAATTCTTTTTGTCGTGTCAGTAAGGACCTTAGGACAATATTCAGAGCGAAAGCCTATCGGATCAGTCACTTGTTTTATCCTGAGGATGGATCCACCCCTTCTCGGGGGTGGACATGCTTCACCCAAAATAACCACAGAAATGGATACACGGACATATTTTAAGTAAAAAATGTTTTTTGATATATCGATATTTTTCGAGTTTGGTTTTGACGACGGACGTTTTCTTCTAATTTTTGCTACAGTCTCTTTGCGCATCGGTTAAGTGGCTCGTCATATTTTGAGTGACGTTTTTAAATTTATTATCAATGACAGTATTTGACATTTACGGCGGGTGTGATTTAAAGCCTAAATTACACTATACAATTTTACCATTCACATTTGGGTGGGCGCCACTGTATATATCAAATCAATGGCGCATTCATATACAGGATGATCTTTTTCAACTTACCCCCCAGGCATATCTCCGGACTGAATTGGAATATCGCTTTGAAACTTGGGTCGAGTGTGTTTCCGGAAAAGACCATTCTAAAATATTGTTGAATTTCTATCACTTCCGGTTATACCAGAATTTAAATGAAACCACCCCATTTTTTTAGGTATTTGGATTCTTCATCAATATTAAGGGTAAGTTTGATAATCTTGATTCTATGACTGTTTTTAAGTTATGATTTTTTTTTATTTCTTGCTATCATAGCGCAATTCCCTTTATATCATAGCAATCATAGCAATCATCCCTTTATAGTGGTTATCTTCAAAACTAATTGATACAAATTAATGATTTTTTGACATCTTCTTAACATATTAAAGGGTTATGAATCAGTCAGAAGAGTTTCTGAAAGAAAGTAAAAATGAGGTCAAAAGCATGTCTTCAATATCACAAATTTAAAAACAAAAAAACTTAATTTTTTTTAATGACCCCATATTTTTTTATCTTTTTAATTTTTAATTTTTTTATATTTTTTCATTAAATGACATTTATCGTTCAGTTCTTAGTAAGAAAGTATAATTTAACGCAAGTAGCAAAAATCTAAACAATAACAAAAAAAATTATTACAGAATATGTTCGAATTGTTGTCTTTTTACTTCGAGATATTTCAGTATTTATTTACATCCAAACATTTACATCCATTTAATCCAAACAAATAGTACAGGCTGTGAAAAATCAGCTATGTTTGACAAATACGCTGGTCCTAAGTGACAAACAGTGACAATCAACATAGTATGATTAGATTTCCTGCTTTGCAGTGCGAGATTTGTGGTAACTGAAATTTTCATACTTTGACATAAATTTTCATAATTTGACAAGTTATAAATATTTAAAGGTTTATTGCAACAATGTATTCAAATGGAATTTTGTTGGATTTGTTTCACAAGATCCATGGCAATGTTCTTTTAACTGGTTCGTTTACAACAATACAAATCGGGAAAAAATAGTGACTGGGTTTGAAAATAATATCAGCCTTGTTCTTGGGTACTTTCATGCGTATCCTCGAACTTCTATTCGAAGTGCTGTTGAAGCGTAAGAATTTCCCAAACTACCATTAAAACCATTTTATCCGTACATGGAATGCATAACTTCAAAGCCACTCCAGTACATTTGAAAAAAAAATAAAATGCGTATTTAAAATAGCGGACTTTCCTATTTATAAACCGATTTGTCTCAAACATGAATCTTTTCGGTGTTTATGGTCACTCAATACAATTTTTGACCCGAATACCGACCAATACGATTTTTGAAAATGGCGGATCCAAAATGGCGGACTATCGTATTTATGAACCGATTTGTCTCAAACATGAAACTTTGCGATGTTTAAGGTCACTCAATACAATTTTTGACGCAAGCTTAAAAAAATCAAAATGGCGGATTAGCCTATTAATGAACCGATTTGTTCCAAACGTGTTTAACTGGGGTGTTTAATGTCACTCAATACGATTTTTGCTCCATAAAAACCATATTCAAAGCCTACCCGCGTTTTTATTTATTACCAAACATCAGAATCTCAGGTTTGTGTCCTAATTATTTTGTAGCTGTTGTAACTGATGATTTAAAATAAAACCGTTCGTTAATAAAAGTTTTTTTACCTATTTTTTTTTTGTAACTTAATGCTTTGCATTTTGATATACCCGGTATATTATGTTTTCCTATTATATTTTCACTATTTTCACCCTTTTTAAACCTGTATAAACTACGGAACTAGTTGAGATAATGAAATGCGGTTATCGCCGGACTTCTTCTAATTTTCATTCGTCTTTTCGTCTTTTCTTGAGTAGGTATCCGTATCTTTTGCTCACTTTTAGTTTAACCGGATTTTTTTTAATTCATGCAATATTTATCATAAAATATATACAGAGGGATGGTTTTATAAGATTTTAAAGTGAATACTGCGTTTTATCGGAATCTTTCGAAAAAATATATGATTCACAAAGAGTAAACTATGAAAATAAAAAACAACATAAGCGTAATGTTGTTTTTTATTTTCATAGTTAAACGGAAGCGTAAAACAGTTAAGCGATGGTGTAAAATGTGGGATAAAAAATGTCAAGAAGAGCTGAAATTTAGAGAAATAGTTGGCCGTAGTTAGCAATTTACATGGAGTAATGAACAGTTTTTCATTTAAAAAATATAATAAGAGAAAAGTAGGTACCGTGTAAAAGTCCACAAATTAATCTAAAACGGCTTTAATTTTTACGTGATTACTTAAAAAAATTGAAAAGTGATGGCCCCCCAAAGATGTAGTGGTCTTAAGTTCGTTCCTAGAATGAATTAAGTCTATATATTTTCCGCTTACATAATCGTTTATTTTGTAATACCCTTAACTGTATAAATTAATTGGATGTGTTTCACAAACAAACTGGATTCCACTCGAAAAGCACCGATTTGCCTGTGATACAAAACTAATTAAAGTTCCTTAAAATTGTATTCGCTAATATAATAATTGGTATTTGATGAATGAATGAATAAATCAATTAGTAATATTCTCGATGCCCACAAAAAGATGCTGGTGTATTCGATATTTATCGAACGCTACTTCGTAGAATCATCATTTTTTTTCTGACAGGTTATACGTTTGAACATTTTCACATATAAGCAGGTATATTAATTAACTAATCACAGAAAGTAATTGCTATATTTTGGGTTCTAATCGTTACATAATATGCATAACAGGACCGGTGTAGGGCCCAGCTAGATTGTTACGTAAACTGATTTTCTGACATTCCCTCATTCTAACTGGACCTTAATTGCTTTGCCCTTGAATCGGCCCTGATTTCACTCCTTATAGTTTTCAGCACAGGGTGCATACATTGAAAAATATTCTATACCGTGGTTAACACTAATAGTCCAGTCAATAAAAGAGGTGTAGAGTGCGTATGCGGAGGAGGTTCCACTGTTGGGTTTTTCGTTTATATGTCGAAAAAACGGAGCGTCGCGTCGTAGGGAAAAACTCACATAAATAAGGTAGGCACTTTTATTCGATTTCAATCATTCTCATTGTTCTTACTCTCAATAACTTCTCAATGTCAACACTTTCTGGATTCACGTTTTCATCCTCTTTAGCAGTGAGGGTCCTGGCAAGGGCTCTTCGTCAATGACATCCTCATCTTCACTGGTGGGTGGTTCTTGCAGAAGGGGCTCTGTGTCGTCTTCATCGCCGTCCCCGTCGTAAATAGACACGCCGTTGAGGCAATGCCTCCCTTGGCAGTGGAGGCATGCCGCAGAACAGTTTAGCATTGCTTTTTGGCATCCATATTTGTCACTACCACAATCCTTGATGCAGCGGCAAAATATCATTTTCAGTTGGACCCCCGATGCTGGTGGATCTTCTGTTATAATTGACACTAGGATACCTTCTAGATATTTTCACCCCCACTTTTGAGGGAGCAGCTCATTCCCGAGCCACTCCTGCACTTGGTGGTAGGTGCGGCGTGAATGCTGGTTAGCTGCGCTTTCAGTTAGTGAGAGGGAGCTGATGTCAGGCTTAATATTTGCGACTGACTGATTTGCATCATGGACGACTGGAAGCGGTACTGGTTGAGGAAGGTCTGTCTTGCTGGTGCCCCATACTATTTGAGGAAGCAAATCTTCCCAGCCTCATCCACATCGCCGCGAGGGGAGGAGGGTTGCAAAAAATCACTGCCGCTTCCTTGATGATTTTTGGTTTCAAATACAAATACAAACCTGATTTCAAATATATTTTGAGATTGCTCGCCTTGCTTCTCCTAAAAGTTGGAGATGTTGTGTCGCAGCCGGTAAATGAATGTATGAACAGGATGTGTTCAGAAACCAAGTTTTAGCTGCATCTCTTAGGTGGACAGTGCCATTGTCATTTTCCCCCGACCAAGTTTTAGCAGCTATTGACGTAGGTGACATATCCATCACAAATATAGTGCCAACAAAGACATATTTTTGCAAGGCTCTGCTGGTGGTACCCAACAGCCAGGACCAGGGGAGAACGCGCAACTTCACGTGACACTGAACACATTTGTGGGGAGGGTCACGTGAAACGCACCTACCCCTTACGAGGCGGTCTTGGCTTACATATGTATTAGGGATAAAGAGCGATGGTACCGCTCGGCCCCCTCTGTTCGAGGTCACATCTATAGCCAAGAATAATGGCGAGTATAAATAAGTATCCACATATTTTTTTTAAATTGCAATAGTTGTTCTTAGGTACTTACGTCTAGTCAAAGATATTTTTTAGATCATTTAAATAAAATCAGCCGCATTTACCTATACCTTTTTTCATTAACAGATTTCGTTAAAAGCGATTTTATAGATCCTGACTGAGTATTTTGTTTAGATTAAAGATTAGAAGCTGCAAGCTGCACTATGATTTACGAGCTTGAGATAGACTTTAAATCTATAAAAGCGCTTCTAGCTAAATGCAGTGGCGTAACAACATGATTTGGGGCCCCAGGGCAAGGACAATTCATGGTTCCCTCCATTAACAAATGTATAAATGTAAATTTTAAATTTCACGTGTTTTACATAGAAACTGAAGACGTGTGATCTAAAGTTACGTTCAAAAAACTATCTGCTGATTTTTTTTAAATAAGGGTACTTTACACTTTTACAATTTTTGATCTACCCTATATGCTGTTTGACTTACAACCATTATAAGTGCACCAAATATTATTATCGAACGTGCTTCAACTTTCGGCAATATTTGTGTATTTGCGGTGGAATAAAATTTAAAATTTTATAAAATTTTAAATGTTGCACACTTAAATGACCATACTATGAAAAAAAATATCAGTCGCACTAATTATAAGGAAACTTCTTATTAAATTAACTTATAATTAAGTGTATATAATAAGTCATACGGGGGAGGGGGGGTTGAATTTGATCTGTTTTACAGATTTTTTTGTTTATTTTTTAGAAAATGGCTACTGTAGAAAAAATCGGAGGAAGCTACTGGATTGCACTTTAAAAAGATTGCCTTAAGAATGTATTAACATGCGGCAATATTCAAAATGACCGAAAATTGAAAAATACCCTGTAATCTGGGTTAACATTGAAAATATAGTCTGGTGGTTTCTGCCATTTGCTAAGTCGATTTTTCTCTATCCAGTCATAAAATATGGTTTCTCTGTTAAAACAGACCAATTTTGACCACCCTGTAAACAAGTCTTAAAAGAAGCAAGAAATTTATCTTTTTAAAAACAAGTTCTTTTCACAATGCCGTAAAATATATTTATCTCAGCCAAGCCATCTCAGCCCTATTTATCTATAATGAGCCCAGAAGATAATAAAAATATCTATGTTTTTCAACAAACTCGATCGTCAAAGAATGAACTAGGTAATTCATACGTGCTAACACTGCTAACGCTAACATAAAAAAATGTCGGGCTCAATATTATTGTAAAGTCAATAAATCTGCCCATGTAAACACCCTAAATCGAAATGCGTTCTGTTTCTATCAACTAATACCAACTAAATAATAAATATGCAACCACTAATTATTATTGCGAGATATCCAAGATTGTCGGATTATACGTATATAGTAATGATTGTAAAGCGCCTAATAAAATTAACATCCGGTTTTAGTGCTTCTATATGGTTTAGTAAAATACATAAATGTATAATTTTTTTGTAATAATACATATATAAGTTCCTATTTTTAATTACCTACTGGGAATACTGACTGGGCCTCTTACATTCGCGGGGCCCCAGGGGCCTTGCCCTGATGTGTGTGGTACGCCACTCGCTAAATGTGGCTATAAGATAAACACGGCCAGAAGTGTTTTAATTTATTAAGGTTTTATTAAGGTAAGTATTAAGGTTATATTAACTTATCTCTTAACTTAAAGAGGTTGCACATAAAACAATACAAATCCTTTCAGTTAAAAAGACAAAAGAATAATAAATTTTAAAAACTGTAACGTAAATATACTCCGTTCCATTAAATAGCAAATATTTTAAATACGCTGGACGCCGCGCCGGTACATTAGGTCTTTTTCGTTTTGTTTGGTTCGCTGATGTACATAGCTAATGGAGCTTTGATAACTTAGCGGTTATACTTTTCTAAATTCAGTTTTTTTTATATAGTGTCTGGAAGAACAGTACATGTGATTTTAGCTTATATATATTTAATTCTTGCCTGTCTTGCTAATGTGTGTCTTTATTTATTAAATTCATAACGAAGAGCATTCTGGTATTTTTTTTCTTCAAGAAATTGATGAGATGACCGAGAAACAATTCCTCTGGCTATTAAGTTGAGCAGGCTATCCTTGCCTGATGGAAAACTAGACAGGACTAGAAGTCCTGAAAACTAGACAGGATCTTCTCTCATAGTGGAAACATATCGCCCGTAGAGAATACGTTCCAGTTCAGCTGTGCCTCCGAATTGGCATAAATAGCTGCATCCTAGAATCCTAGGAAATCCACATTCTACGGGGGATCTCCAGAGTCTACCAGGAAATGTATGCCTTGTATATTTTTATTGCCACAGGAATTACCAGGTCTTACGTAATATATTCACTTTTACCAATTTTACCAGTTTATTAGTCAGTTCATTGTAGATGTCGAATTTTTCAGCTTGACTTAGTGTTCAGAGTAATTACCATTTTTATTTTTTTTATTGTATTAACTTAGTAATGCCACTTTTTTTTCATTTTCATCATTTTCATCATTTTTTAAAGCACTTCAGGCTTAGTAATTGTAAATTTTAATTATTTCTAAGTTTTCTGTAAATCATCTAATGGTACTTTTATTTATTTGTTAAGACCTATATTCCTTTTAAAAATATATCTCTTTTATTCCACTAAGTAAAAATCAGATTCACATAAGTTACAGAAGTTAAGTTAATCATTGTCTGGACATTTCTGCGGTCTGCCGTACTCCTCTAGTACTGCTGACCTGGCGTCCAAATATTTATTTTTTTAAATATAAATTAAAAGTAGAGATATATCAAGTCAGTAATTGTCAAGCTGTGACATCTGGACATCTCTATCTGAGGTGATATATCTAAGGGTACCTAAGTGCTATGAGAGCCTCTAACTAACCATCTATTCACTTATCCACGACCTCCGGAAAAATCTGAGCAGCCGATAGGCAAAATAAAAATCCATCAGTATATCCTGGATGAGAGGCCATTTAATTCAGGTAAATTAAATTAGAGCAAGAGGTGTTATAAAACGTTATTGAGATTGAATAATAGTGTTATAATAGTCTTAAGGTATTTTTCTAGACGACCGCAATAATATTATGTGGTTTTAAAAAGAGCCTTGAAGAGATTTATAAACATGCCATTTATGGCTTAAAGCGGTTTTATTGTGGCATTAAAGACTCAAGAGATACATAATTTGTCTCTAGTTATATTCTACTCTTAAAGCCCTTGTAGGCTACCAGAAAACATACTTGTTTCTTGCGGCCCATAATATATTGTAGGTTTTTGAAAAAGATTCCTGAAAATTTGGTAAATGCGATTTTGCATAAATCTGGTAAATGCGAAAATGCAAAAAATGTAGGTAAATGCTAGCAGGATTCTCATTCTGAGGGTTTTGTTGGACAGTAAGTCAGACTCTCAATAATGTACAGAAAATGTTGGGTTTTGTGTGGAATACCAATTAATTTTTTACCAATACAATACACGTACCCACTTAAAATTAAAAATACTACTTCTTAATTGGTATAATTGGTCAAATTGTAAGATCTGTCTTGGAATATGCTTCCTATTTCCTATATGTGACCTCCCTCATTATGAAACCCACCACAGTTATATCATCGATTAATGAAATACTTATATGTAATTAATTATTCATTAAAATCCCTTGATGCCCTGCTAGTTTCTAGAAGTACCTACTCAGTACATTCATCAATTCAAGCTTTAAATAAATGGGTGCCTATGGAAAAAAATCACCATTGCATTGTCAAGAATAATTGGTAATAAAATATATATATACATACACTTATTTCAACAGATTAATGCATTAACTAAGGCGGACAAATATGTGACTATTATGTTGTATTAAATTATATCAATTATGCGTCTCGCGATGGACGGGCTACTGGATAATAGTTTATTTACTTTAGTTTAGTTTCATTTCCTACACGATATACAATATTTGCGCATTCTGTTTTTTCATGTGTGTGTAGTATATCAGAATGTACTATTTTTGCGAGGAAACTAGTCATTATTGTCTGCAACTAATTCAACAATTTGCAGGGAACTCTAATTCCAATTTAATTATTATAATAATTACCCTATTATTAATTTTACTCTATTACAACGGTGTTCTACTATTCTATTCCTATTACCCTGCGACTTGCCAAGATATAAAGTATAAATAATATATCAAGTAAAACTGTTTGTTTACGTTTGATACGTGGCTCAAATTTTCAATTGTTATTGATTTTAAAAAAATTTCTCCGTAAAACATTATTGTATCCATTATCATCAAAGCAGAAATGTGTTTTTTTACAAAAAAATAACAGTAAATCTGCAAAACAGTTCTTACAAAACTACAGCTGGTCACACATAACAATAAACACCAACCTTTCTTTATACATGCTGTGAAACCCAGAGAGATGCTATCTTCGGATCAAGAAAATAACCCACGGTTCAAGTTCACGTTTTCTGCATCTTTATAGAATTCATGTCACGATTATTTTGTAACCGTATTAACCATACAGAATGCGTAACTTTGCACTGGCCGTTTAAATCGTCTCCGGAGATAACTAGTTCGAAATTTACGGTTTGTTTTTGTTGAGGTCTTTGTATGAAGCACAGCAATTTAAATTCACCTACTTAATTCCGAAATTATTGGAAAGTATGTCACAATTTTTTTCACACCTTGGCTAAAGACGTTTGTACGCGAACGGTTTTTGCGGTATACTCCGTAGAAATAACGCGGTGCTCAACTCCTCACGTTTGCTTTTCGAATAAGCGGTCTGGTGAACTCTACAGGTATCAGCTCCCTCCACCAGGTCTCCAGTCTTTGTCGTACGCTACGGAGATGATATTTCCTTCTCTGTTTGCAACCGGGCTCTGATGCAGCGTTTCATAGGTAACTGTACATTTATAGTTGTATTTGTTTATATAGATTTACCTATTTTATCAGTCTTTTTCCGAGACAGTTCCGAAAATCGTGTCTTGGTCAGTGTGCGAGGGTCTTCGACCACGCAATTATTTAAAACCGCCTTTTTGGCGGGATATGCTGAACACAGGCAGTGGCCCGCGACCCGTGAGGGTTTTAATGGGTCAACATCTACTAATTAATTGGTGGCCGAATGTAGGTTCTGACTTGTGGGTTTTGGTTTTATTAATATCTGCAGTATCTTTGGCTTCTCGGGGCAGATCGTCAATTTTACCTACATAATTTCAGTCCGTGGGCTACGTTATGCTATATACTATGCTATATATTATGGAACTTGAAATATTTATTTCATTTACGCCACACATTTTATTTACCTACTATTTATTATTTATTAATAACTTACAGTTTGGTTGCTTAATGAACTAAATCCTATTTTGCAATGTTAATGATAGTTACCCACCATTGCCGCAATGGGAGATCGGGGCAATGGGAACTTTTCTTACAACAAGCTAAAATGGTCACTATAAAGGCGCTTTCATTCAACAAGTTATGTTTTGATAGGATACTAATAACTAATCAATTTTAACACAAAATCCATCAAAATAATACACTAACGTTCGATGGTATTAGGCAATTTAGGCATCCAAATGAATGCCAATGATGCCGATCACATTCACCATCCAATTGTTTTATGATATGACGAAAGGTGTATAGTGTGATCAATATTTTGTTGACAATGTCATGATAATGTCATAATGTGATGGGCGATGTATATAAAATCATTTGTTTTTCCTTAAATTCCTGGAAATCTGTTATACTTGACAACGCTGTTAAAAATGCGGTAGCACGTGTGGCGAGATCGATAGAATGAGGGTTTTTTGCTCGGGTTTTCATGTCTCATATTTTAATGTTACAAACTATATCTATATATTTAAATTTATAATTTTGTTCATACATTATTGGTGTCATATTTTTTTTCGTATAAGTATAACAATACAGACTACGCATATATGCACATATATTTTATTATTGTTGCTTAACGATCAATAGTAGGTATATTATTTACCTATAATGTTATAGGTCGTCAGGGACGCCGACTTTTCGCGAAATTTCGGCGTCTGGCACAAAATAATATGTAATAATAATACCTAAACAAACTTATTTATTGTCATCATCGGAGGCGTTTTTAGTCTTATAACAGTGATTAGTGTCAAAGAGACACCACCCGTGCTTTTGATGAACAATAGTTTTCATTTTCTGTTTATTTGTGGAACGCTTATTTGAAGAAAAAAAAACATAAAATCTGGATCCATATTTCGCGGAAATTGGCGAGCTAACTGGAGAAAGTAGATAAGGATGAGGTCTCATGATGACGATAATAAGTGAGGAGCAAGCATGCAAATCCAGATAAATCCATGGAAAGTGATTCCGCAAAAAACTTGTAACTCATAATCCGCTAGCAAATCAAAAAACTTTCTTTTGAAAGTAATTAGCATTCATAATAACAACACAAATATGGCATACTTATCGATTAAAATACGCATACCTTAATTTTTATTAAAACATTTAAGTTTGGATATATCTGGTTTTGCTTGAAAATATTGTTGTTTTTGTATTTTTGTGAAAGTAGCAGAATCCTTGTTAAGCTTGTGTTAAAATGCTAAAAATTGTTAATCCGCCATCCTACCAAAACCGGAGATCCAATCACCAATCATAACAAAACACATTTTAATGATATATTAACAAACCAATAATAAATTCTACAAGAATAATAACAAATTATTATTAAAATGTTCTATGCTCATATAAAAATGTAGCCCTTCAAAATACGTTACACGTGTAACAAGACCTCTCCCTCAAGACAAATACAAGCTTTCTCGTTTCTTCATAGTGCTCCTCAACAGCTAGAAACTCAAATGATTATGATATTAACAACATATTAATTTCTTAGCATCTGTTTAGTGTTTAGAGAACTGCACAGCTATAAGTAGCAAAATATTACAGGGACCTTCGTTATAGTTGTTGCAAGTTCCAACGTATTTCTCATTTAATAAGGATTTATCTACGTTTGATTGAAACGGTTGGTTTAAAAGCTGAATTTCTATAGGATTTATCGTGATTTGGTTGAATCTGACGACCTCACTCGATAGAGCTCACACGAATGAGTTGATATCGAAAAGTGGATTTATCTGGATTTGCATGCTTGCTCCTCGATTGTGAATCAATAAAAAAAGCTGCTTCTTCTGCTAAAATTTGAAAAAAACAAGTATTTTTGGAAACAATGCAGAATATGACCTATGTTTACAGCTTGGATTTCTATTTGTATCTTCTTTTTTGACCAACTCCCACAAAATTGAAATGTAATAGATAACATTTAAGAATATGAGGATTTTTTAGTTTTTAAAATTATTCTGTATTCAGTTTATTTACTCATCAAGATTTGTTAGCCTCTGCTATTAGGATTTAAGGGATTAAACTAGACTAGATTAGGTAGGAAATAAAATTAAACTATTTTTAATATTTGAGAAATATTGTTTTATTTATTGCTAGTTTTTATTTATTAGCACCCTGTGCACACACGAGAAGCTAAGTACTATTTCTGCTTCTCGTGGATCCAATAATTTAAACACTCAGTAACTTACCACTACTTTATTAACTTAGTGATTAACAATTATTACTAAACTTAGTTACGTACTGATTACGATTAACATTTACAGCTACTAAACACATTTTGTATTAATATGTCTATGTTTTATACCTTTAGAGTCTTTTCTCATTATTTACAATTTACGTACCGGACATTAACTGAACTGCTTGCTCCTGACATTCCTGACACTGGTTTATAATATTGCTATCAGTCGGTTCTCGATATTTCTGCAGTCTTCTGACAATGCCTAGGCATTTGTAGAAGCGTTCCCCCACGCTCCCAGAATACTCTATGCATTTCCATATGCGGCGATGTCATCCCATCCGCAAGTGGCTGCCGTAATAATAATGTTACCTATGTGTCTCTCAGACAGTACCCGTCTTATTATAAATATTATATAAAATAAATAAGTCATGTAAGATGCACACTACTTGCTAATTTTACCATTACCTAAGCAATAAGTATATAATTTAAAATTAGCCATTTAAATTAATTTTTTCCACAATAACATTATAATTGGAGTTTTATCCACAATTATGAAGCATATAAAATACCACTTTATCCACTAGTGGAATAATGAAATTACTTTATTCCACTAATGGAATAATGAAAAATGCAATCTTAAATCAATTAGGTACATAATATGTTATTTATATTTTATTAATATGAACATTGACTTTTATATTAATAGACATTTCCTTCTTTGTAGTTGTCATCGGTTTCAGAACGCATAGTGCTTGTCAAAGTTTTTGATAAATCTGTAGAAACAATGGATGTCTCCTCTTGTATGGAACGACTATTACTAGGAGTGCCTTGGATTTTCCTTGCGATATCAAGCTTGGTGGATATAGAATCCTCGATATAACTTTCTGATGTAGCGGAATGTCTCCACCCATCATGTCGTTTAATTGTTGTAAGGTCGGTCTTGGTATCTGGTATAGAAACAAGCAGATATGCGCCCCTGTCTACTACATCATGAATTTTCAAATTCGTCAATTCACAGCAACGACAGGCACCAGGCGCAACCTAAAATATTTCAAGGTTTATTATCTACAATGTCTAAAAGGTTAAGAGATATTACCTTAATAATCAAATATTCTTTATCGCAAGCCCTTATCAATAATCCTTCCAGTGTGCTCTTTCCGCAGCTTTCTTCACTGTATACCCTCTCGAGTCACTCTTCAGATAGGGAGTGAGCTTACTATATTTTCCAATGTCTATGTTTTGAATGGACCTTTGCAGCGGCCTTCAGCATCGAGTACTTCGATCACTTGGATGCAACTGCATACTTCTTCAAATTTAAGAACTACGATAGCAAAACTTCCTCATTTATTGTCATTATCCCCGTTTTTCTTTCCATTTATTAAATTCGGAAATGGCTATTTATGTAACCAGTTTGGAAAACTTACTATTTTGTGTAACGAACAGATTTCTGCGGACCGAGCGTTAGCGCGTTCCGCAAGAGGATGCGATTTACACACAATAGTGTTTCTCAACATGTTTCATACAAGATTTTTTTAAATTTTCAACAATTTTATATTTTATTAGAAGAACACTATGAATTTTATACGTTTCATAGCTTGTCAGGTCTAAATAACCTACTATGTAATTAACATTTTGACATGTAAAGTGAGACTTTTCAAAACCTTTTGACGTTAGGAAACGTCTTACTTTTCACAACCATTTATGAAAAGTAAAATATTATGCAACTGGTTGTGTAAACTGGTAGTGTAAAATTTACTGGATTGTTTTTAAACGTATAAAATTCATAGTTTTCTTCTCATAAAATATAAAATTGGTGAAAATTAGAAAAAATGTTGTGTGAAACACGTTGGGAAACACTATTTTGTGTAACGAGCAGGTAGGTTTCTGCAGAACGAGCGCTAACGAGTTCCGCAAAAGAATGCGAGTACTTTTGTACTTTTCCCAACTGGTTACATAAATAGGTAGCTATTATACAACCAGTTGCGTAATATGTTACTTTTCGTAACTGGTTGTGAAAAGTAAGACGTTTCCTAACGTCAAAGGGTTTTGAAAAATCTTACTTTACTTATGTCAAAATTAGAAAAATACTTTTTTCTAAGAATATCTGCTCGTTACACAAAATAGTACTTTTCCCAACTGGTTACATAAATAGCTATTTCATAATGTTCCCTGGACTTCGCAGGCAATAATTGGAGAGTTGCTTCTTCAGCTTCCTGAAGCATTCTCTCAGAAACAAAATTACTTTCTTGCATTTTTCACCAAATTCACAAATTTTTACAAATGAAATCGATGAACAATCGAAACTAAATAGCAACCATTCAACACCTTACAAGTATTTTTTAATTAATTTCAATATTTATTGACGTTACAGCCGCTGTCAGGAAGATATGTCAAATAATTTTTTGATTAAATCTGATTATAAATGACCGTGATTGTGGATAAAACGTTGTATAGCATTTGGGTTTTAGTCGCGTTTTATCCACGCAAGAAAATTAATCTCTAACTTCGTTCTCGAGTTTAAACTTTGTTGCGTGGATAAAACGCAGTCTAAAACACTTATACAATAAATAGCTATTCTATACATGTGGTAGCTGTGTCAAATAGTTTAGATCTCAGCCACAAAACCTCTTCAGTTCTTGATCTTGAAAATTCTTCAATTTCATATTGATTATGGGTCTGAAAAAATGGCATTTAAGGTGTTATAATAACGATTTCATGGATCGGCAGCATAATATTATTAATATTTAATATATAGTCTATGTATGAATATGAGTATAGAATTTGCTATGTGTGAGATAGTTAGGTAAACGTTACACCTTATATTTTGTAAATCCGAGTACCTATTTCTGTATCCCAGATTCATGTTATAATAATTTATTAAGATTATAATAGGACATGAATAATAATCAATTATGACTGGTACCTAATGCCTACTAATTAAAACTACTTAGTAAATTTATTAGTATGAGAATGTGACTTTGACATTGTTGTTTGTATATTAAATTGTGTGGGCACATATTACCATGTCGACGTTTGGGTTTTAGTAGATATTGAACTATTAAACAAGTCATATTTTTATGGTAATTAAAATGTATGTGGAATATTTATAGATGTGCTTACGAGATTTTTTTTACGTGGCGATTTTTTGCCGCGCTATAGGTTATCCAGGACCCGTTGTACCTATATATTAATTTCTTATTGGTTTTGCTATTAATAGTTTAGGAAAAGTAGGTAACACCGAGACATTTCGACACCGGATTAGAAAAAATATGGAATATAGTTTCAATTACCTACGTTTTTGATTGCACTATGCATATGCAATAGTTACCATTTATCTGATCTGGGGGTGACAATATTGTTTTTTCTGTTGAGAATTGAGATGCTCGGATGTCCCGACTAACAATGAAACACCATTTTAATTTCTGCTTTACGTATGTTAAGCGGTGCGGTAGGTAGCTGTGGGTCATCCTCCGTGAAGACACGGGGCAGCATCTAACAGGAAAATAATAATTAACCGAGGTGTGCCTCAGAAACTCATGTGAGATCATATAATCGATCTCACATGACATTCATTCTCATATGAATACTGCAGTAATCGTATAGGTAGGTATTTAGTTTTTGTTTCAATATCTACCTAAATACTCTGTAATACTTTTGTAAACAATATTTTTGCACCTAATATTTGAATTACCCGCCTTGACATTGATTAATTGGGCTAATCGTCCTGGTAGTTCGATACCATTTACCAGTCCCTCTGAGGGGTTTAACTTACAAGTTTGTATAGGTAATGATCGCTTGAGAATGAAGGAAAATTAATATCTATCATCTCCTGCTGTTTCTTCAACCTGAGACAACTGAAAAACAAGCACATTGTCAATAAAAATGAAAACCGCGCTGAGTTTGTAGTGGCTGTAGTGCCAAAATTTTCAAAATATCACTATTTGTAGTTTCCAGTATGAAAAATAGCAGTGGTGTCTAAGGGCATATCCAGGATATGAACTAGGTGGGGGGTGAGCAAAAAAAAAAGTACACACAAGTTTTTCTTTTCTTTTTATTAGTTATTAATAACCACACCTAGAGGTAGCAATTTTTTTAATTTTAATATTAGTCTTTCAAATTTTAATATTAGGATTTCTAGCAAAATAATCTAAAACATTTTTTCGAATTGCTCCCAATTTTCTTTAATTAAATCTCAATGGACACTCATCAAATGCCGTCAACCTTTCTTATCCCATAGTACTTCTTAACCACCAGGTCTTCACTCTTCGAACTTTTCTATAAAAGATCGATCTATAGTGGTCGTAGTACATGGGATTGTGATCAAAATCAAAAGTACCTGTCTTATGATGGGGTAAAAAACGTTGGTTTCGCTGAGATGTCAATAATTTCAATATCCTTTAGCGTGTCGTCAGTTATCTTTTAATTTCTCCAGTTAGGCCTTAGTTCGATTTAAGCGGTGATATCCTCCAATTGATATAACTGTTAAATAACGTATGTTTTCCTTCATATGACTGATATCCATATTGAGCATGTACAGAGGATGTTCTTGTGCAAAATCGAATATTTAACTATGATATTATTGAATCTAAATAAGGTATAATTATCGAACGTTTCCAGTAATCAATATCACAGTCTGATGGCGGATTGTTCCTATGTATTTGCCTGTTGGCAAGCCGAGGGACGGAAATTTCAATTTCCAATTCCTTGGCAAGATCTTGTGCTTTTGTAAATATTTCAGCAGTAACTATAGGTCCCCGTCTTTACCGTTTTTCTTCAGCTTATTTTTATTGTTTTTTTAAATATTATTTTCTCTACTCTAGGTGAATGATTTTTATGTTTTATTATAAAATTTTAGGGTCTAGGGGGGGGGAGCTACTGCACCCTTCGCCCCCTGCCCTTCGCTGTGTACGCCCTTGCTGGTACCTTTGACTAGGATTATTTCCTAATGTAAGAATTGTACTGTGATTCACTGATTTACAGTTACAGCTGTGGTTACAGTGTTACAGGTATAACAGCCTTACAGGGCACTAGGCAGGACAGCACCATTATGCCGACTCTACCTTACATGTAATATGCTTCGTTGATCATTGCGCAATATTTCACTCCTGGCCCAGAATAAGGAAGCTTATGTGCTCCTCGGGTGATCAGTATCTTGGGTTTGTAGTAATTCATTACATAGAGAAATACACACGTTGGTGTTGTGTTGTTCTTAATTATGGGATAAATACGTCTTAATTTACTTTTTGTTTCATTGATTATTATATCAACTTGTTTATTGAAAGTGAATTGTCTGCTTATGTCAACTCCGAGATATTTTAGTGATGTGATATTGTTGATTGCTGTATTGTTTAATAGGATGGGGGTTTCTGGTTGTGCGCGCTTTTTTGTGAACACCACAACCTGGGTTTTTGCCTCGTTAATTGTCAGCCCTCAGTGTTTATAGTGTTCTACAGTGTCAGTCGTTTGCTGTTGCATTAGTCTGTTTAAGAAAGGCATACTCGTCGTCGTGGCTAAGGTCGCCGTATCGTCCGCGTATAGTGCAACATCAGTTGATGTCCTATGGTCTGTAGGTCTAGGGATATCATTTGTGTATAAATTGAAAAGGGCAAATCCTTGTGGGACTCAAGCTTTCACCTGGCGGGTTTGTGAGGTTTCCTGTTTGACTGTTACTATGAATTGGGGACCAGATATATATGACTGTATAATTTTGATTATACGTGTCACGTGTCGGAAAATTCCAGAATGTAGTTTATACAACAGTCCAGGAAGCCAGACTTTGTCAAAGGTTCACTCGAGGTCTAGGGAGACAACCCCTGTATATCGACCTCGGTTTAGGTTGGTGGAAATGGCCTCAGAGATTCTGAACAACTGTTGGTAAGAGGAGTGCCTAGAGCTGGAATCCGTATTGGAATTTGCTCACGACGTTATGTGTCTGAGTGAATTACATTACTAGGGAATGTATAAGTGTGTCTAAAAGTATGCCTATCGAGGATAAAAGGTTTATAGGGCGATAGCAAGCTGGATTGGTTAGTGATTTTCGGGGTTTATGGATGGGAATTACCTTGGCTGTTTTCCATAAGTTGGGATAATACGTGAAGCCTAGGCAGGAGTTGAATAGGTTCGTAAGGAACATTACTGCAAGGAAGGGTAGATTTTTAAGGGCATAATTGGGGATGTTATGGATGTCTGGTACCTTTCTTTTTTTAGTGGCTTTTATTACTTCATGAATGTCTTTGGGGGTGAAAAATATTAGTCCGTAAGTAATAAATAATAATTTGAGAATACCTATAAAATTGAAAGTGGAAACTAAGACATCGCAAGAGATTTACAACTACAGCCCCTTCAAATTTCTGCAAGTGAATTGGTCGGCAAACGCAAGCAGGAGAATTCAAGTGAGCTGGTGAGATTCCAAAGTCGGTTTTAGCCATAAACTGCAACGGATTCAATTGAAAACAAATATTATTATAAGGGGATACACGACGCCCATGGAAGTGACCGGTGCCTAAACCTCATATTCGAACCAAGGGGCATTGTGTGATTATTGTTTTATAAACATTCCCAATGGTCAACATAAACATTATATATGAGATCACGGGATTGACTAAATCCAGCTAGCAGGCACGGAGGAGCATTCTTGCTTGAGATTTGAAACATTGTACTTGTATTTTTCGTAAAATATATTGGTGTTATTAAAGGTGCCAATTAAATCTGATTTCGTGAAATATAACTTAACAAACAGAAGTGGGATTAGCATCTGTGTGTGTTTATAAATTTTGTGACATTTATTATGTGTTTTTATGTAGATCTATTAATGTCTGCTTTTGTTATTGTGGTGTGCCGTGGCATTACTGTTATCATAACTTCTCATTGACTTTATACGGCGTTGTTTGTTGTAAATTTTACTTATCCAGAACAAAGAAAAAAATGACGTAAACGTTTACGATCCTGCCGTAATGATAGTTTTCGAGAATTTGAGAGACAAATTGAACACAGATTCAAACTGGAACATTTAATCCCCATTAAATTCTATGGTTCATGAGTGGTCAAATAAAACCGATTCATTTGACGAACTTTATGGATGGGATGACCGCGCAAAAATATTTTCCTTGATAAATCGTCTTGGTACGATTGTTAAGCGAAAGTTAACAGCTACTGGTTGCAGCGAAATTAAAAGATGATTCAGGCCTTTCTATCCGAACGAAGCATATAGCGCTAAAATTAAAAGAATTTGTGAACAATGAGAGACAAAGTAGGTAATGAAGATGTTGCGTTGTATTAAAATAAATTTCGATTGGAAAAACATTGCGAACTACCTGACCATGTTATTACAATTACTGACGTAATAATTTCTACTGTAAATAATAATTTTCTTATCGCTAGCGCCCAAGCTACAGGTTGAACAAAATACCGATCAGTTGTTAAAATTTCTAGCGGTCTCATTTTTGATGTAGGTAGGTACCCTAGCGCCAGCCCGTGTAAATCTTATTACGGAAAAAGTAAACAAAACCCTGGCGGCTCCAATAACGCACGTGTTTGTTTTCATTACGACAAAGCAGTTCATAAATCCTACAGCTGTTTTAAAAATAGGACATTTAAATTGCCAAATAAATCAAAGGATACTTGTAGCACTTGTAGTTATTGTAAAAAGGTAGCACACAAGATATAACTGTTTTAAATTGAAATTAAATAAAGACACGATCAAAATCAATTACATTACTCAGGACGATAAAAAATACCATGAAGATGTAAAAATCAATGACTATGTGGTATGGGCATTATCTTGATTTTGGCAGTGCATGTACGATCGTGAAAAAGCATAAAGCAAAGGTACCCAAATTCAAAATCTGTTTTCGAGTGCCATTCGCGAACTTAGCAGGACCTTTGGACATTCATCGCTGGGTGGCTCTAGCTGGTTAACTGGTATTTTCCATTTCTCAGCCATTGTTTGACCGTTTTATATGGTGTTTGGTTATAGCAATAATTTATGAAGGTGTTAAGTCTCTGGTTGCAATACATCTCTGTGAGTTATAGTTTGATATAGAAAACACACAAGATAAAATTTAAATAAACAAAGAAGTTAGCGCCGCAGAACTTGCGCCATCTCTTATCAAGTAACTTAAATTCCAGCCAAGCTCAACTTGGAGCCGTTCGAGGCCACTCAAATTTGCCATGACATCAAAGAAGCCGACCACTTTGTCAATACTTTGTGATATGTACGGTAAGGTCGTGTAACTGTATCCCTGAGGTAAATGGCCAGCCCATTACCAATTATTTATGATGTGAATAAGTCTCTGTCATTACTAAAATTCCGGGAAACAATATTAGTTCACATGCACACTAAGGTGTAAGGCGCCATCTATCTGTTATAACAGAAACCGTTGTAATTGGTTTTATTATTTTTAATGGCCGCATGCTGTCACCTGTCACAGGTCACTGAAAACAGATACCTTCTTCTTACGCAGCTAATAGCTGCGTAAATTCGCGTTTCCAACAGGTGTCTAGAAATTTATAAAAATTCCTACAAATCAGTTTTCGAGATTATATCCAACTGTTATTTAAAAGGTAAGTAGTTTAGTTAAATTTAAATGCATTGTTATTGCTATTTCCTAAAATCTGAATCCTTTGGTGATATTATGAGGGTCCCAGTTTCCCGAAAAATCTATGACTGGGGTAACTGGGTCCTAATACCACTGGGCCCTGGGGGACCCAGTTACACCAAACAACTTTCTGCATTAGGCTTTTTTTATAGGATGTTAAGAACTTACAAATGAAAGACCACTAAAGGGGCAGATGGTGGCCGATACAGCAGGGCTGAGTTGCTGGCTGCTGTACTGGACGTGAGAGATGGTAAGAAAACTATACGGGGAGCTGCAAAAGCTTACAATATTCCAAGAACTACACCAAAACATTAGCTCGGGGGCACCCAAGGAAGAGGTGTTGTTTCGTCTGGTGGAATATTGTATTTGCCCATCGAACATGAGAAACAGTTAGTGGCTTGTAGTAAAACATATGGGGTTTTGGACAGTGAAGAATTCAACATGACAAAGTGTTTAAAAACAAATGCATGGTGTTGGCCAGATAAGGATGATCTTGTTGAGTATGAGACCAGCGATATTTTGAAAATAATTGCTCCCCCCTATTAAATAATAAAAGAAATATGTATATTGTATCTGAAATGGACAATCAGAGATCCTAGCAGGCTTGCCAAGTTTAGGATCTACAAATGTACCACTCCGCTAAATATAAATTATCAACAGCACCTCCTAGTGATCAAATGAAAAAGTACTGCAGTACAGTAATTATTTAGGCACAATATTGGTCAGCATAAGGTTCAAATCATATTATGAAGACAATAAGGTCAGAACTAGGACGTCATCTAAGAGACGTCTTTAGGCTGACACTTTGACATCGAATTAAGGTATGCCAGACATTTTTTGATCACCAACATCCAAATGCGACCAAAAAAGGGCGTCAGTTTGAAGGCCCTGTGTTACCTGGAAGGGATTTAGGGGAAATGCAAAAGCAAGATGGTTAAAATTTCTATTTCTTTATTGCATTTTCAATTTATATGACTGATACATTTTTTAAAATAGATATAGCACCTTTATAATCCTATATAATAAATTAAATACTTTTTCACACAAAACAGTTATACTGCCAAAATAAAAATAAGTTAAAAATACTGAAAGAATTCAAAAATATTGCATGCTTGGCAAGAATGTAAATATAGTCCATTATCGTATTAGATACACTAAAATACATAAATTTCATATAATTTTCCAATACTATTATGTACAATATCTGTTTTGGAAAACATAATAAAGGATTATATTGCAACTATTGTGTAAAGTATTGCTAAGAATAAACGTTACAAGAAACAACACTAAGAAGGGCAGTTTTTTTGTTCCGAAAATAATGAAAATATACAAAACCAACGTGTAAAAATATTATCAAAACAGTACGTTCAAGAAATATTTCTACTACGTTTTCAGTAAGGCTATGAAGCATTGACTAATATAGTAGTCTACCACCTCTGTATAATTAAAGAAAAATTCGAGATGAAAAATTATATACTATTTTTATGTTAATTAATACTAGCCTATAATTTTCCAACTGCACATTGATTGTATACCGTTTAATCTTCTACGACTGTCCTATATTCAAAAAAATAATACAGGCTACTCAAATAAATAAATAACAAATCAGGATATTTTATCCTTGGGAATGATGAGATAAACCCAAAACTGTTAACAGTAAAAAATAAATAAATTTAAAATATTTACAAAGCCATATAACTAATCCTAATATTCACAAATGATTAATTTTGAAACATTCAGTCTTCGAAATAATGCACTTGGGAAGGCACTGGGTTACTATTTCTTTACATATATCATTATAAAAATTATTCATGCAAAGTGTCTACTGAGATGGCCAAGTCACGATGGTTTGAAATTCTAGCTGTTGAAGACATTTTATTAGAAATTTCTTCAAATAGGTAGGTTAGGACTTTCTTGACTTCTGTATTTTGAGCCGGAGCCCTCCGTTGCGCTTCCTTGACATCGTGGTAGGCACTTTCGTAGAGTTTTAGGTCCATCTTGGCCTTCGCTCTGGCGTAGTACGCCTCGTATGATTCGGGTTTCATTTCTATCACTTCGTTCGCTAAATCGATAGCCTCTTCAGCTTCCTGCAAGAAAAGCATATGCCAATGAAAATTAATAGAAAAAAAGGTGTAGTTTATAGTTTGTGCAGTGTAGGTGTAGGTGTTTTTGCTTTATTTATTTATAAGTTACAAATAAATAAATTTTATAAATTTATGTAATTTATAAAGATACTTACGTTTAATTTCCTCTTGCATCTGGAAAAGTTCAGTAGAAAATTGATCTGCAACTGGTGGAAGGGTTTATTGTGTTCCCCCTGATCATCAGTTGGGAATTTCTTAAGGGCATATTGGTAGCGATGGGCAGCTTCTCTTAATCGACTTTTGCGGTACAATATGTTGCCATCTTCCAAAAGTTTATTAAGAAGTATAAGCCTAAAAAAAGTAAGCATAAGTTTTTTTTGGGCACTATAAAATTAAAAGTTCTAATGATTATAAAAAAAATTATTGCAGAAAACAATTTTAAAGTGTATGATTTATTACATTTGTGAGCCCTAGTCTGATTTAGCGAGTTCTGAGACTGCATCAAGTCTTCAATGTTTGTATCTGTCTACAGCAGTTCGCCCAAGTTGGTTGGTGTTGTGAAGCCAAGCGCCTTGATAAAAATAATACATGTATTTATTTTGAGGCGGTCTCAGAATTCCTTGGTAAACAGAGGCTCGTGCAGCTCACAGTTCATGGTTCAAACACAGCTTAAAAAGTGGAAATTTTTGTACTTTTTGCATCGAGTGTTGAAATTTCAGCATCGGTGCCCTGTAGTATTTATATACTACAGGGCATCTTATTGGTTGCAGGTTTATACCTTCGACCAATTTTAACAATTTAATCAAGCAAATAATGTATTTCCATGTGTCAAATTAAGGTTAAGAAATGTGGGTAACTCCTAGTTTGCCTACTATTTCAAGCGTGTATGCATGTGCTTGCAAGAATTCGATAAGTTAGTGAAAAAGTGAACACATTTTGGAGTAAAAAACTTATTTAACCACAAGGTAAGGTTGTTATAGTACTCTTAAAAGTTGAATTGATTAAAAAAATGTCTTAAATTTCATTCTTTTGTGACATTTTACGTGCAGACTTGTGTTGAAGACGACGGAGAACTCAAGGTCACTTTCCTGAGATCAGTGCACAATATTGCGAAGATATTTCAGCTAGACCCAAAAGATGCATCTTATGTTATATTTGAACGAATTATAGAGATAACAACTACACCGTCCCTGAAAGTTGAAAACAATCGTGGGTTTTGCTATTTTAAGTCTAATGTTGATATATTTGAAAAACGTTAATTAATTAATACTCTACGAGTTCTTTTTTATTTTTTAAATGCAGAAGAATACAAATTTTGTTCTTTTTTTAATTTTATTTTGTTTATTTTATAGCATAAGTTCAATGTGGAACTGTTAATTTGATTAATACCTTTGAATAAATAAATTAAGAAAATCCCGACTGCTTTATTCAGTGAACATCTTAGTCATCCCGGTAACACTACATTATTTTCGGGAATAATACTTTTATTTGTCTTAATAATACTAATTTCAAATATTATTAAACTGTAAATAGGCACATACAAACAGAATAAAGTTATTGTTACAGTCATATCTAATTTTACTGTTTCAGTCATTTATATTCTGTTATATATTAAATTTTATGCTTGAAATTTGAAACTTAGCTTCATTTTAATTTTCAGTTTGATTATTTTTATAATTACTTATATCTATTCACAATATTTCTAATTGTATATAGTAAAATGCTATTAAAAATCATAATTAATGAAAGTTTTTAAGAGATGTTACATCTTAAAATAAATATTTCATTACGTTCCCGAAATGTTGATTTTTGCCGTCGAGTTGCCTTAAAATCCCTGTAATTTGAAAAAATGTGAAAATGTGCACGCCCCTTTTCAATATGTTAAGTATAATAACAAACCAATCATTTAAACTCTTTAATTTGGCTATTGCTTTTAAGATTTTATGCTCAAAACGCTAAAAACTTGGAATTTGCCACCTTCGTGGTTTTGAGCCATAAGTGGCGGTCATAGCGATGATGATACTAAACATAGTGATATTAATTCTCTGTATTCAAGGTATTGCAGTTGTTTTTTAATGTATTATTACTTTGATGATTTTCATTGTTTTTTTTCTGTTGAGAATTTTTCGCTCTATTTTGGAATACCTATATATTGAATTAATTTTTCCGTTTTCAAGTTGTGATGGCTATTGAGCTATTTTGTACCTACTTATGTTTGCTTATTCTTGTGGGAAATATGGATACCAAAAGCAATATTTCATGAGTGGTGTGTAAACTTGCATTCAATACCAGCTGTGTTATTTAAAATATGCATATAAAAACTTCTACTTTTGAACCCTCAAAAAAATGCCCATGCCAATGCCGAGCGCTGGCCTTTGCCGTTTTGTCGGTCAGTGAACTTTGTATTCATTTTATACAGACTGTAGTGCAAAATTACTATACAGTAATTTTTCCTCTCTCTGCATCTTTTACAATTTTGAGGCATCCGGTTTAAAATGAGCTATATGTTTGAACAGATTTGATGGTATTATCAAAAACAGCTGGAACTTTAAAGACCAAACTGTTAAGCCAACAACTGTTCTTTTGGTTTATCCCTTTTAACAAAATTTTTATTAGTAAAAGCACAGCATCTAGTGTTCAAATTATAAGAAAAATTAGATCTCAGAACTGAAATACCCCCACATATACCCACCGCAAGTGATAGTATCTACCCTCTTTTTCTAACGATATAATTTGTAAATGTGGTAGTTTCTGTATTAAGAGTGTTCTATACAATAGGTGACCATATTGAAATTAGTAAGTTCAGTAAATTTCTAATTTTGAGAATTTTGTGAAAATGAAATTTATCAGATCAAAATGGTACCAATTTGCCATCTTGTCTGATACACAAATAAACAATACTTTCCTATAAAATTAATCAAAATAATTTGCCAATTTCTGTCAATTCGAAGTTCCCCGAAATTCAAAAATGCTTTGACTACAATATATTTAAAGCTTTAACTACAATATATTTAAAGCTTTGACTACAATATATTTAAAAAATATGCAACCAAGAATATAGTTCAGCAGATGTTTTCAACGGTTTTCCAATCAAATCCATTATTATTCAAGTTGTGATCGAGATTTCATCAGCTGGCATAGAGAAACAACTAGGAAAAAAAAATAGCAATAAACTATTTATAAGCCGGCCTAACAGGTCTGAATACCAGAGGACAAAATGATACTGCCTGTGTATGAGAACTACTTACATTATTTCTGGTTTGCCTGCAGCCATGGCCCATGTCGCTGGTCCTAACTTGGCTCCCTTCTTCAAGAAACACTGCACGACCTGGATGTTCCGACAGCCGATAGCCCTATCCAGAGGCCTCATGCCGTTAATGTCCACATGTTCGATAATCGCGCCCCTGTCCAGCAAGAACTGAACCAACGCCTGATTCCCTTGGAATGCTGCTAAGTCTAACGGTGTCCTTCCCGTCTTATCTGTATGGTTGATGTTCGCGCCCCGTTCCACCAGACTCTGAGCTACCTGTAGCTTTCCTCTGAGGCAAGCCCAACAGAGTGAAGTTAGACCTTCGCGATCTTCCTTGTTAATATCAGCTCCTGTAATTAGAGAGAATGTTAAAACATGTTCTCAGTTTTTTTAAAATTAATATCTTGCCTCTATCTAGCAGCAGCTCGATAAGCCCCAGATGACCTTCTGATGAAGCCAGCATCAGTGGCGACCTTCCCAACGTGTCACATTGCTCTATAGCAGCGTAATTCTGTATCAGTCTTTCAGCGACAGCCCAGTGTCCCTCCTTAACAGCGAGCAGCAGAGGGGCCAGTTCCTTTTTATTAGTGGTGGAAATATTTGCGCCTCTATTAATAAGAGCCGAGCACACATTGTGACAACCATTAGCTGCGGCTACAGTTAGTGCGGTCTCACCCGCAATTGTATCAGGAATGTCAACATTAACTTCCGCCATATCAAGCAAATATTCAACGATTTCTGTGTGTCCTTGACCAGCAGCGGCGACCAAAGCCTGCTGCGCGGCCTCAGGCAGCTCTACATCTTCAGGATTCTTTATAATCCAGTCGCAGGCGAGCAAATAACCGACTACGTTAAGGCATCCATTTCTTGAGGCATGTACCAAGGGACAATAGCCTGCAGTATCGGGATGGCCGGGAGAGGCGCCAGCTGCTATTAACTGCCGAACAACATCACAATGACCCTTGGCCGAAGCTAGAGATAGAGCAGTGCAGCCCTGGCTGTTCGCTAACTCCACGTCAGCTCCAAATTCCAGCAAGAGCGACACCATAGGAACAATTCCTTCATTGGCATACATACACAAAACAGGTGCGTTACCTAAAAAAAAATCAGTTAGTACCCTGCTGTATAACCGCTCCTTATTATATGTACCTAAGAAATCTGTCACATGATTCGGAGAAGCCCCTGCTAGCAGCAACAGTCTGGACACCTTCACATTGGGATTGTACATGTTTCTCAAATGGCAAACTGCAGCGGAAACATTTTCAGAGCTCCCCGTTACCCAGTATGCTTGCAAGTCCCTAGAACTGATGTTTGGAAGCGACATGTTCCTGTAAACATGAGCTTTAAGAATGTGATGTCCTAATTCGAGGGTCTTTTCCGGATCCAAAGGTGCTTGCACCCTGGATAACCTAAAGGCAATGCCGGCATGGCCGGATCGCAAATCGCAGAGGAACTTTGTAGCTTCGTTTTCATCTCGGCGAATTAACCACTCCCTGAAGGAAGGGTGGAAGAACATGTAGGTGTTATCCAGTCTCTTCACGAGAAAGCCCGAGAGTAGCTTGAACCTTTGTAAGAACTCACTCCAGACTAGGAACTTATCTACTAATAAAGAGTTCACGGAATAGTAGATTTCAAGCAAAGTAAGTGGGTAGAGTGCCGATAAGCATACACTTAGTATATGTGTTACTTTTTCAAAGGAACGTATAGTAGGAAACCTTAGGTTGAAATGGAGCAGGTAAATTTGAGCTAGAGTAACAGGAAGGACTTTGTAACCGGAAGACTTGGCTACCAACTGACCACGTTCAAGTAGATCTAGGGTTAGCTTGGCAAACAAGAAGGACCCTTGGCTTAAGTTTAGTAGATGCTGGGAGAATTTGTGCTGAGAGACGCTGCCACTTTCTAATTTTCCACATGATGACAAAGTAATGTTGCTCTGTATGCTAGGGCTGTTCTGCAGTCGGAAATTAATATATCCCAGTATATCTTTCTGTATGTTTTCATTAGACTGGATATTATCCAGGGATATCCTAGTACAAGGGAGTTGTTTTGTCACTTCATGCAGCTGTGTTCTTACCGTTGCAATGATTTTTAACCAAGAGGGAAAACTAGGCATATGCTTTACGAGGAATGTGGTTATAGTATCGCCATGATCTGGCCTGTGGTACTCAGCGTCACATAATGCATCTACTAATATAGCACAGTTGATGTTGTCTATCTTTCCGACCCGTCTCAAGCTAGCCAAAGGTTCCAGTATTCCTCTGGTTAAGGCAACATCTGGATTAGCTATGCACTCTTTCAAGGATAAAGCAGATTGAAGGTGCTGCTCGCTAAGCAGATGCTCTCTATAGGCTGCCAGCTGTGGCGCTTGGCACAACTGTGCCGCTAGAGAGTGAATGAAGTCAGGTACGAGGCAAGTGTTGTTGTTGTCCGCTTGGCAGAAGTGATAAGCGACAATACTGCTGGCTAGCTGCCGGATTTTTTCCGAAATGAGATCAATTTGGTAGTAGATGGTCTGAGGACTTCGCGAACGGTCTGGAGAATGTATCGACTGGTAAGCCGGTTCCTTCCGTCTACCAAAGCAACTGTGCTCCACCAGCTGAAGAATGAGCGCAGTTTTTCCTGTTCCCGGATTGCCCGTAAGTAGGACGCCAGGACCCGAGGACCCTGAAACACATTAAAAAAACATGAAAGTAGTTATTTCAAACACTTGGTACTATTTTAACTTACCAATTATGTCTTCCATTTCCTTGATCAGCCAATGCCTACCAAGGAACAAAGGATCAGGTTCTTGAAGCGGTACTTCGAAAAACAGTGGCTTAAGGGTCAGTTGGGGCGCCCTATATTGAGCAAAGCGTATCTTGGGATCCACAGGACCTTTTATAATCCCCGCTCTTGCCGATCTTCTTATGCACGTCCGTCTATTTCGGAACATGTTGAGATCTTCAACAGGACCGGGCTGAGTAGCTAGAAGCGCATTTAATTCTAATCTACTGTCAAGAGTAATGTCTAATATATTACATTTTAGATGGTTTTCAATACTTACTTGTAACACTGTGCCTTCGGCTGACAGGACTCGAACTGCAATTGCTTTGCCCCGACATCGACATTGACATTAATGATGTAACACTGTCAGAGCTAGGATTAATCCTGTGCTGGTCTTCGGAACTCCCGGTCAGTGTTGAAACAGGACTGGTGTTGGTAGATAACATGGCAGCAGTTTCATAGCTTGCCAGAGAGGAACAAGACTCGTGGCTACGTCCTTGCGTCCTTTTGGAACGCCTGGCGCCATCTCCTAGAAGCAAGCCTAGTCTTGTGTACAGGTCGTTCTCAGAGGTCTTTTTGTTAGGGACAGGCTTCAAGGTAGCTTCATCATCTGGAAAGGGAGAGTAAATATTATTAATTGCACTTGGAAACATGGGTATATGTTACACATTCAATTAGTGCAAAAAAAAAGAAAATAGTGATTATACCAAAAAAATAAAGGGAATATAAAGGGAAAAATAAAGGGAATATTCCAACCTGAGATTGAAAGTCACTAACTATATACTGTGTGCCACTAAATATTTAATTTTAAGAATGTTTACTCATCTCTTTCCATTTTTTTAATGTGATGGATGAAATCTAGGGTGTGAAAATAAAGTTGGCTGTTAAGATGACTCAGATTGAAATATATTCCATTCATTTAATTAGTATCATAAAACATCCAGTGCTGTGCTGAGAAAGGAAACATGCTAAAAAACATACAGGTCAAAAATAAAAAAAAACAAAAAATAAATATACAAAACACAAAGTGACAATTTGTTCGTGCCTGAGACTAGTTGGTTTAAGCCAGTGCTTGCACTAGAAGATCCTGCTGTCCATAAAGAGCGAATTTTTCCTAAAACCACGCTGGGCCAGTGACGTCCTTCGTTCGAAGTCGTCGATGAGGTCATTACTGCTGTAGAATTCAACTAATTTAAAACTAGGAAGTATCCAATAAAATTACATAAATATATATTTTTTTCATTTTTAAGGAGAATTTACTAAAATATCGTAAGAAATAAATATTCGTATTTAATATGTACTCGTTACTTGCATGAGTTTTAAAACATGCTAAATGACTGGGATTTATTTTTGAGGGTTAAGTAATTTTGCATATGTTTATGAACTTCGCAGCAGTAAATTAAAAATATATCTGGGCGTACCACTGAATTTAATAATAATAATCCGCGATATCCTGTAAGATCGCGGAGTCAAAGGTCGAATACCTTTAGGCGATGTACGTGGGATAACGCATATCCGCTCTGTGGGTACTCCTGGCGCGACAGCCGCGGTGGGCAGTGGGCAGGTAAAAATACAGACGACATACGGTAATTTTTTTAACGATACGGTCGTCGCTATTCAAGAAAAGGGGATAGCAACTTCCATTAAAAATAGAAAGGCACTTGAATAATATGCTCAATTAACGGGTGCCTTTCAGAAAATAGATGGTTTAAAAATACAAAACAATAGAATGTCGAAAGCTACTTCAGATGGGGACAGGATCGGCTTGGGAGTATAATAATAGCTATTTATGATACGAGATACAAGTGTGAAGTACATGTTTAAGACACGCATAAGAACGTTTGCGGATCGAGAGAAGTGTATTGTGTATTGTGCAATAATTCATATGAGTGGCCTTAAACATGCATTTCTTACGTCTATCATAGTATATTTTTTCTTATATAATATTATAAATGATACATTCATTAATTTTGCATCCATGGCAGATACGATAAAATCATATTGAAACAAATGTTACTATCACTAGGGTAATTCAAAACAACTAGTGTCAAATTCAACTTTGTCGGTTCAATTTGTCAAAGTGTTGCTACATTTTGGCTTGATATTAGTGCGTATTTAAATATATATAAATTATAAAGTAAAATAAACCACAGATATGAAATCTTAAAGAGGTTTTGTTAATTAATAAATATTATAAATAAAAAGTGATTTATATCTGTCCCAGATTTTTATTTTTCGCACTAGTGCGAAAAGAATCACTTTGAAGACATGAGTGAGAAAAAAATATTTCCGTTGATTCAATTAGACAAATTGGTTGTAAAAACGGTAACTTCTAATAAAAAGAGCTTTAACTTGAACCCTGCAGCAAACATAGAGGAAGACATTGTCTTCCTTAAATAATTATCTGACAAAGAGAGATATTTTGTTGCCCGACCAACAACGTTTACAACATATAAATGTGTTGACATTTTAGAATAAATAAATAAAAACGATACTTACCAGATAATGCTTCCCCTGCTTGTTGCCTGGAAGTCCTGTTCAAAAACGGACTCCTGAGGGCCTTAGGACTCAAAAAGAACTTCCTCCTAGACTGTGGTGGGGTAGGGCAGCTCTGCGTCATCACACCCTGGTCCAGGCGGTTTCTCGGATTCGTCGGTTTTGTCTTTGGTAGTTTTTCTGGGTGGCCCACCTCGACGCCAGATGCTGATAAATCTTGGCGGCTCTAAAAATAAACGGTGATAAGGTTAATCACAGAGAAGTGCGGATTTCATGCGCCTAACTTCTTGGAACTCGTTAAAACAGAGGTGGCATGAAAGATCTTAATGAATATAATAATAAGCCAGAAGTTAGAATGGGCGAGGTAAGTCATGGTTTTTTAGTGCAAAATAATTTTTAAATCAGCACTGTTTTCAGTTTTTTCTCAATAATGGAAAAGTAGTGATTTTAGAGAAAAAAAATCGAACAAACGTTGTTCAGAGGATGATTTTACGTAAGGATTAAGTATTTAAAGAAAATCGCAAAAGTTTTTTCGCTGCGTAGGTAATTAAATTTAGCGCCAAAGTTAAAAAACGTGAAAACATAAAAATACGATAAAATATAGGAAACATTTGTTTGAATTCGTTTTAATTCGTATAATTCGAAAAATTTTAATAGACCTAGTGCAAAACTGTTAAGTTGAAATTTTGGAACGCTCCCCAAACTGTCACAGCATACTGATCCTGATATTTGATATTTCTACATGAATTAAAAAACAGTTTACATTATGTAGTAGTACGTTAATTCTTAAGTAAAATCATCCGCTGAACAACGTTTGTTCGAAACATTTTTCTCTAAAATCATTTCTTTTTATTATTGAGAAAATACTGAAACAAGTGCCGTTTTCAAAGTTATTTGCCATAAAAAACCATGACGCAAAGTATCTAACTTTTTCAATGGCTTTTTTGTACGTTAAGATCTTTCATTCAAGCCCTATTTCAACGAGTTCCTCCCAAAGTCAAAATCGACGGGGTTATTTACCTCTGACTATCATTGTGTAACGCAAATGTTCTTTCTCGAATAATTAAAATTAACATTTGAATGCCAAGAATTGTCTATAAATTCTTATTTTATTGGGCATTGCAATAATAGCAACCAGATAATGTCAAAAACCTCCGGTTACTTATAATGCTAATCGGCGTTCGTTCTTAATAATTGAAATAAATAGAGAATAACGTTTTTGTTAGAGGAATTAGCTGGAATTGGTATAATGAGTAGCTTAATACATACGTCATAATCCAGGAAAAATACCCAAAAAGAGGGGGTGAGTTGAAGAAAAATTGTAACAGGCTGAATTTTTGCACGCACCTTAGTATTATCGCCCCGAATAATGTCTCAACGTTCCCCATCGATATCCTTTCCGCTAGCTGTGTTACGCGAGGTCAAAGGTCGCGAAAAACAATTTTCGCATACCTATATCTCGAGAACGGCGACATTTATTGAAAAAAAATATAGAGGGCTAATCTGCAACTGTAAAAAGTTTGTAATAAAAAGTTATTTTTTTTTTGTAGTGGCAATCTTTCACGAGATATAGAATTTATTCATTTCCGATAATCCATACAATAAAGTAACGGAAGAAATTTACTAAATGAATGTTGTGTCCCCAGCGAGTAATACGATCTTGTAAAATATCTGCTGTTTGCTCTTTTGTTCGGCCTTGAAATATACCCTACTTTACTGCTACCGTTTCTTCATCCGCTGATATTTTTCTTTGAGGCATCAATGACAGTGACAACGAGTCAACAACAATTTTTAAGCAATAAAAATAACGAAAGTCGTTTTATTTCCATGTTGTCTCAAATATTTCAAGCAGCTAATATCATTGTGAAGCAGGCAAAAAATGATGCTGATATTCTGATCATCGAAACAGCAATAGAACAGTCACATACGAGTACTGCCATCATCGTTGGCGAGGATGTGGACTCGATGATCATTTTGATTGCGCGAGCTCCTCAGGACAACATATCGTATTTTCAGAAGCCTGGTAATGCGAAAGAGGAATCAAAAATGTATTTTTATCGAAGTTTAGCCTTGTATCCAAAATGTCAGCGCTACATTTTATTTCTCTACGCAATTACTAGTGGCTGTGATACGATTTCTGCTATATTTCGGAAAGGCAAATTGAATATCTTCAAATAATTTGAAAAGAGTGATGATATGATTAATTATGCTGGAGCGTTTATAACAGCTAACAGCACTACCAATGATATTTTTGTGAATGGCCTACGTTTTCTTCTACAAGTATATAAAGCAAACAAGAAACAAACAAGAATTGATTGATGAATAGCGATGTTTTAAATTCATTCAATCGACAAAATATAACACAGCTGTCCAATTGTCTACGCTTCCGCCAACCTCTGCCGCTTCTCAGCAACACTTTCATCGAGTGTATTGCCAAGTTCAAGTGTGGCTAGGAAATAACGAAATTGATCCTCAGGATGGGCATTACAAAATAGTATCCTAGAGCCAATTACAACTCTGCTCCAAGCTACCAGATATATTACTCAATACACTAATTTGTAGTTGCAAGAAAGTCTGTGCTTCCAATTGTGGATGTCGGAAAGCTGGATTGAACTGCTCTGAAGATTGTAGCCAATGTCATGGCCAAACTTGCTCGATATTGTGATGATTGCTATGGATAACGTGGAGAATGATGAAGACATCGATTCAGCGTCTTTCCTAGGATCTGTTTTGCATATTATCCGTGCAACAGTCTTCGTAAAACATTGATGTAAACAATTATTAATTAATTTAATTTGCACAGCAGCGCAAATGCAAACATCTCGATAATGAATGGAAACGTCAAGATCGACTTCTATTTTTAAGTGGCTAATCGCGTACGAAGGCGACCAATTCGATACCGATGGATAGTTTTCCCGGAACAACAATAGCATATTGTTTCCCATATATACAAGATGCATTATGAGAGTAAAAAACGTGGCTCCACTACATGTGTATTTATATCGCGAACGCAACGATTAAATGCGTTATTGATAACTTTAATAGTTTACCGGGAATCGGGGGAGATAATATGTGTTGTTTATGTTACGTTATGAAATATTGGTCTGCAATAACAAATATATAAGCGAGAACACTAAAAAAGCAGAATGGATTATGGCTCCACAATAATCTCTTTATTAGTGTAACAATATTTTTTCAGTGTAAATTCATTCAGTGTAAATAAGTAACCCAAAGAAATTTATATAAACTGCCTTGTTCCTCAAATTTCCATAATATACCGGGTGACACAGAAAATTGCAATACATAATATTGGCATTTTGGAGATAGAATGTAACTATTTTGATCAAATGGCAGATACCAGGCGTATTGGAAAAGTACGAATACAATCTAGCGGGTGCAAAAACAAGAAAGTTTTCCGGTGATACCGGAAGTGATATAAGTTGGTCAAAATGTGGCCACCGACGGTTATATTCGTTCCCCAAAATTTTTGTAAAAACTGTAAAATGCAGTTAGTTAAACCTAGTTAAACCAATATTTGTATAAATGAATTTGTATTGAATTTGTATGAATAGCGCCTTTTGAATATCTGAAAATCACATTCCATTAACTTAAGTCGCCAACGGCGATGCCGATTCCTGCCAGGTGTGTCAACTTAGCTTTCCCACTCTGCGGTCCATCAGCGAGCATAGCCCCATAATTTTTTGCTTAGTTGTTGCGATGAAAAAAAATTGTTTATTTTTTAAAAGCTTTTTTAAAAAATTGTTTATTTTTTTTAAATAATCCGTGGTAATGCTAACTTGACAGTCAAGATAGAAGATTCTGTTGGTGGCAGCAGAAGTCACTTTAAAATATGTGAAAACATTTCCTCATCACCATAAAAATAATTAATTGCGAATTTGCTGCGCAAGAGTAAGTGACAAATTGAAGTTTAAACAAAAATTTATTATCTAATAATTTTGTTTTCATTACAACATTATAGCCTCAAAAGACACGATAAGCGCGTTCGATATTAGTTAATAAATAAAGACTGAGCTAATAAATTGAAAAAATACGGAAAAAGCGTTTCAAACAATTTTCGATGCTGGTTGTGCCATATACGTACTATTTTATGGAATCTCGCAAAAACATGCGGCGCGGCGCAACAAATTATCTTTTGGCGCAACAAATTCGTACTCGTCCAGCAACAAATTATAGACGTGAAAAAATCAAGAATTTTGTAAAAACTTGCATTGCAACAAATTATCTTTCAGCGCAACAAATTCGTACCTACTCGTCGAGCAACAAATTCTAGAATTGAAAAATGCATTCCAAACCATTTTCGATGGTGGTAGTGCTAGGTTCAGCACGAAAAGCATTGTTATAGGAATGTTGCAAAAACTTGCAGCGCAACAAATTCGTATTCGTCGAGCAACAAATTATAGACGTGACCAAAATAAGAAAACATTTGATTTGCAAACCATTTTCGATGGTGGTAGTGCTAGGTTTCGCTCGAAATGCATTGTTATAGCAATTTTGCAAAAACTTGCGGCGCAACAAATTATCTTTTGGCGAGACAAATTCGTACTCGTCGAGCAACAAATTCTGGAAGTGAAAAAGTTGCTGCAAAATGCACTCCGAACCGTTTTTGACGGCGGTAGTGCTAAGTTTCGCATAAGGGAATGACGGATGGGGCTATATGGATCCCCCCGAATCAACCCTACATTACGAGAGAAGTCTAGCACTACCACCAAAGAAAAAGGTATGGAGTGCTTTTTTGCGTAACTTTCTCACTTCCAGAATTTGTTGCGCCGAAAGAAAATTGGTGCGCTGCATGTTATTGAGAGATTCTGTAAAATAATATATGGAAGGCATCAAAAATTGTTTGAAAGGCTTTTTCCGTATTTTTTCCAATTTATTACCTCAGTCTTTATTTATTAACTAATATTGAACACGCTTATCATTTCCTTTGAAGTTATTATAATGAAAAAATTGTAAAAGTTTTTTTTAAACTTCAATTTTGCACTATTATTCTTGCGCAACAAACTATTTTTATTATGAGGAGGTGTTTTCGAATAAGTGAAATCTTTGGGTATCTTGACTGTCAAGTTAGCATTACCACAGGTTATTTAAAAATTATGGGGCTATGCTCGCTGATGGATCGCAAAGTGATACTGCTAACTTACACCTATTCCTTCGACTTGTGACCACTCCTGTGATCTGATGAAGTTGTAAATAGATCCAGATCTACTACCATTCTTCCTCAATAATTCTGCTTCTTCTTGGTATGCGTCATATTCACAAGACGTGGCGATCACTTTATTGATCGCTGATTGGTATTAGATCGAATATCATTCTATTTTTAAATCTCTTAATAATTTTTAAATGTGATGAAGTTCATATCTAGTGTAGACATTTCAAATTTCATATTTATTACAAGGCAATCACATGAATTATATCACAAGCTGACCACCAACTGTTTACAGATGCACTTTACATTTTACAATCATCCATTAGCGTGGAATTTTAATTAAACATGCTGTCGACGTAGTCTCGCAAACAAATGTGAAATATTCCGATAAAATAGATACTCATTATGAGATACTTTATTGATGATTTTAATGTTAACAACGCAGCTTGGGCAGCGCGCTAATGCACTGGAACAAAGGAATAGCAGTCGTTTTAAGTTTTAAATTATGCCTTGTGTTCAATACGCGAGTTTCTGTGGGTGCCAAATGCAGAAACACTCTTTGGTTAATTTAGCAATAGGTGCCTTAACTTTTAGGTCAAACAATCGGATCTGATAATAAATAGTAAAACAAATCTGATTAGTCATATATTTGTTAAAAATGTACAAGCTTTGATTATATATACCTTTGATTATATTAATCAAAGGTACAAGGCGAGTGTGTTAAGCTAATATACTCATACAAGCAAACTCTGAAACAGGGCTGATTTTATACAAGGCATATATCAGGCCTATCTTAACGTATGCGGCATCGATCTGGTACCCGTGGATAACCAAAAAACAGAAAGAACAATTGCAAATTGAACAAAACAAGTCCTTAAGAATGGCAACTAACACACGACTACAATCAGCCACCACTATAAATACACTACACCAGGACACAGGAGTACAAATCCTAGACACATACATAGAAACACACATCATACCCGCATTCATACACAGATTAAATACACACACAAACACAACCATACACACAGCCATGATACCAAAATTCAGATATCCCCCAAAGTACCCCTCAATAAATTATGTATACACACCCTAGCGTCCAAACCCAAAAATACTAATACAAAATATGATTGAAAAACAGAAAAACAGAAAATAACATAGCAGCATGAAAGTAGAAAACAAAATGAAATGAAAAACAGATAAAACAAAATATAACAAAAGAAAATAAAATATAAAAAGAAAATAAAACTGAAAAGAGGCATGACTATATAAAACAGAAAACATAATAAAATAATAATAAAATTACACACGTAACAAGACCCATAAAATACTAACATAGGATTAAGGCATTATAACCACGCTCTTTAGGCCTCGCTTAGTTTTGTAAAAACTAACTAAACACTAACAACCGCAAATAATATCATATCCTGTACCCCCAGTAGGTCGACTAAAACAACTTTAACAACGGATAGTCCAGAACAAGTAGACTTAATAACAACGAAATCCGGCTAAAGTATTTCAACAGAAATAGGTGCCATCGCATTAGCACAAAATACACAATGCAAGCGAGTGTGTTAGTACCTTTCCTAAAACAATATGGTAAGCTAGTTCAATATGGTAGATAGTTCGATTATATTATTCCAATATTTTGTTTTTTGAATGATATATTTACCACATACATGAGCGACTTCTATGTTATTATTGTCTATTCTTTTATGTCATGTTATTATTGTCTTCTATGTTATGTTATTATTGATCATGAATATGGATATGAAAATAATACCTCTTTCCTAAAATTATCTGAATGTTAAAGATACAAGTAAAATAATAACCAAGATATATAATTAATTAATAAATAATTAATAACAACTAAGTCTTAACGTCTTATTTAACACCTAGTACCTATTAGAGCTCTCAGCTATATAAATACGCCATTGATATTTTAATTGTTGGACGAGTTTCATTTGAAATATCCACTGATTTGACATTCAAAATTCATTGAATTTGATAAATAAATAAGAAACTGGTAGGATTTTAATAATTATATTTTTTTAAACGCAGGCTTGTATAAAAATGTACCCAGACATTTTTTCTATGTGAGAAAAATAAGTGTTAATTTATTTTTTATTGGAAAACGTCCAATAATATAGACGAGTTATTTCTATTTCCTTTTGACAGGAAAACTTAATTATAAACATTCATAGAAATAATTGTTGCTAGGTATAATAAAGAATTAAAAATAGCCATTTCCATTGAATTTATTACCCATAATACCTACAGGGGTCTGGAACAGAAGGAAGTAGACGATTTTGACTTCCTTAACTGTCGCCTGCATCTGTTGCTGGTTCAATGGGAGCAGTTAAAATGTCAGTCAATTAAAATAGTCTGAGATAATCGTTTTTGACGTGGTAGTTTAAGAAACTTTTTACGGAAATAAGAGTAGGTATACAAACCCTGATTCTAGTAATATTTTGTGTTGCTTTTTCGTACTTGAGGTATGCATAATTCCTATGGGTAAGTTACTTCTTAAGAGCACTGTCCACACCTACAATTTTGCGGTTTTACAAATAGCACGAAAACTAATTTATATTTTCAAAAACTAATTACACCAAAAAAACTGTTAAATATTGTAGAATATTGGAAACTTATTTTTTTTATCTGCCCAATCTTCATAATTTTATTTAGCTTAAAACTGAGTTTAAATTTTTATAAAAAGGTATCAACATTTCTGTATTAATTCTCGAAAGTTACGTGCAAAAAGTAATTAACATAAGTACCTACATACCAATTTTCAAATTTATATTTTGTAAAATAAGATTTGCCTGTAACATTGGCTGGATAATGCTGCCACCTATCGCCGGTTATATTATGGGTGAAATACAAGAATTTACGAAAATACTTATTTTTCTCAACGAAGCCAAAATAGAAGAATTGGCGTATGTAAAACGTTAGTAAACGTGGTGGTCACGTGATGTATAGGACTCTTTAAGTGCAAGACATAATATATGTATCAAAATTCAGATCTTAGAAATTATGTGACCATAAAATAAAGTTGGCACTCGTCATCACACACACTACTTTTGATTGGGTGTTTGCTTCTCCTCACCTACTAACTCAAACATCATACAAAAAACGGGTGTGAAGTTATCCACTTCCACATTTTCAGATAGGACTATCATTGATAAAGCCGTCGTCTCCATTCACATACATTCGGCTTTTGATTAAAAATATATGTTTTACGAATAAGTATATGAAAACTGAGGGAGTACCACTGATTTTATTTGTTAGGCCGTGTAGGGGGATGAAATGGCGTTAAAATTGTTTAAAAAATTAGTTCCAAATGAAGATATCGAGTTTTTATTTCACGACAGATAGGGAATCAAATAATCCATGGTACCTAACAATTGTTATTAGGTGGCAAACCTTGGATTCGCATTTAGCACCCCAAAAAACATAGAATCGATGAGAAAAAACTTCTACATTTTTTTCCTGGAAAAAAACCTTTGCTTAATATGAAACTAATACCCACTCACTATCATTGTTCTGTTTCTTGATTCAGTAATTAGTTATAGTTTATGAAATTTAAAAATACACCTTCTTTGTCTATTTTGTTTAATGGTTGCCTATTTGGTTCTCCTTATTTACACACAAATACGTATTATGCGGTGAGATACCTATTATCTAAGCCTATTTGATTGCGGGCATATTATGGGTGATTTCTAGTGATGCTACTCCAATGTATAATTTTTTAGTGATCTTTATCGGTTACGTATGAAGCGAACTATGATATTGATACACCAGTTATTAAAAAATTCTGTAGAATCTGAAATAAAATGAAAGAAATAGAGTTGTTATTTGAAATCAAAGTTGACTAGCTATCAATGCTCATATCCATTACAATAAAAAAATCTTACTTCTCGTTGACAGAAATTCTTACTTCTCGTTGGAAAAAATTATTTCGATTTTTGAACTTTAAAAATCGGATAAGAAATAACGATTCTACATCTCTGGCCGTTTTTCATGCATCTCTCTGTATATGTCTATATTTTTTTATTGCATATTTGCAGATCGTCTTCTAATTTTAACATGTCCAATACAACGGCCGACTACACTATTTGTAATTACATTTCCATTGTCTCCCTTTTAAATAAACATTTGATCGAGGAGCTTGAGAGTTGCTGCCAAAAGAAAATAAATGACTAGCGATCCCGGAAAATGCCATCTGCTATTTATGAAATGTTTATTTACGTGCACCCGCATTATTTTTAAATACCAGTCATTAAATCCGGAGTGCTTTGTGAATCATTATTTCTGTTGTATTATGATTAAATGGTTCGTAGATAATCTCCTAATTCGATTAGAAGCACGTAGGGGAATCCTCCAAGCATGTATAGATATCAACCCTTGGATCAACAAATAAATGTTGAGAGAAAGAGATAGAGAGGGATAGTGATATATAAAGCAGTGTTTATGGCACTAAATAATTGTTTGCTACTAATAATTATCAAATAAATCTATCTTAAAAAAGGATACTGATGTTTCAATGTTATATATTGATAATGTAATTAAAGTACACTTTTTGGTAGAATCTTACCTGCATAAACGTGGTGAAGTGTCCATTAGTTTTGACTTTGGTTCTGGGCTGCGTCTTGTCTGCTTTTTCGATATGGATTTGTGGCGTTTCTCCGTATAGCGTAATCTCTGATCCCCTAAATCCGTTACATCCAATGTCTTTCTTCAATGGTCCATCTGAAACCAAGAAGTTTTATTGACAAAACTAAAGTCCATTAAAAAAGATTGCGAACTTTCTAATGCAATAACTTTATACGTAATACATTTATTTAAAAAGCGCCGTAATTTACCTTTAGTATCGTGTAATCGCTTATAATTTCGCTCAGGATTCCAAACAATAATTACGGTCATAAATATTTTTAATTCCGCCGATCGAATACTGGAGAAATATGAGATCGTGTAAAGGAAACATTGGCCCGGATGCCTCTGGCGAGTGGAAACCTCAATCTCATTGTGGCACAAATCATTTTGAATAAAATGCGTTGACAGACAAAACTAAAAAAGTGATTTATATATGGTAGTTTAATTTATCTGAAGATTAATGTAATTAAAAAATGGACAATTTGCGTAATGCGAGAAAAATTACAATAAAAAAATGATATAATCAAAAAGAAATGTCAGGTTACATAAAACGCTATCAAGTATTTACATATTTCTATATAGCACACACTAAATATGGTTCGATTAATAATTACATTCAGCATGAAAGCGACGTATTCTGTCGAAACAACGCCTACTTAAAGAGGATGGAATTGGATTTTTGACTATTAAATAGGATGAACAGATTAATTGTTGTCATTGCAATGCACTGCTTAAAGATAATAGATATTTATGATACAAGCGTGTAAAATATCTGTCTAAGGAACACATATTATATGATCGAGTTTGATTTAAGCCTATATTCTCAAACATTTAAGGCACGAATTTGGGAAAGAGCGAAGCGAGTTCTGCAATTCATAAGAGGGCCTTAAACATGCTTTTCACACGTCTATCATACAATATTTTTTATCATTCATGTATTAAAATTAAATACGATTTTTGACACTTTTATGAGTTTCTTTTTTCGGATGACGCTGCCGCCCGAATTTTTGTATTGTTAGAATTGTTTTATCTACGACTGCTCATTACAAAAAACCCACAGCAACCACGACCCGAAACTATAATTTTTCACATGATGTGTGCAAAAATCCGAAAACAGTGGTGTGTCAAAGCGTTGTATTTAACAAAGTTTATTAAAATTGTTTGATTCTGCTGCAATTTCAGAAAAAATATTTGGAAAATCGCCGCCACGGGGCAGTTGGCCGATGGTCCACATCCATATTTGTTCATACTACACCGGTCTGCCTCTGTGCCAAATTTGGTGCTTTTATCAAAAAGTGCACAATAGGTTAGCTAATCAACTCTACTATAAAATAATTTTAAATGTTTTCCAACTTTAAAAAAAAACGATAATTTTCATGAATCACAGAGAGAGAATTAGCCAGGAGTGCCAGGAGTGCACCTCAACATTTCTATAAGAAATAGTGATTGAGTTGTGTTTTTCAGTTGTTGCTGCTAAAATTAAGATCAGGGATGATTTTATAAAATGTCGATTTACTGCGTAACGGTGCCTATTAAGTATGGAGAAAACGTAAAAATGCTTTTTGGCAGAACAATGCACGGACAATTAAAATTATTTATAATTTTGAAGATCAGTCAGTGGCGTAACGCATCCTTATTATAAAAGGTATCGGAAGTGTGGAATGCACGCCACTGGCTCTCTTTGTCGAGCTGATATTTTTTTCGTATTTTGATTTTTGTGTATTAGTACTAGTACACCTATTCACCACACAAAATGTGAGAACAATTGATTTATAACTCGAAGAGATGTTAACAAAAGATGAAAAAAAATCAACTTCAACACCCTGTATTTCGGAAAGGGCACAAAGATTTCGAAATAAGTTTATACAGTGGGTTAGAAAAGTAAGGTATAATTTCAATATATCTTAAGACTGACGTTTTTATCTGAAATCTATCCCAGGATTTTATTTTTAATTCCGCGTAAAAAGAAAGAATAGAAATATTAATTATGATAGGGTCCCTCTGGGTTCGGGGCCACAATTGTAGAATAGACCCAGGGTACCTCCTACCTGTCGTAAGAGGCGACTAAGGTGACTGAATGGGACCGCCTAGCCGCCTAGACTTGACCGGTAAGATCTTCAAAGTTATGCTGGGCGGGCGTTGGTGGCATTTGGATGGGTGACCTAGGCAGGCTTGGGCCCGGACTGTGGCACTCAACACAACTGCCGCGGACGCGTGGTCCCAGATAAATGGTAATGAGGACCAGAGTAATTAATCTCGGTAACTCAGAAACATACTATCATACATACAAATTGTAGAGACTTTGCCACCAGGCCACCCGTAATAAATAGGATGGTTTGAAGAAAAGTACTCAAGTAAAAAGGAGGAATGCACAAAGGGCCTAATGACGCCTAAGTGCTGTGGTGGAATGGGAGTGTAACAGGACCTTCCACTACACTCCGACCCATATACACACATACATACATAATTATGATAGGTCGAAACGCGAGGCATTTGATGACGCGAGGAATTGCAGGTGAATATGGAATTTCAAAATTTTCAGTTTACAAAATCTTGAAGATCAAAAAGTATCATCCGTATAAACTTAAATTAATACATGAGTTAAACGAGGATGGTCCAGATCGACGTGTTCAATTCTGCCAGGAAATGTTGGAGAGAATACGCCCCCCACTTTTTGTAACAAATTCGATTTTATTTTCGGACGAGGCGACGCCGACATTTTCCTTACATGGCGTTGTGAACAGGTAAAACTGCAGATACTGGGATAGTGACAAGCCAAATTGGGCAATTGAGGCACACACTCAATGTCGACAAAAAATAAATGTAAGGGCGGGTATTATAGGAAGTAGGATTTTGGGGCCATATTTCTTCGAGGGAAATTTAACTGCAGACACTACTTATTTAGATTGGACTCAAACCCCCCCACTTGCCGTATTGTTCCCAAATATTGACGATCCAGACGTTCCAGCCAATGAAATCTGGTATCAGCAAAATGGAGCACCCCCTCATTATGTAGTAAATGTCCGTCAATATTTACACGAGGTGTTCCCCGGGCGGTGGATTGGTCGAAGAGAGTCTATGAAATAGCCTGCTCGATCGCCCGATTTAACCCCATTCGATTTCTTCCTATGGGGTAACTTGAAAAGGAAGGAACTTTGCAACTGAAGGAACGAATACGGCACCACATAAGACCAGTGTCGCCGATTGTTTTAAATGTTTGGGAGGTAACATTCAATCGTTTAGAGTTGTGCTTAAGAGAGAACGGTCGCAATTTCGAACATTCAATTTAGATTAATATTTATTTATACCTGCATTCCTCTATACTATTTCTGCCCTACCCTATTCTTTTTCATCTATACTTTGGTTTGTTCTTTGTTTCTTACAACGTTTTACTTTTAGTTTTCTTGAGTTAAGCTGTACATTGTTTACTGTATTCTTATTAATATTTTACTCGTACTAAATTAAATGTGTTTAGGAACAATATTGCCACTTCCAATTGTTATTTTCCATGCAGCAGGTATTATGGTATTTTTGTGTACTAATAGAGTTGTCATGATTAATTTGGTATTAATTCGTTTAAACCTGTATCTCAAAATAAATATAGTGTACTATTTTACCGAACTCATAAAGAGCTCGTCTACAAGAATGTACCGGAAAAATATATTGTTGCCATTTAAAAATATCGATGATGTCACATCCGGAATATCTAGATCGCCATTTTATTGTATTTTACATCAAAATAAGCCGAATTAAAAATAAAAATCGACGAGTCCGAGTATTTTAGATAGAAATGTCAGTTTTAAGAAATATTGAATTTATCCGTTACATTTCTAACGCACTGTATAGCAAACTCCCTTTCATTTTATCCGATCTACCTACCTTTTCCTGAATTTTTTCAGAATAAAAATGGGACACCCTCTATAATTATAATCAATATTTGTTTACTTATATATAAATATTTAGTGTATTAATATTGTCCTATAATTATTGGAGAAATTTGTCGGGCAATGATATTAAATAAATAAATAATAAAATAACAAACAAACAACTAATTCATTAATTAATTCGATAATTTGATTGGGAACTTACGTGATTGGACATTAGTAGGTAACGAATTACCACTATTTCATTGTATTCTATAACCTTCCATACCATCAATGTTGGCGTGCACGTGATCAATGAACTGATTCATGAAGCAAAGACATCCGAATTACGTTTTGCTGCGTTTTATTTGCATATATTACAGATAAACCCCTATTTAACGCAACGTCACTGGATAATATATTGTAAGGCCTTGAACTGATTTGATTTAGAAAATTCCGTTGATCACGTACACGCCAACATTGATGGTATGGACTTATATAATACACAATTTTTGAGGGGCTGTTCTGAGAAAATTACATAAGCACTCGTTGCCATTTCTGGCATTTCTTCCTCTACAATGAACGTGATGAATCGGGAAACATAAAATTACCGCACATCGATGTAAACCGGACAATGAGTGACTGATTAATTTTCAAATTTCACAATAATGGAGACGTTTTCGTTTAAAAAAATTGTGGCCGTGGTAACATCCATTGTGAAGGAAACGGTTCGGCAAGGCGGTGTACCCACCGCAAAAAGAAAAGTAGGTGTCAATCAAGTTGATGTAATCTTTGGAACCATCGGCTCACCGTCATTAGGGATTGTGTGCGAGTGATATTCATAGGCGTGCCGTCATATATTTAAGGAAACGCGGTAAACTGAATTATATAGAGCATGGAAATAACGTGCTCATCTATGCAATTAGTGAAAGTGAAGACTAATCTGTGTCAATATATTTAAATATTTGTATCTATTGTAGTGCATTAATGAAAATACATGCAAAAATGACTAGCTTACAAATAATTATGATTGTACATAGATTATTTAAGAATCGATAAGTTTTCATTGCTAAATACATTTATTGTTGTTGGAGTATAAATTATATAATTGCACTTTTAAATATATACGCTCACCGACTTAAAATTCAATCCATTCAAGATTTTGATTAAGTTTAAAGTGCGACAAAATAAAAATAAAAAAGTAACATGTTTCACCCTGTATACTATAGTTGTGCATATTTTCGCAATTTCCTATATGTTATGTATATATATATATATATATATATATATATATATATATATATATATATATATATATATATATATATATATATATCATATGTATATATATCATATGTATATATATCATATGTATATATATCATATGTATATATATCATATATGTTTTAAAGCGGCTAATTTTATATATAAAATGCAAAAAAAATCGCCGAGTTCAGACGAAGGATAAGAGTTGTCGCATTTTAAAATCAGTCAACATTTTGGATGGATCTAATTTTAAATCAGTGAGTGTATTTTGCGCAGAGTGGCCGTCATGCATATATATCGTCGCTTATATCACCAAGCTACTTACTTTGTCTAATTTTTCAGAAAAACTGTTTTAAGCTTTGTATTAGGTTACTTACAGCATTTGTCGTTCTCTTCTTCTCTTAGTTAAAGTATGAAGTACTTAATTTTAAATACCCGATACGAAAGTACAAACTATTTTTTTATTGCTTGAACGAACAAAAAAATTATAACAGCATTTTGTATGCAAATTGTTAATCATGTGGGAGGCTAAGACCATAATCACGATTTAGCCCCCCGACCTATAATAGTTGTTATCAATATATTAACAAAAAACAAAGAAAAATGTTTTCAGTCATTGCGTCTAGGGCTCGCATCTGATACATCTCTTAACTATTTAAAAACAAAGTAAGTAATGGATTTTTTTATTTTCAAGTAAGCAATTTTGCATGTCTCTAACTGTCTCAGTAGCTAGAATTGTCATTTCTTCTACAGGGTACCTGGGAAAACATTTAATAAGCATGTGTCACAAAAAGTCTGTAAATTTAAATAAGCTGTGTGCAAAACCCTGTATAATTAAAATGAACGACAATTTTAAGATTTTATATCTGTGAAGGGAAACCTTAGACAAATATCTCCAAACGGTCTTTTATTTGTCTTGATCGGATGTGTATTATCAGAATTACAATTTCGTTGTAACTACACGGTAAATCTCTATATAAAACTTTTAAAAAGCTGCGGTAGTAAGTAATGAACTGGTGGGCTAAGTATTGCAACAACAATCAAGTCACCACTGGAAACAAAAAACATTTTGTTTGAGATTTGGTAATGCAGCAGCAGAATTTCTAAATATTTTGTTTATACAGTTATATTATACATATATCCATAGTGTCGATCGACAAATATTGTACAATTTTCATATAACCAAGTGTATAAGTGTTTCACAATTGACAATAAAAGAAGGGAGAAATTGTATTCATCAGTTAAATGAGGGTATTACTCAACATACTGTTGCTAGGATATATGGTTAGCCAAAGTATAGTTCACAAATTAAAAAAGACCTTTGGTACCATGGAGGGCAAAAAAATATTAATTGGAGCTCGAGACGAATGGATTTGGATGAGAAATATTCGAAGGAATAGGTATCAAAGTTCGAGAAAAATTAATGATACATTTCGGAACCAAACAAGAGTTTTAGTCTCAAATCACACGATAAGAAGAACGATTAAGGTACGTTGTAACAAAGTTGTTAAGGTACTCTTGTAACAACTTAAGGTAAGTTGTCTACAAGAGTGAATCGTGCGTTTATCCTACTTATGACATGAAAGTGTAGGGGCTGTGTGAAAGTGTAAGTGACAAAAAAATTGAAAGTGTAGGGACTTGGGAAGTGTAGTGTAACCGAAAAAAATTATTTTTTTAACAATTTTGATTTGAAATTAAATTTACGTTTTAAAAGATTCAAGGATTATTTTTGATTTTATGTCACTAATCATAATACCTTAAGTGTACAATTTGTCTAGAGCCAGACGTCGAGCAAAATGCATACAATTGCTTCCCCGTCATATAGGACAGCTTGGGTTCGCAATCGCTTGCATTGGAGAGAAGATTGGAAAGTCTTTTGACCGATGAGAGCAGATTTAACCCGATTTATTCTGATGGCAGGATTTTAGTGTGGCTGGAACCTAATTCTAGATATGCCGAAAAAATATGGTATCTCAGGAGGCTCAGTGGGATGCTATAACAGAATTAATTGTTTATTACCCGCGACACCATCACAGCTCAACACTATATGGACAATGTTTTGGTTCCAATAGCTATTCCCTATTTCCCTGGTTCCTAAAGTATTTCCCTATGGAAACAGCACAAAGCAGTACGATCCAAAAATTAAACAAAAAGTAAATGATCCATATTGGACTACTATCTATAACTGCAAGTGATCCTAATATGGTAGGATATTTAAATATTGAATAATTGTGAAATAATTTTATTTATTTAACAAAGTAACCTAATTATTTCCTATGAAAAGGTGGACGCCATGGTCACGGTTTGTTAAATAACTGACTGACAAATTGATTTTAATCAGTTTAATCAGAACGATTGTTAAATAGTTGTTAAATAGAATGGGTTTACTATTCATTTGTAGATAAACGGACAAGAGAATGTCTAGCTTAAAACGAATTTCATGTCCCACATTATTTCATGTTCACTTTCCAAAAGTCGCATATACATGCTATCGTCTTCATATTCACCAATTTGTAATTTGCGAATTATTAGAAATAATTACATATATAAATAACACTTATATAATATAGTAGCGTTAGAATGACTATTACCCCCAGAATCATATTTAAAACCCTAATACGCACGACTCTATTACTAATTATTTATCGATTATAGTTAATTGTGATTGTAGATTGCAAAATATTTTTTGCACCGAGAATGAAACATGGCATTGCGATCGTAGCGAAAGAACTTCATGGAGATACACGTCATCAGTAACAAAAGAAGACAGTACAAAAACAGTAATACTAGACGGGGAAAATGATTGAAAAAAGCTATCACTTTTTATGACACGCAGGTAGAGACCTCGGGTTTTTTTGCATTCGATTCTAAAAACAATTTAGAAAAAAGTTCGGAGGATAACTAAGGGGGCTTGTCAAAAAATGCATTTTTGTATGCAAAAATGCATCAAAAACTGCATCAAATTTGCAGCCACATTTTACTTCATAAAGAAACTTTTTTAAAAGGGTGCAAAGCTTTTCATTTTTATTACTCGGGGGTTTTCGGGTACGCTGATCACGAATCTGACGTCAAAAAACATCCTGGGTATACCTGGGGGTCGGTACACCCTCTGTCAACCTCGTCTCCAGGAATTCCCCCTCAAGTGATGGCAAAACTTCGTTCAAATATCTTATCCGGGGGTTTCTGGGTTCGTTAATCACGAATCCGATGTCAAAAAACATCCTGGGTATACCTGGGGGTGTGCACACCCCCACAAGTTAAATAAATAATCAGCAAAATTTTCATATAATTTTATGTTTAATACATCAATTTTGGATCTGTACATTTTTGGATTATTTTTTAAAATCTTCATATATTTACAGTAGGAACAAATTTTGTATTTTAACTTTTAAGATTACATACAATATTTCAAGTCTGTTAACTACATGTCATGTCTATAATACAGGATAAATTAAAATATTTTTTTTGTGATACATTGATAAGGGAAATCTATAAATATATAACAGCGCTGTGCCCTTTTCTTTAACAATTTAAAAGAAAATTAAATCTATAATTTTTTTTCTAGTTACTTGAATCTAAAAAACGTTTCTTCGAAACGTTTCTACGTTCTACGAAAAACGTTTCTACGAAACGTTTCAGAAACGTTTTAGTTTACTTTTCGTTTACACATAAAACATTTCAGAAACGTTTTTGAAAAGTATCGTGCTGGCAGACATAATTAAATTGCGTAATTGTCAAGGATTGTCGGAGATGAGGTTTATAGTGAGTGTACCGACCACTAGGTACATCCGGGATGATTTTGGACGTTGGATTCGCCATCAGCAACTCCGAAAACCCCTGGGTAGGTCATTTCAATATATTTCAGCCATTAGCCGTTGAGAATTCCCGGATATGAGGTTCATAGTGGGTGTACCGACCCCCAGGTACATCCGGGATATTTTTGGACGTTGAATTCGTCATCAGCAAGCCCGAAAACCCCTGGGTAGGTCATTTCAATATATTTCAGCCATTATCCGTTGAGAATTCCCGGATATGAGGTTCATAGTGGGTGTACCGACCCCCAGGTACATCCGGCATGTTTTTTGACATCGGATTCGTGATCAGCGAACCAAAAAACCCCCGGGTAAGATATTTGAACAAATTTTTGCAGTCACTTGACGGGAAATTCCTGGAGACGAGGTTGATAGGGAGTGTACCGACCCCCACGTACACCCAGGATGTTTTTTGACGTCAGATTCGTGATCAGCGTACCCGAAAACCTCCGAGTAATAAAAATGAACAACTTTGCACCCTTTTAAAAAAGTTTTTTTATGAAGTAAAATGTGCCTGCAAATTTGATGCATTTTTGGATACAAAAATGCATTTTTTGACAAGCCCCCTTACGTATCCCCCGAACTTTTTTCTAAATTGTTTTTAGAATCGAATGCAAAAAACCCGAAGTCTCTACCTGCGTGTCATAAAAAGTGATAGCTCAGGGCATTTTTTCTTCTCATTTTCCCAGTCTATACCTACATTTTGTATATTGTAGTTGATATTGTATTTAGTACACTACAATTTGAAATTATTATAGTTGTGCTTGTATTTAAACTGTTTACAAAGCTTGTCATTGTCCTTATATTGATCAGAAAAGAGACTGCAGATGCAGATACGAAGATGTTTATAAGAAAATGCTGAAGCAGTTGAGTAGCCGTTGCAAGGAGCTTGTATCAAATTTGATAGTTTTTTAGACAGAACGTGAAAATAAAGGGCCACCCACTATTATAGTCCGGCGCATTGCTTAAGAATTATGCACAAGAGGTTAAAAGAGATTTCTCTTTTCTGTCGCATCAGTTTTCCTAAGGACCACATTCAGAAAGGGAGCCCATCGGATCTATCACTTTTTTTTAACCTAAGCATGGATGCCACCCCTTCTCGGGGGTGGGAATATTTTCAACCAAAATAACCACGGAAATTCGGCAAATTCTAAGTAAAAAATGTTCTATAAGTGTTTTCGATATACCGATATTTTTCGAGTTATTCGCAATTGAAATGTAAAAAATGCATGTTTTTGGACAATTTCTCGCGGTAAACTCGAAAATTTAGTGTTCTCTCAAAAAATTAAAATGAGTAAAAATTAAGGTTATAAGAAAACAAAGAGATTGTTTATTTTACTAATGAGATAGGTCCAAAATAAAGGGAGTTATGACTCGTTGAAGAAGACTCTTTTTGTTTCCCACAATTTGGTTCGAGGTATTGAACGTTAAATAACGGAAAACTGCATTTTTCGGGAAAAACGTATAGAAATTTCTTTATAGTACTTGGAAAGACCTTTAAAATGAGCGCTGTTGTTGTTTTAATATTGCATGATAAATAAGCGAGATACGATGCAAAAATTGTTAAATATGAAGAGTTTGGGCATTTTAAGTTGATATATGATTTGTAGTTGAAGTTACCTATAAAATGGTTGTTCAATGGACAATATAGCCTCAAAATTAAGGGAATTACGGTAAAAAACCAATCGCATTTTATCGGATCATAACAATTTTTCTATCCCAGATAATTTTGGATTTCGTAATGGATTATAATATGTCCGTTTATCGTGTATATACATACATAAATTGATGTGGTTTTTAAAACTTGAAAATTTGGAATACCTACACATAAATCATGTTCGAGAATATGAAAGAAGCTTTATTCTGCATAATTAAATAAATAAAATGCTAAAACTGCATTTTTTCATATTTTTTTTCACGAAGGGGTAGTTTTTAACTCCTTAAAAACAAAAAGCACAAGTCGGGGACATATGTCACTTTCGAAGTCAAGGGTAAGATGAGCATGTATAATTCCAAATTTTCATGAAAATCCATGGTGTAGTTTGAGATTCGCTTTTCCGATTAATTTTTTTTTGGTTATGCACTATGTATTATGGCCTATGTACTATGGGCCTCAGAGCACTGAGACAGTTGTAGTCAGGTTTCTCGCCCCCAAAAACATAGAGCTACACCCAGAAATGATCGCTACGACAACTCAAACGGAATTAATAGTCCAAAATAACATTAGGTACCTAACTGTACTTTGCCTGCCTGTGCAGAAGTTAAAAGTGACTGCTCCGATGGTCTCCCATTCTGAATATTGTCCTTAGGTCCCTTACTGACACGACGGAAAAGAGAAATCGCTTTTAACCGCTTTTTCATAATTCTCATGAATTTAGGTTCTAAAACGTCGGACTATTACCTTTGATTGCCGTTATAGAGGTAACTATTACTATTTAAAACGTTTGTTTGGTTTGTTAGTTTGTTCACTTTTCTTCTTTATAGCGAGTGGCAGCAGCATTAAAATTAAAAATGTCTGTTAGTACGCATGTACGGTTAGTAAGATTTCACAAGCAGCGAAAAATATCGAGGTGATGTCGCCACCAAAAAACCGTTGTTATACTAAGAGGACCATCAATACTGTAACACTTCATGTTACAGTATTCACGTCATCAACATGTTTTAGAGTTGACGACGTGCATCAGTTTCTGTTATGACTGCTATAAGTTGATTTTCCGTAACTTTTCATTATATTTTTCGAAAAAACTATGCTAGGACTTACCAAGTTGTGTAGGCGAAGCGTTGACAGAACAAATAGGACACACTTCATTTGTAAACATACAAGAGTAACAACGCTCATGTCCACAGTTATCAATGAGCCTTCTCTTTTTACCCTTGTCAAAAGGCATATCGCAACTTGGGCAGATGGTACCTGCTGAGGTCTCGGTGTCTAGTAGTCGCCTTATGGCTGCCAGATCTGAAACAAAAGCAAATTGTGAGCACTTTTGATCGCATAGAATAATTATTGTGATCCTTTCCATTTGCATAGGTCAGTTAAAAGATACTACAACCCCAGGCTTAAAAAACATAACACTACCTAAGAATAAATACCTCACTCCTGACATATTAGGGCTTGCCTACTGCCTAGCTCCAATACGTTAGAGCAGATCCTATCGCAGGAGAATGGTAAATAATAATGCTGCTTTTCAATTAGCTGGAGCATATTAGCAGTATAATCAAACCTTCAGTGCACGTTAGTTTATATTGTTAATATTAATTTACGACATCCTTCGGCGTAATTTCTATACACGGGCTAATTACGGTGATTTATAAATAGGATTTATGCAAAAGCCGTAATTGTTGTAAAATATATAGATCTGGAAGATAATAAACATCTTCTGGCATGCCTGGATGGATTTCAAAAACTGCAAATGGATTTAAATTTGCGCTTACTTTCAAATTGAATAACATTAAAAACTACATGGGGGAATAATATTGGATGAAGAGATATTTTTGTAATATAAAGCTACGAGAGATTTTCTATAGGTACACCATCAGGCGGTAAATTTTCGTTTGTTAATTTAAAAGACATAGAACAGCGATTTCCACTCTATCTAGGAACAAGGAAAACGTGGTTTTGTTAAGCATGGCATTGGGCACATGGAATGGTATTTTACGAAATATTTTCGTGGCCTAGAATTTTTTTAATGCAAAAAAAGTGAAAACCGTCTTTTAAATAAAATGTCCTTGCCTTTTATTTCCACCGTTCTATCTTTAAAACTAATAAAGCCAGTTTTTTGTCAACAATAATAATAATAATAATAATTCTGTATTACCATCTACCGCACTCGTACAGTATAGATCAGACATCGGTGTTGCCCTACGCTCCGGGGGGTATTATGTGGAGGCGCTAGCCTTTTGAAATGGATGGGCAGATGCCGACAAAAGAAAATTATTTGAGGGCGGGCGGTACGGCGATAGACAAAAAAAACAAAGTGTACATTTACCATTTGTATTATTATCCTGCATGATACTATGATACACATCATTCATATGTATACATAATTTAACTATAGTTATTAAGTAATAGTATAGACAGGGTTTACAGGGATAACAAAATAAAATATAATTTATCCTTTATTTCATAAATAGTAACTGTAGTGGTCCTTATATCCAAAATATCTTAACACTAAATTATAGTAAAACAATTCTTCGGTTATTGTGAACAGTTGCAAATGTATCTATTGTGTCATTTAAATCTTCTTGTTTATTAATTATCTTTAAAAATTAATAATGCTCTTAAGTTCGTTAATCTACTATGAACAATATAATTTCGTAAATAATTCTTTATCCGAAAAGAAAAAGATCTTTCACAACCTGCTGAAGAAGATGGATTTGTTATCGCTATATACAGCAGAGTTTATAAATTTCATGAGAAGCTATTTTATATTCATCCAAAAATTTTGTTAAATCTTTTAGTGATTTTATTGTGACCTTTTTCTTTATTGTATCGTTCCAATGTTATGTGTAGTAATTTAATTTCTACTTGAGCAGATTCCACGTCATAATTATAATGCAAAAGTAAAGGTCACATTATGTCAATGTTTAAGAAAGTATCGCTTTTAGGATTAAGGGTACTAAATCCTTGTAAAATTTCGCAATTATCCAAAAATCTCCTATCCATCAATGACATGGATAGGAGATTTCTACCAAATACACTAAAGTAAATTCTAATTGTATAGTAATTTTTTTCAACGACACTGTTATTTTTAAAGTTAGCATTATCCGAAAGAATTAGGTTTTGAAATGTTTCTGGAAATTTTTTCATTCTCTTTTGATGGGGCACTCAATCTCTATACCATCATTTGTTTCGTAGATGAAATTTAATCCATGCTTTTTATGATATCTGTGTCTTGACCTTGCAAATAAACTTTTTTTTAAATTTCGAGGCCACAAAATAACAATAAATTAAAAACAAATGTGAAGTAAATATTATTTAATAGTATTAAAACTGCGCTAAGTGTTTTTTGATTGCCAGACAACAAGAAATTTGTGACGACCATCTAGTGTCGCCGAGTTTTTTTAATTCTATAAGCCTTGCATCTTTCGATTCTTTCGAAATTAAAATATCTTTTTGAGTTTTCAAAAATTGGCTGTGAATAGATGATCATCAAATAAAAACATATAAACTCTGTAACAAGGAGAAAAAATCATTACATTCTGGAATATGTTGGATATATCCAGAATCACAAAAATTAATCTGTGATTGAAACAATAATATTTGACTAATAGTGACATATGCTCAATTTTCCTAATATATTTTGTCTCATAAGCGACAGAAAAATATTTTGCTTTTTTGATTTCAGAATTTATTTCAGAAAGAATTAAATTTGAGGAATTTCAGTTTGAATCGAGTCGTGTATTTTTAGCATTTTTTGGTCCACCTTTTGAACATTTTTGTAAAGAACTTCATTGTGTTTAGACAACTTAACAGCTCCAAAAGTTTGCCCTAATTTCCACTACTCGCACTTTCACCGTGGCTTAGCGCTAGTTCCTGTTCCTGATGAGCTAAAAATAGCAAACTTTCAATGACTATCTATAAGTACTCATAGTTTTCCTTTATTAATGTTTGATGCGCTTTGCTGATCTGAGACCCCACAGACTGATTGTTTTGTTGTTGCTGTTTGTAAGATGTCCACACCATACTGTTTTTGTGAAGATGCTGTTGTTGTGTTGAGAAAAACCAGCGCCTTTTTCTGAAGCCCACTTCCAATTTTTTAACCCCTGTTTAATAGAGATTTGATCTGGGTTACTTTTTAAAAAATTTAAAAATCGACAAGCATAACAAAATATGCTGTCCTGCAAAATACTATATTCTATCCAAGGATATAATTGGTAGTACTTTTCGGTAAAAGAACGACTTTCAGTACCAAATTTTGATATGGAAAATTGATTATTGGCTGAGTTGGGATGTTCTTGTAATGATTTGGCAATATCCACAACTCCGACAGAGATACAAACATCTGCCTGGTAATACTCATTATATTGTTGTTCTAAACATTCCTCTTCTGTTGTTAGTGGTTCTTGAAAAGATTCAGCAAACCCTTACATTAAAAATTATTGTTTGTTATTATTATTATTTATTAATCTACTATCTGCTTACGAATTCGTGTCATCTACAACTGTTACTTCTTCAGCAATTGATATTGATACAGTATTATAGTCATCTAAATTTAAATCATCACTTTCTGAAATAACTTTTTGTTTTTTGCCGCCACTACTGGTACTGGATCCAGGCTTAGTAGAATCAACTTCATCGTCACAATATCACTTTTGACTTTGACTAGTACTACTATTAGACGTACATGCAGTAGCAGTAACAGCACTAAAAAATCGCCAATTCTTTTAGATTTAGACATTTTCTATTTTCTCCATAGTAAATAATATCTACCATAGACCATAGAAACGAAAACTGTGGTATTGGCACTAGAAATAACACTGTAACGTAACTACAGACTAAGATTAACAAACTGTTGCCGAATAAACATACACAATCCGTCCCGCGCGCGTGGGCTCTGGAACTCGATAGCCCGAAGATTCGCCCGATCTCCCGCGTAGAGATGTGGCGTAATGCCTCAAGTCAGCACGGCGGCGCGGCGCAGGGTGGCCAGCGACCGGCGCTTGGGTTTACAGGGTGAGCTGCCGCCAACCCCAGCACCCCCATAGCGCCGTCACTGAGGGTATTGAGTCCGTTGTGGGAAATGAGAGGTCCCGGTTATACTGGAACTATTCCCCACCAGCAGGCATATACAAGCCAATAAGCCTGACATAGTCCTTCTCGACGACCAACTCAAGACAATGTTCGGTATAGAGTTTTCGGCTCCAGCCGAAAAGAACATTGTCTTGAAAGAGGGGGAGAAGCGGACAAAATATCGAGATCATCTCTTCGAACTCCGCAGGCTTCATCCAGGTCAGTCTGTTAGGCTTGTGGTTTTGGTGACATGCTCTTGGCGATGCGAGATACAGTGCTCTCGGATCTCAAGATAATTCCGTCTTGCCGTCGAGCGGCAGAACACTTAATAGCGGGCAGCATGCAGAAGGTCGTCATCCTCGGATCACTACTCAGGGCGTAATTCGTATGCTTCTGCAAAGATGAGTGCGTCCAAAACTATGAGTGTCGAAGGAGTGGTAGCAACTGCGTATAGCTCAAGTATATGGCGAATACTGCTTAATGTTGTTAAATTTAGAAATATAGCTATTACCTATTATATAGTAAGTATGTAAATTTGTATACCTACTTGTGTTCTCTTAAAATAATAAAATATTTAATAGTTTGAATTCATCCTTACATAATATTGAATATCTTTAATGAAGCAATTACAGACGGATTTTCAGAAGAAACATAAATTACAATTACGCACATAATAAGGAAAGTAAAATAAAGAAAAAATTTTTAACATATATCGACTTTTTATTGCCTTTAAACCGCGTCCATTAAATCTACCTGACAGACTGGTCTCGACTTTAGTACTAATAATAGTCAAATTGAAGAAAACGGGGACGGTATAAATCACACATTAACTCACTAATTGACGTTTAGTGTTGAAACATCAGAAAATTGTAGGTGTTGGTTTCTATTTATTGCGTTCTTCTACCACGGAGACATATTATACGGTAGCCACTGTTTCACGTGCATCGTGTATATTAAAAATAATATGTAGTAAATTTTGTAATACGAAAATTCCTATCAAATCTTTCGGAACGGTTGTCAAACGTACATAAATACCTAACTAGTTTTAGGATGTACTAATTTCGCGTAGCTGTCAAAATTGGTGACATGAAAACAAACATTTTGGACCAACTAAGAATAGTTATTTACTGTAGTGTTTAAGATGCGTTTTATCAACGCAAGAAAGTTTTCTAAAACGAAGTTCGAGAGTTTAATTTTCTTGAGTGGATTAAACGTGACTAAAACGTGTTAAATGGTTGCTAATAGGTTTCGATTGTTCATCGCTTTCATTTGTAAAAAATTGTGAAGTTGGAGAAAAATTCAAGAAAGCGATTTTGTTCCTTCCGGAAGCTGAAGAAGCAACTCTCCAATTATTGCCTGCGAGGTCCGGGAAACATTATGAAAAAGTGTTTTCCGAATTTAATGAATGGAAAGAAAACGGGGGGTAATGACATTAAATGAAGAAGTTCTGCTATCGTATTTCTTAAATTTGAAGAAGTATGCAATTTCATCCATGTGGTCGAAGTACTCGATGCTGAAGGCCGCTGTAAAGGTCTATGAAAACATAGACTTTGGAAAATAAAGCTCACTGCCTATCTGAAGAGTGACTCGAGAGGGTACAAAGTGAAGAAAGCTGCGGTATTGGAGCATACGTGGAAGAATTTTTGACAAGGGCTTTCGATAAAGAATATTTGATGATTAAGGTAATATCTCTTAACTTTTAGACATTGTAGATAATAAACTTTGAAATATTATTGGTTGCATTAATAATGGCGGTGTCTGGTGCCTGTCGTTACTGTGAATTGACGAATTTGAAAATCAATGATGTAGTAGATAGGGGCGAATATCTGCTTGTTTCTATACTTACCAGATACCAAGACCGACGTATCACGAAAATTCACAATTATGGAAGAAGGATTCTCTATCAATACTGTGGAGACGTGTAGAAAATACATGTCCTTGCGTCCGAAGAAGTTATCCAACGACAGATTCTTTTTACGATACATTAATCAAAAATGTAGGTACTTCACAACCTGTTGGAATTAACACTTTGTCGAAAGTTCCTTCAAGAGTTGCTTCACTGTATCTGGCAAACGCAGAAACTTATAGCGACCATTACATGAGGCGGACATCAACAACTTTACTGGCTAAAAAAATGCTGACCTTACAACAATTAAAAACTTCGACAAGCACTATGCGTTCTGAAACCTATGACAACTACAAGCTTGTTATTAGTGGAAACGAAGTGTTAATATTAATATTGATAAAAAATAAATAAAATGTAATTGATTTAAGATTGTATTTTTCATTATTCCACTAGTGGAATGAAGTAATTTCATTATTCCACTAGTGGATAAAGTGGTACTTTCTACACATAAAACTCCAATTATAATGTGATTATGGATAAATAATATTTAAGGTCGCGACTTTGTAGAGTGAGAATCAAATAGGTGTATCTATTTTGTTTAACTATAAATAATTAAAGAGTACATAAGATCTGATAATCAAATTAGTTTCAGGCACTAGATATTATTATAGTGATGATTGTGATACAAGTTTTTTGTCCCAAAATTTTCTTAAGAGCCTGTGCTGTGGCTTTGCAATGAAAAAATGCATTAATATCGTTAAAATCACGTTATTTTCATTTAAAAACACAGCACGGGCACAGCCTTTTAAGAAAATTTTAGGTCAAAAAACATATATTATAACCATCACTATAATAATAGCTAGTGCCTGAATTTTGAATATCATATCTTATGTAGCTTTTTAACTATTTATAGTAAACCACAATAAATGCATCTATTTGCCTCTCACTATACAAAATCTCAACCCGAAAAAACACTTACTTCGCGCACTTAATAAAGTAATGACTATGCTCTACAAATTCAAATTTTTCTGACGGTTTTTACTCAATTTCAGCAGATTTCAATCAAAATAAGGCTATTCAGATTGTTGAAAACGTACGGCCACTGAAGCCAGTGTGACCTACCTATTTAATAACTATTTTTTTATTTATAATTTTATTAATAATTTCCTTGGCATTACATAAAATGCCAAAACATTAAAAAAATGCAAAAGCTCTAGCTCGTGACAAAAAAAAATGATTGTATATGAAACAGTGCGCAAACCGGATTACATAATTTAAATAAATGAACCTCTCTAAATGGGATTTATGGAATTGTTATATTTAAAATAAAAATGTTATTAAAGCGATAAGATAGCCCGAAAACAGCGACATGGTTACGTGAAAGGTTATTGGTTCAAGGGAGAGAGTCGCATTCCATCTTATAATTAGGTATCTTTTACGATAAAAATGACCAAAATATCAAGTGTGGCATGTGAAAAATGGCTATAAATTATTTCGAAGCACGCCCGATATTTAAATCGAAGCACTTAAACAACTACGCGATATATGCCGGCTGTAATTTACGGATATAAATTACAATCAAATAAAATTTCGGAATATTTGGTTCAGATAAAGCAGTTTTTAACTGTTTAAAATGAAACTTAAGTTTTTATTTGCTTGCTGAACAACCTTAATCGTTATGTTGAAATTATAACTAATGACGTTGACTTCTGGGCTAAGCATTGCGATTAGAATAAGGGGTAGAGATATTATTATTATTATTATTATTAATTTTTTCTACGTCGTCCGTTTTCCGGTCAAGCCTCCTCAAGCCTTTGATTCCATTGAGGAGACGCACCGGTAGTGTTAACCCAGTGACGGCCGTGAACTGAGCGGTCACTGGGTCCTGTCCTCATGTGCCCTGAGCAGACTTCCTAAATTCTACACATCACGACCAAAAGCTAAACTGAAGGTACCCAGTGGTTCAGGGGGACCTTCCGCAGCATATGTCAAGCCAACGGATGTTCACGGCATCTCGGACTTTTTAGTATTATAGCTCCTTGGCTACACAGATACATTGACAGATACAAAAGTACGATTTCATTCTGCGTCACAGTTCGCCGATCCGGGAAATTATGTCATTTTTGCTCCCTACATATCACAGTAACCGTTCACTTTGCCATAATTATGTACATGACCGTGTGTGTCGAAATTTAATGTAGATCATTTTCGTATAGGATGACATTTGCGCCAGGCCTTGTATTTTTCGAGATATTTGCGGAAAATTGTGAAAAATTACCATTTAACCTTCTTTTCACCTCCTCCCTACGAAAACTGACGCTCGTGGTTGTGTTTTACAACTAACCATTTTCCGATGTTGAATATAATTTTATTATGGAAGCTATAGATCTGCACGTGATGCTAAGCGTCGACAATTACAAAGAGATCCTTCTAAAAGAAAATTAAGTTCTGCAGCATTATCCAATGAAGATTATAACATAATTGACATGTGGGACGAAGACACGCCAGAGGGTCCTCAACGTACGTTTTTCCACGTTTCCTCCCGCGAACTGGCCTGGCGAGGTGGGGAAGGATATTCAGCTAGTGTAAAATACTTTGTGGGGGAAAATTATAGCAAAGGAGGATTTACTGGCTGCATAGAATATAGTCCAGTTTTTTCAAAGACTACCCAAGGAGGATCCAAGAAATTGGCAGATAGCAAATATCTGATTACTAATTCCTCCTGAGGTATGCTCTGTTCGACTTTTTCAAAAATTAGATCTAGAAGATAGAAATCTAAAAAAGAGGTAACACTACCAAAACTGATTTTTAACTGCAAACCCAAACTGGAAGCATCCACAGTCAAAGGGGTGGTACAAAAATTGCCCTAAAAATTTATAGTTAAATAAATACTTTCAATACTTGTTTATATTATGCTCTCTTTTTTCGCTGTTTTTTTTTGTAAAGTATATAAATTTCAAAGATATTTTGCAAATAATTGGTTAGATATTCATGGCATTACATCTTCCTTGAATTATAGCTGCATGAAATAATAAAAGACAAACTATCAGAATTTTAAACAATCCATTTTAATTTGCTGGATACAGTGTACCCAGTGTATCCAGGAGAAAAAAATTGTGGTTGCTCTAGTAATGAACTGAAATGAAACCTTCTTATTGGCTTAAAAATGGCGGTGTGAAATTTTCGTTGTAATAACTGCGATTTTATTTTCTTAGTTTGCAAATCTGGAGGGTCATGCAAAAAGGTAAATTTTTTTAAACTACATTCTTTCGCGATGCATTATGAGTATATCCAAGGGGTTTAATTAAATTTTGTCAAATTAATTACAACACTGCGCTCTTTGGGGACTGGTGGTCCATAATCCGTTTACAAATAGGCTTAGTCATGATGAAGTGCCTCGCTTAATGCCGCATTTTAAAATCTCTTAAGTTATATGACGTATTCTTTTCATATTCGAAAAATATATACTTAAGATAGGAGATGTGTAGATTTTTAAAATGGCAATAATTGTCCAAGAGTGGCCAGACATTTAAAATAATGGGATTATCAGCATTCTAACAACTGAATTTTTTTAAATTTCCAACCTCCAAAAATACGTTCATGTTAAAATAACATTTTTTTTACAATATTAAAAAACAGTTTTTAAAAATATATTAGGTACATGTTGCAACTAAGTACTAAATTATATTAAATAAATAGGTTAAAAATTATAAAACATCTCTTCCTGGCTGGATTGGAAACGAACCCCGGTCAATTGGATATAGATCTGGAACGCTTGTTACCCTCTGAGTACAATCTAGTAGCGCTTACGTGGGCAACAGTCTGCCTAAGCTAACTCAGCTTAATTAAACATAAATAGTTAGTAGGTTCCGGTGGTTATCCAAACTACAAATTACCCGTGGACTCCACTGACATCTACGCAACCACGTCGGATGGTCCCCAACTATACTGAGTATCTAAATTACCCTCAGATTCCAGCTGTAATTGGTGAAAAAAAAGTAGGTATACAAATATATACTTTTATTTTGAAAATAGCATAGCGTTCTACCTTTGAGGTTATATCTAACCGTGCTCAGACTTGATCACGTGCGATGTCACAATAGAATGTTAAGATATTAGGGCTGTGCGACCTTACTTAAATGTAAGCATATGTAAAAAATTTACGAACAGAGTAACGGACATATTCAGGTGCACATTATGGGTATAGAAGATGAAAATTAAAGGTAGTCAAGTAAGTCAAGCTCATAGTAATTAAACATTTTGTAGTTTTTAGTACAACTGGTGATTTAAAATAAAACTGTTCGTTAAAAGTTTTGTTATCTATTTTTATTTTGTAGTTTTTAGTTTTTTTAGTTCCATGGTCCACCTGCCTCCATCACCAAACCCTCGTCACTAAGTATAATGTATGCGACTCGTTAAAAGCAACCAAATGGGCCTAGTAACCTTAAACAACCTCAAGTACCAAGTTTGAGACAAATCGGTTCATAAATTTGGTAGTCCGCCATTTTCGTTTCGCCATTTTGATTTTTTTAAGTTTGAGGCAAAAATTGTATGAGTGACCTAAAACACCTCAAAGTTTCAAGTTGGAGACAAATCGGTTTATAAATAGGATAGTCCGACATTTTGGATCCGCCATTTTGATTTTTTTGTAATAAAAAACCTACCAAATTTCAAGTCTCTAACTCTAATAGAAACGTCAGTCTCATGAGACAAACGAGACAAAATGAGAAGTAAGTAACGAGCTAAGGCCTTGTCTCGTCTCGTCTTGAAAAATTTTATCTCGAAATTTCGAGACGAGACCTTATCTCGTCTCGTCTCGCGGTAACTCTACATACCCATTACCAATTTAGCCGTAGCGCAATCTTAATAAAGCGAATAGTACAATATTTCGTTGAAATGATGGCCCTTCGTTAATATCTGCTAAGAAATGTCTTTTAAAAATATATGATATAATCGATGATGCCGCAAAGAAACCTGTAAGTATTCATACCTTAGTCCTAGTCACAAATGATAGAGCGCACACCTAGTAACTGTTTCATAATATCGTAGATTGTAATACCTGAGAACAAAATACCTCCATTTAATAATCAGATATTCAATTCATGCCCCTAGCGAAAAGTCAGGTCACACAGGTCAAGTTTTTGTCTACTTTGAAAAATACATATAAAAATAATGTTGTTTCTTAAAATCTAAATAGGTATAAAATCTGCAAAAAGGTGATAAACATATACCTACATTTTGTGGGATTGTGAAATGTGGTGGATGCGCCGAGTGAATACGCTGTTCCGATTGAGGACAAGATGCATCTTTCAATGCGAGGCAGCACGACGTATCCCAATCATTTATGTTAAGTGTATTCACAACCAAGAGTCAGCAAGATAACAAATATATTAGGCATTCACTAGAACATTTAACAACAATATTGCCAGGACCGCTCTAACGAATCTAAAATATAGATAATAAACATAGCTTTGATTTATTGGTAATATAATTAATATTAAATTTAACATTCACTCTCATCGGAAGATGAATCCTTGCCAACTGGTGTCTCTTGGTTGTGAATACACTTTAGATCATTTTTAAAATAAAAGATAGTACGATTTTTCGCTCTCTCCAAAACGGATGAACCGATTTGATTCGTGGTGTCAAAATGTAGCTAATTAAATATTATTGTATTTTGACAATTCTAAATTGAAAAGAACAAGCGAGATAGACAGAAATTCATTCAATCTGTCATTGTGACAAATTTCGATTGAAAAGAGCACGCTCAGAACAAGGCCTATTTTAAAATCCGTAAGTTACCTTGAATTTGATATTTCTAGCATATTTAATAATCTAACTAGTACCATTAATGCCAATTTCGTTACCGAGAATGACCGAGAAACAATAATTTAGAAAATAAAAATAAAAATTACGATCCAGCTGGTACGGATACTGTAGTCGAAAACTGTAGACAGACACAATACAAAGAATATTAAATAAATTGGCCATAGTTAAGATGTTATATACGAGACCCAATAGACGGATCAAATCAATTCAGCTTACATAACGGTTTCTGCTATTCATTCAAATCGGAACATTTAGTATTTTTATGAAATTCGCAACCGCACATAGGTGTCTTACACAACCAGCGAGATGTATGTACAGTTTGTACAGTTAACAATGCCCATAGTTAATTGCCATTTTAAATGTTAACTTCTCGACTGGTATAATTATTAAAGGCATTTACCGTTTAGCGATATGTAAAATTGGCGTATATTTTCGATGTCCGATCGGCATCTACATTGCACGAAAATGTCATTAATTAAGATGCTATTTTCCGTTAGTACTTGAGAAGATAAATAGAAAGGAACAGAAGAAGTCCTAAAACAGAAGCTAAAATACTTTAATTTTAATTGCATGCAATCTTGATATTTAGCAAAGAAAAACCTTAGTCATCTACATAAATAAATAAACCATTCATTAACGCTAAACAGACACCTATACCTCTTATTTAAACCCATGTTTGTTTTCTGAATACCAATTAAGTTATCTATTTAATTACAGTATACTGAGTAACATCGTGATTTAATTATACCACGATATGAGAGTGAAGCATTTTTATACTTGTACCGTTCATAATCGTCGATTTATTTAAAAGGAACCAAATCTATAATCCAATAATATTGATTAAAAATATTACAAGTATAGCAATTATACAGATTATACTCGTATAACGACGAGATATATTATTAAAATGTAACTGTTTCTGAATGAACGTTATTTTATAGGTAGATCGTTATACTTATAGAGGTACTTACCTACATAAATTATATCCAGTGACATTTAAAAAATTGAGTTCGCTGCACGGCAGATATTTGATTTTTGACGAATAAACTATTGTTTGTTTTTAATGGAGCGATCATAATCAGATCGGGTTTTTGCCAGAGAATAATAATAATTCTTCAGTTTTATTTTTCATGAGAAGAGAATCAATCGAATATAGTATTAGATTTTTTTGGAGTTAACGAAGAAATTCTTTGTTATAAAGCGGTTGAAACCAATGAAATCGGACAAATTTTACAACAAAACCGCGAGAATAAATCCTCACTATTGATATGTCCCTTTGTAAAACTGGTAAATAAAATATAAAACTGGTAAATACTGTTTATTTTCAACCACATACGTAATAATGACATTACTGACTTCTTAAAATTTTAGAAGTGTCACATTACTGTCTTCTACTTCCCGTCCGGACTTCCCTGCTCAATTTCTCTGCCGCATACAAGGATTAATCGGTGGATTTATTTTATATAATGTAAAACTAATGGATATTATTATAAAAGTGAAATGAAAATCTAGGTAGGTAGTATTTATTGAAAACTAATTCCTATTTATTTAAAGTAAACAAAATCCAACCATTTTCATTTGTAATAAGTTTAATTAATACTGACAATTATTTGTTAAAAAATTAATAACGAAATTGGTATTATTACAAGCATTGATCGAAATTTTAAGCCCTTCTTGATGCTGCTAGGAAATTTTTATATCCCGCCAAGGTACTTCGTTAGATGTGACATCAATAGTCGTAGGGTATATACATTAGTGATCAACCGATACCGATATTTATATCGGTATATCGGCAATATCGGCAGCAACGCCGATTATCGGTATCGGACGATAGGGACAACCGATATGGCCGATATAAAAAAAAATATGGATCTCGGTTTTATTAAAAATAATAAATGTTTCTGCATAAAAATAAATTAAAAGTCGTATTTCTTTAGTCAGGTACAATATTTTTAGCAGCAAATGCTCACAGAACACGATACGATATTAGATACTACCTATCTAGTATGTACAAAAATAAAATAGTAATCGAATAATAAGAATAAGAATCGAAGTTTACATTTCCATTTTTATTAACTAATTCTTCATAAGACTGCCAAAACATCTCGTGGGATCTTTTAGACTGCACTAATGACAAAGGAGAAAATTCGGATGCAGGCGCAGGGCATGTTAAAGTAACTAGGGGAACATCGTCATCACTACTGTCATCGCTACTTACACAATCATACGATAAATTTTCATTATCCGTTTGTAGTGCCTTTTAATTCAAATATAAATCAGCACATACTTTTTTTGTTAAGAAATGTGTTTTAAAACGGGGATCGAAAAATGTCGCTAAAGTTAAATGATGTTTTGATAACATATTATTGTGAAAACGTTGTTTTTTAATTAATTTTTCATAGTACCTACAGCAGAAAAATGTTTACTTAACTTAAATACTTTATCCCCTTTTTATTTTCCTCTTTACTTAAATATGCTAAAAGTGTAGAAACAAACGGAATCGTTTCTGATATGCAGCTATCATTTATTTGAACTAGCCATTTTTGTTACTTTTTCGAATGGTTGTAACAAATCCAAAATATTTTGAAAAAGCTCCCTCCCATTGATGAAAGGTGAGATCTGTGAGGTCAGGATGTTCAATAGCATATAGATTAACAACTTTTTTTGTTCAAACAAGCGAAACAACATGTAATACGTCGAATTTCACCGCGTTTGGATATCTTGAATCAATTTCTTTGGGGTCATATTTAGTTCTTCTTTTATTTTTCTCAATTTATCACAAGCAATTTGTGAATGATGGAAATGTGATACAATCTTTTTACATTTACCAATAACATCAATAACAGCTCGCTGTGGGTTCAAAGATTCTAGTATGTATTACTAATTGTAATGAATGAACATAATAATCCGAATATCAACGACCACGGCCACGAATATCAACGACCACGATATGCCGATATATATCGGTATCGGCCTTTAAAATATCGGTATCGGCCGATTATCGGTATCGGCCGATTATCGGTATCGGCCAAAATTTTCATATCGGTCGATCACTAATATATATTAGCAGATTTAGACAACGATAACAAATTTGCTGTCTTGATTGGCTGTCTGACTAGTGATGACTCGACATACCCCTCTGCTACAACATTAGATTTCCATCCGCCTAACTGCTTCACTTGCAAAACATTTGCACCATTGTCAGCCAGTAATGTACAGGCAGTACGTCTAATAGCCTAGTCAAATTAAACAAAAATAGGGCGATCGGTGTAAAAAATTCCTAGAGAGTTGGAACTTTTTTTAAACGTTTCCTTTACACTTAGGTAGACATGTATCAAAAGTCCCCGAATGTGGGTGGTGAGCTCGAGAAAGGGGGGGGGTTAAAGGTACCATAGTTCAATTTTTTGCTTATATCTCGGAAACGATTACTCCTATCGTTTTTACCCTCTTACAAAATGAAAGCTGATAAGATTTCATATAAAAATGTTCCTTTGAATTTTTGTCGTAGGACTAACCGTAAGCGAGTTTATTAGGCTGATAAAAGAAAAATCATTTTAGCCTAGTCAAATTAAACAAAAATAGGGCGATCGGTGGAAAAAATTTCTAGAGAGTTGGAACTTTTTTTAAATGCTTCCTTTACACTTAGGTAGACATATATCAAAAGTCCCCGAAGGTGGGGGGGTAAAGTTAAAATTGTTCAGTCTTTTGCTTATATCGCGGAAACGGTCACTCCCATCGGTTTTTACTTTCTTATAAAAAATTAAACTGGCAAAATATTCTACAAAATCAGACAATAATAATAACAAAATTATCCCATAATAGGTGCTGAACCTACTATTACCATGTAAGGCAAGCTCTACCCAACTCCACGGCATCGTTGAAAACACTGCCTTAATAACTGCAGATGTTACCACTCGAGAGGGCGAAAACTTGGCAACGCAGCAATTTTTACGCTGCCGTCGCGCGCCAGTTTGGTTGTCAGTATTTTCCGTGCGGGCAGGCGTATAAGATCGTCTTATTGACACGTGATATTATTGATATTTCCAAGAGCATTTTGTTCAATCACGCGTTTAGTGGCTGCGATACCACCTGTGCGATTTTCCGAAAAGGCAAGTCAACATTTGCTAAATTATTCATAAGGAACAGCGCCCTGCATTTACTCTCCAACGTATTTTACACAAAGACTTCAACATCTAAGGAAGTTGCAAATGCCGGGGAGCAGATCTTTCTGGCAATGTACAACGCTAGAATAACAGATATGAACAAACAGCGCTACGCAGCATTCCTAAAATCCTCCAAAAGGGTGAAGCCAGACCTCTCCTCGCTACCTCCAACTAAGGGTTCTGCACTGCAACACTCATACAGAGCCTATTTGCAAGTTCAAGAATGGCTGGGCAACAAACTCAGACCTACTGATTGGGGATGGATAAAAGGAGCAGATGGAGATCTTCATCCCTTGACAACCTTAGATCAACCTGCCCCAGCTGCAATCCATTCAACAATATTCTGCAGTTACCAAAGGCTGTGGTGCACGTTGTGGATGCCGCAAGGCAGGCATCAATTGCTCTTCAGTATGCTATAACTGTGAGGGCGCCTGCACGAACGGCCCTCCAGTTGAAGTCGTCAATCTGGCATATGAGGATACTGTAAGTTTTATTCAAATTATCTACATTAATCACCTGTCTATTAATATTGTAATTAACAAGATTGTAACTAGGTTTTCAATGTTTAGGATGAAGATGAAAATGCAACTTATGAGGACGACTTGGAATCAATACATTCAATTTAATGTTTTACTCAAATCATTTATATTAAATCAACTATCTATTGAAGTCAGTATTATTAATCTTGTACAGTACAATACTCTAAATGCACATAAAGCACATTTTGTGAAATGATTTTTCTTTTATCAGCCTAATAAACTCGCTTACGGTTAGTCCTACGACAAAAATGCAAAGGAACATTTTTATATGAAATCTTATCAGCTTTCATTTTGTAAGGGTAAAAAACGATAAGTGTAATCGTTACCGAGATATAAGCTAAAAACTGAACTATGGTACCTTTAAACCCCCCCTCTTCCTCGAGCTCACCCCCCACCCTTGGGGACTTTTGATATACGTCTGCCCAAGTGTAAAGGAAGAATAAAAAAAAATCAACTCTCTACGATTTTTTTCCACCGATTTTTTTAATTTGACTGGCCTATAAAGGCAAGTCCCATTAAAGGTCTCTTTTTTCGGGAACTTGGAAAAGGAAGCCACTTTTTCGGAAAAGCTGCTATTGAATGATCTTGAACTTGATTGCATAGCTTGCTATGTCTCCACTGCACAAATAATCTTTGGTTTTGAACAGATTTACGCAAATCAATATATTTTTTAATCATCTTGACCCAATGCAGCTCTGTATCATAAAAGATCTACTTCCGGAATTTCTATTATAATTTTTTCTTCCACAATATTAATATCATTGACCTTCGTTTTCAGGAGTTCATCACTTCTACATGCACCAGAAACTGCAATAATAAGTGCAACCTAAAAAAATAACCACTAATATTTTTGCCAATGAAAAACAAAATTCTGCTTACTTTAATAAGGAAAAATTCCTCAGGCGCTTTAGCCAAAAAAACATGGATATTTTGTCTTGAAAATAATCTCCATTTCTTCGATTTAAAGCCTACATACATTTTGTCGCTTGAAGATCATCGTATGATTTGCATATTTCGAAATGCCCTTTTTATGCTGTAAGTAGCCCATGACAGAATTTTATAAAATGATTGTTTGTTGATTTTGTTTTATGCTATAGCAACAACATAACAACCTACAAAATTGTACCTACTAAATAAAAATTTAAGCCAGAACCGAATGAATGAATATTATGAAGAACCATTCCTGTTGTTCATAATAATAATTTTATTATATTGAAACATATTTTAAGCTTTATTCAGAAATTCGTGGTTCACAATAAAATAGTATACTATACTCGATGGAAATTTTCATTAATGTTTCGAGATTTTATTTAAATAACATAATCTCTCGACAGTACCTAATGAAAATCTTCCCCTCTCCCCTCTCGTATTGTAATATACTATTTATAGTAAATACCTTTCAGAATTGGTATAATTTAGGTGATGTCTGATTTATAACTCCGATTGTCCCATACATCGATGCTATGAACCGTACATTTGCATTTTTGTTTTTAATTAGCCAGGATTCACACCATTATTTTAAGATTTATCATCTGAAAATAAGTCGACCAAATAGCACAAAAAGTGACTTACAAGTTGACTGTCCGTTTCATTGCGGATCTCCCCTAAGTTGGTATAGTTGTGGTGGTAGTTTTTAGTACTTTAAATGTGTATTTTTGTTAACCACATAATAAATAGAGTGTACACATAGTCATTGGTAGTTAAATTGAATAAAACGTTTAACAACGTTAAACAATGAAAAATAGAGCAATTTATATTTATATTTAATTCGCCAAACGTATACGTTATTAAACGCAAATAGAAAACTAATCTTAGACCCAACATGGAAAATCGGTAGGTAATGAATAATAAATAACACTATTTGATGAATATTATGTAAACATAATACCTGACTAGCAATAATTCATTTAGTAATACACATGCCAGGTTATAATCGAAAATTATTACTACTTTTAAATTAATTAATTTGGACCTCCGGCGACTGCAAGTGACTTGCAATTAGTCTTCTATATGGCTGCAATTTTCGAGGGTACCGTTAATTTGCTTCTTTGATATTAGTAGGGCAGTGAAAGTTCGCTGATTTGCAATACTGCAGCATCACAAAGAAGCGCAACGCCTGTGTGGAGAGGTTTTCTTTATTGAAATAAATGTTTGCGCCATTTCGGTAACGGCTCGAAAACTCTAATCTCCAATTTACGTCGCGGAGTACACAATAAAACTGATTTAATGCAATATTCTTTTGAAGATTACAAGCTGGGATCGAGGCTGCCTTCGTTTTAGCTGACCGGTCGCTACCTGGGTCATCAATTATTTAACGCTGCAAAATGAAAAATAAACACTGTGTAATACAGATTTCATAACGCTTGCAAAATTTTAAATATTATGGGTAATAAGTATGTTTTTTTCTGGGTCAAATAACAAATGATTGTACAGAACACACGAAGGAATTATCATTGGGATTTATAAGAACCCATAGAAATAAAAAAAATGCGAACACAGTGAACGTTTGGACCAAAATTATCTGCATTTCGTAACACCTGTCAGCTTCTGTGTCAAGGTCGGATCTGATTATTAATTTCTAGCCGCCGCGCCGTACACGAATAATTGAGTTACTATTTCTACGAAATTAATTACAGGTCTACTGGAATTTATTAATAACAAATGTCAAAATACATCTATTTGTACGGTTAATTAAACGTTTATAGATCTATCTGTTTGGTAATGTGCTTATCACAAAGGTAACAGCTGAGCTAATGGTGATTTCTATCTTATTGAGGATTGTCTCAGGAAAGGAACCGGTCACGATTTGAGCCGGGGACCTTTAATCGGTGTATCAAGTATGCTGGAGCTACCAAAAATTATATATTTAAATGGACATGGAGAAAAAGATTATTAAATTTGATACGACCAGTATCTTTAATAGATCGGCTGCAGTTCGAAAATTAGTACATATTAATCGGTGAATCAAACATGCTAGAGAGCTACCAAAATATATTTGAATGGACATGAAGAAAAATATGTTTAAACTGGATACGATCAGTATCTTTAATAGATCGGTTGGAGTTTGCAAATTAGTTCATATTACTATACCTAATGATATAATTATTGTTCTATCTTGTTATTGTTTCTTGCAAAGGGTATTGATAGGATTTTTTTTAAAATTTGGTAGGTATATATTTTGATTGTCCTGACATTTTATTTTCATTTTCCGTTTAACCGGAAATAATATAAACTGTAATTTTAATGGACAGGTATTTTTCAAAATTTAGATTAACAAATTCTAATCTATATCTATAGTGCTTTCGATTAATATGCAAACTAATGGATTGCGGTGTTCAGTGGCGCGTGCAATTATCCTAATATAGGAAATAAAATAAAAAATAATTATCTCAAATAATTATCATTCTCGCAGAACAGAACAGCTGCCCACAACTGCATGGAAAGGGGATATTAAAGGCTGGCTGGAAGAAAGCAACATTGAATATGATGATTCATTACTTAAAGCTGAATTGTTGAAACTAGCAAGGCAACATTTTCCAGCTTTCAAGACGTATGTAGTGGATGAAATGGCCAAAGCAAGAGGAATGGATGTAATTCGATTGCCTCCATATCACTACGAACTGAACCCAATTGAACTTATTTGGGCGCAAATAAAAGGGAAACTTGCTAGAGAAAATGCAACATTTAAGTTAGCTGATGTGAAAAAACAAAAGTGATGGAAAAGTGATGGTGCAATCAAAGAAGTAAATGCGGCCAACTGGATAGAATGTATAGACCATGTGAAGAAGGTGGAATCAAGAATGTGGGATCTCGATATTATGATGGATACTCCAGATACGGTCGTTGACCAGACATATAAATGTAAATGAAGACAGTAGTGAAAGTGACTTATTTTCAGATAGTGAATAGTGATATGAATCTCTGATGTGAGTTTTTGTGTAGCACTCTTCACTAATAAGTGACAGTGAAAAATACCCATGTGAGTGTAACTATAGGTACAAATAATAACATATCCCTCAAATTGTTAACAGTCTTACCGACACTAATAGGTAACCTAACCACGTTCTATCCTGACAAGGGGCACTCGGTCCCCGTCCCCTTACGTCCCCGTGGTCCTTGCTGAGCGATAGCAATTTAATTTCTTTCTTTTATTTTAAATTGTTATTGGCTAAATTGAGCACTAAGTTGTACACACAGCATGCACATTTTTTTCAATATATTCTAAATACATTCAAAACTAAATAATTTCTTGCATTAAAGTTTTGCACATATATGAATATGACAAAATAATTTTTTGAAGTCACCTCACCTTGGATGCGCATGATGATACGCCACTGAGAGCAGTAACGCCAGTAAATCATGCAGGTGTCTTCTAAGTGAGCGAGAAGGGAAATGGGGTTTATATGAGTTGAAGACGGATAGCGACCGATATAGTAAGCCGCGGACTGGAGTCCCTAGTTCTGTTCACAAGAAATTGTGGCGGTGTACAATTTTACACTAAATATTCTTTTGTACTGCATAGTGCATAGTGATGTAATTTACCGATTTTACGGCGATTTACGGGGCTTCTTTGTAAAATGCCGCACAATTTTTTGCTCTACTTTGTATATCAAACGAAAACACTATAGGATACCCTATACTATCTACCGTCGATAGTTTCCGAAAAAAATGTGAATGAAAATCTTAAATCGATTAGAAATTAATTAATTTCCACATTTTTTCCACATTTTTATTCTCATTTTTCTTTTGATAATATTCCTATAAAATCAAAATTAACTGCTGTGATTGCAGATTTAAAAATTCACCAGGACGCATGTTTAATTAAATATTAATTAATCAAATATTAATTAAATTGATTGAATAGATAGATGCCTTTTTAACGGTTGATATTAGTATGTGTGTGATAAATTTTACAAAGCGAACGTTTACCTCGGCAGTCGCGTAAACTTCAGTATAGACAAAATCAAAGAGTGTCGTCTTTAATAGTTTTTTTTTAAAACTAATTTAAAAAAACTTGCGTCGTGTCGTGCTACATCCAATTGCCGACAGAACCGACTCGCCACTGCGTTACGCAAATTGCCATCCGCATTCCACGCCGACATGCGTTACGCAAATTGGTTTGATGTCGAACAATAGAAATATCGTAACGTCGCGTCGGTCTTTATACCTTGACCACAAACATGAAATTTTCGTTATTAGTAGAGTAGATAGATATGGCGTCGTTTTTGGGTATGGTCTCCCCGATCTCCCGAGAACTTTGGTGAGACAACCGTGATGAGGGATGTGGAAAAAATCACCATGTAAACACAAGGAAAATCATGAGGCCCTACCAAATATGCAGCATTTTCATTTGTATACCTAGCAAATGCCTCATATCTCTTTCGCGTAGGTACTTGAAAATTAGCGATAGAAACGGGCTTTTAAAGGGCCTCCATCATTGATATTAAATTGAGATTTTCGGGGGAAAAAAGAGCTAGAATTTTTTTTACATGTAAACAATTGTTATGAAAAAGCTCCTCCTCCAGGGTGGGGAGGAATATCTCAATAGTCAATACAACAGGGGACGGGGAAGGGGGGATATAAAAATCATTATTCCCTTAAATATCCTACCCTAATTAGGTGATTTCTGCTGCACTTCTGCGCGAAAATGCTCAAGACGAACAATTCTCTAATACTTATTTAACCGGAAGTACCTAATTCCACGAAAAAATACCGAAGTCGTGAGTGAAAAACGAATTTTAATATTTTGAAAAACGATTTTTCACCAGCCATGTGAGGAGGATATAGGAAAAATTATTTTTACCTAATGAGATCGACTTTTTTTTCTATTTTAATTAAAAAAGACCCCGATCCGATACGAAGTGCGGTAGTACAGCTTAGATGTTTTAGTACATGGACATATGATGTTTCTGACCCAATTTCAAAGTACAAGGTTTTGTCTATTTAATTAATAATAACAATACTGATGACAGGGCAAGTATGAGCGCGAGTTACATTTGACAACCCGTATCCGGAGCAGTGGCAATCGAGCAGCGAGGTATTGGGGTCGTGGCTCATTCAAGCTATTTTAGAGGGAAAATATGACAACGGAAATTTTGGTATATTTTTAAGTAAGTTTATCTTTGTTGATATTTATATAGTACAACTTTGTGCTTTTACTCTTTACATCTTTAAAGTTGGCGGTTACGTCATAGATATAACCATACGAATCAAATCAGTATTGCACTAGTCAAATGTGTGTTGAAACAACGCGCCCTGATGTATACAAACTTTACTCGTTCCCCAATGAGAAACGTAAACACAATACGTAATCTACAATTCGAATGTTAAAATCATGAAGACTAGAGACAGGAGACTGAGCGTGGTTTAATGGGAGGTTTTTCGTCATACGTGCACTGAAAGTGAAGAAAAAGTGAACTTGACTGACAGATAACCAAATTCTGTCAGTTTTGAAACGGTGCAAGGCTACTGCAGGTACGGCGCTAGTCAAAAGAAATCGATCAGTTCGATCGATCGACAAGATCGATATTATTCTCGTTACGATGACGTTATTCTCGTTACGAGAGTTACGATGTACGAAATCGTACCCTCTCCTTTATTTCGTACAGCATATTACAACAACGTTAGTCGGATATATCAACAGTCACATATAATGGACTGAAGACCTCAATTTCTTAATAACACTTCCCAATCAGCCCAACTTAACGTAGACTCTGGCTAATTCACGACTATTAGTAACAACAAGGGCAAAATGACCTCAATTTCCCGCTCACCGTGGCTAAGCTCGTTCATCACAGTCACCTGCGTGCTTGGGGCCTCTGCAGCGCCACGCTGACTGCCGCGCACACTAGATGTAAATGCTAGCAGTTAATAAATAGTTCCTAGCTATCATGCCGGCTATTGTCTGGGAAAATTAACGACGTCTCGGCAACAAAGTAAAATGAGATTGTGTGGGACGTTTTCTTAAAACTGCATGTTCTGCATTTTATGAATTCACTACGTTTATGGCTACAAACAATCGGAAATTGAGGTGATCAGAGGTGTAGATCGGGCGACTGGCTACATCAACGGGTGACATTTAGACGACGTATTTTTCATGGGTCTCATTTTTTCCGAAGCAGTCTGCAGCTTATGCAAATCCTCATAGCAATAGCGAGTGGTATTCTGGCCTGGAAGGTCCACAGTGGGCCTAATGTTAGTCCGTATTCTTAATATGTCCATTTTTTCTTATCACTAAAATGCAGCGACTGCTTAATTTATATCAACCTCATTGAATTATTATGTTTAGTTCCTTTATATAAATCACAACGTAGTTAATTCACAACACGTATAAGCTATGACTGCACCATCGACCAAAGGATATTAAGAGTCTTTGTAATGTTTAATGTTTTAGGAACCGCTAGTGGTGACACCTATTTCAACGGTACTGTGGCGCCTAACGTGGGGCAGCAGCTACACTATGGTCGCCAAAATTCCTATATGTGTAGAAAGGCAGCAGCGTTTTTTTATTAATGATTTACTTTGTTATAAAATTAGATCAATATCTCCATGAATAGTAAGTAGGCAGAAACGCCATCTATTTTTGTCCAATGGAAGGGGCTTATCATATTTTTCCTGTAATTTCCTATAATTTTCCTATTTAACAAATATTACTGAGATGTAAATTACCATGAAAACCGTATTTCCAATTCACAATGACTGAGCTTTCTCTGAAATATATAACCGTTAACATCATTGCCTGATTGCCTGTAAACTAAGTCAACACTTTACAGCAATCCACATAAAAACCAACTAGCTAACTGCCTTATTGTCTTCCATCGACGTAAGTGCGAAAACAAGTTCTAAACTACTTGTAAATGGCGACAGTGCAATACCGCTCCTCTCAGATTTTCCGATAGAATCTAAAAAATCCTTAAAGAGCAACAGCTGGACCTATTCCAAGGCAGTGATTTAATGAAATCTTGTTTTTAATCGCGTATATAGCAGTATAGTCAGAAATGGTAGTAATTAAGAACGCGGCCGGTTGTTGGTAGGCAAGGTATGGTAATGGACGAGAGACAAATGCAGAATTATTAGCTATGCAGGTGAGCCACTGTGCTAATATCATCTCATTTTTATAGTCTAAGAGCCAGTAACATTTTTCAGTGATGATTTAGTTAAGGCCTATTTTTTGCGAGAATATTTTGGGACACATGTATTAAGTGGCATCAGTGAGGATTCACCCTGATAGCAGTTAAACAATAATTTTGATATTGTCGACGATATTGTGCAGATATTGGAGGTCAACGTTAACATTACAACATTAGTTAAGCCAATTCCGATGCCCCAAAGATATTTAGATGTTATAATACTATATTGAAAATGTTACAATATTAATTTGTATTCTATTAAAAATTTAACATCTAGGATTTTTTATGAGAAGTATATTTACACCAGCATAAAAATCGATCAACCCAAATTTTGATTCAAGTTTGATGTTAATTAATTTTGAAGGCTGTCAATGATTTTTTTAAAATTGTGGAAACATTTATCGAGATTGTTGTGATTATTGCCAATTTCAGAAAAAAACACTGTTGTAATATACAGGGAGGAAACAATGTTGTTTTTCTTTCCCTATATTTACAACATAATATGTATATTGACTCGAATCGAACATATATTGCCATATATTGCATATAATAGCCATATATTAGCTCGAATCGCTCGAGACTACGTGGAGGAAGTACACACCAATCGCTTGATCTGGCCTGCAAAGAGTCCCGATCTCAATCCCATTTAGCATATCTGGGACATGATAGGAAGACGAGTTTCATCTCGAATTCCTGGGCTAAGCTTGATTTTATATCTTTTTTAACATATCCAACGTGATATTTTTTAGATTTTGTCCTATTTAGAAGCTATCAAAATAATATATATTTCAAGTTAATGGATTAGATTATATTGACTAGCTGACCCGACAGACGTTGTCCTGTCTTTGAGAGTAACGGCGGAAACGGAACAATATAACGATTATAACTTCGAAGTAGTTGTTAAGTTTTCTGAAATTATCCAATTTTCTGCGCAATTTTCTTAATTTTTCTTTCCGTAAGAACCTTCTACAAAGCATTAGAAAACTTTAAAAAAAGTTGAATGAAATATGTAAAGTCGTTAAGTTATGGCGTGACCAAGGGAAACGGATTCATTTTTATATTATATATTATAGATTTTTTTACTTTTTGCGCCGTAAGTAGTAATTTGTATGTAGTATTAATAATAATAGCTAATTACTCAAAATTCACCATAAATAGTGATTCACCACAAAAATTAGGTTGACGTTATTGGTATTTACAATGTTCCAGTCGTCGTTTCACTGCGATAGATGTTTTTGGCGTGGGTTTTAATAGGAGTATACAATTTGCAGAACGTCTTTTATCCCTTGCTAAAAATACATTTTAATGTATCTCACGTATACCTAACATTAACATTAAATAATATTAACAATTTGTACCAATCTGAGCATAACCAAGGAACGATTGTAGCCATACCATAGCTATAATAATAGTAAATGAGTACATTGGGCTGTGGGAAAGATCCAGAGATACAACTAATTCTCTTAAAAAATACACCCACGCCAATCCGCTAGTCATGACGTCGTAAAAAGCATCCAACAGCATTTATTTTGCTATTACAAATTTATCTGTAGAATATTAGAAGAAGATAGTAGAAAGACAGACAGACTTGTTTTATATTATTATAATCGTAAGTATAGTGAAAATCTAGGTATGTATGTATTATTTTTATTCTCTAAATATTAAGATCATTTCAAATCAATATAATGCAATTTCTAATGGAAGAATAATATACCGTTTTTGGACTTTGTAAGAATTAACACGCAACCTTTGCGCCATCCACCAACAGGGGGTTATTATTAGACTGTGACGTTGCTAACAAGACGTAATTGTTATAGTTCAGTCCCATTAGAGGTTTCACCTCGGAATGGGAGATAATAAGCTGTAAACTTATAAACCTTTATTTTGGCGTTCTAAAAGTTTTCTCAAAAATCTCATAAAATCTCGTATCAGCGTCTTAAAGTAGGTGTGAACAAAAAAAATAATTTTTAATGTGAAAAAATCTAAGGATAACTGTGCAAACCTCGTTCCTCTATGATGAACCGTTGCTAAGGGCGCCCCAATATTCTTGGCTAGAGCGGTAGCATCGCTCTTTAACCCTAATATATATGTAGGCCGAGACCGCCTCGTAAGGGATAGGCCGCGCGTTTCACGTGACCCTCCTCACAAATGTGATCAACGTCACGTGAAGTTACGCAGCCTCCCCCGGTCCTGGCTGATGGGCCCCACCGGCAGAGCCTTGCTTTTAACGCTCTTGACTTCCTTCGCTGGTGTGTATTACCCCCGGGGGTGTCGTGTCGAGTGTTTGAGGGATCCTTCCTGCCTCTCGCCGGGTTTGCGGCATTCAGGTTGATATGGAGGATGAGCATTGTAGCTCAAAATGACGGAGCTCGCGAGTTGATCAGCCCGTGGTCCTCTGCATGACGTAGAGCTTCTTGGCGTGGTCCTCGATCATCTCTGTGGCCGGCTTGTACTTGAGATCCCTTCGGATGACCTCGTTGGTCACATACCAAGGGGCACCTCACCACCCTCTCGGAAAATTTGGGGTGCAATTACATGATTTACTTACTAGTCACATTTTTCGCAGGGTCTAAGAAAATTTTTATGATAATGACATATTTCTTTTCTTGATAGATCATAGTCACTCGAAATCAGAAGGTGTTCAAACGAAACTAATCGGTCCGGTGGTTCAAAGATGGTAAAACTAATTAGCCACTTCCCCATCCTGCCCTTCATTTTTCTGGGTCAACTTCACGGACCTTTTAATGGTGCTCTTACTCAAATAATTCACATTGTTTCCTAATTTCTTGGCCAAAGCGACAGGAATATGTAATTCATGCTTTACTTGGCCTACGTATGTACCAGTAGCGATACTCATAACGAACTTGTTATGACGCTGTATAGGTATATCTGGCGGGCAAACATTTCTTTGTGCTGAGACGCTGTTTTTATATCTCAGCAAAAAAATTTACTATACTCGTTAGCGTTTTATGTGATGAAATTTACGACGTTTTAATTGGACAAAATATATTTAAACTTAACTATTGGTCTCCAGCAATAGTCGTAAAATTTTACACGCAATCGTTAACAATAAACTGCTTGATAAAAATCAGGAGTGAAAACGGGTACGTACGACGGATGGAAACAGACATTTTTATTCTCTCATTGCTACAGAAATGTTATTTTATTGACATATGGAATTAGGAGTAAGGCAGGTCCTTAATTGACTTAACTTAATAAAATACATGCATTATCAAACGCAGGTGTTTGTATTAGTATGTAAATTATATTGTATTAGGTGCCGCGATGTATTTTTTTTGCTGTCACGAATGTGGGACTGAATCAAGGACTTGTGATGCAAAAATCGTACTTAGTACAGAAAGAAATCATTCAACCATGGAAACGTCATGTTATATATACAGGCTGATCCAAAATAAGTGCGTTTGCTAATAAGTGCAGTTTGCTGCCGATAAAAAGCAAGGCGCGGTACGAAAAAAACATTCCGCTCCATCTCGCAAGTTTATCGCTCCTGGTGCCATCGTAAAAATACCACACATTTTGGAATATTGGATCAGAATCTACTTTGTTGGCGCACTTTGGTGAGATCTCCAAAGAAAAAAAACCACCACCACGCTCTGGGCTACCTATAGCATGCTCAGGACCATGAGAACTTAAAGACAAAAAGGACATTCCGAAATATGTAAAGCTGACAAAATACATTTTTTTTTAAACGACAAAATATAGGCTTTCAATCGAAGAAATCGAGTGTATTTTCAAGACAAAATATTGATGTTTTTTTGGCTAAAGCGCATGAGGAATATTTCCCTGTCGAAGTAAGCAGAATTTTGTTTTACTTTTTACGTGCAAAATAATATAACATGTTTTTGATTGGCAAAAATATCAGAGGTTTATGATTTTTTTTTAGGTTGCACTTATTATTGCAGTTTCTGGTGACGAACTCCTGAAAATGAAGGTCACAGACATTAATATTCTTGAAGAAAAAATGATAATAGAAATTCCGGATACGAAAACTTATGAAGTAGATCTTTTGTGATTACAGAGCCGCATTGGGCCAAGATGGTTAAAAAATATATGGATTTGCGTAAATCTGTTCAAAACCAAAGATTTTTTGTGCATTGGAGACACGACAATTTATACAATCAAGTTTTAGGTTATCGTTCAATAGCAGCTTTTCTGAAAAAGTGGCTTCCTTTTTGAAGCTCCTGAAAATAGAGACCTTTACTGGACATGACTTGTCATCACTAGTCAGTCAAATCAAGACAGCCAATTTGTAATCGTTGTCTAAATCTGCTAATATACCTATGACTGACTATCGATGTCACATCCAATGAAGTACCTTCGAAGGATATAAAAATTTCCCAGCAGCATCAAGAAGGGCTTAAAATTTCAATTAATGCTTATAATAATACCAATTTCGTTATTAATTTTAACAAATAATTGTCAGTATTAAACATTATTACATATAAAAATGGTTTGATTTTGTATGCTTAAATAAATAAAAATTAGTTTTCAATAAATACATACCTACCTAGATTTTTTCATTTTTTTCACTTTTATAATAATATCCATTACTTTTACATTACATAAATTAACTTCACCGATTAATTTTTGTATGCGGTAGAAAAATCGCGCAGGTAAGTATTAGAAGACAGTAATGTGCCTAATGTGACACTTCCAAAATTTCAAAGTCAAAGTCAGGTAATGTCATTATTACTTATGTGGTCGAAAATAAAATATTGCCGCTTTATGAAAGCGGCAATAGTGTCAATTGCCGCTCGCTTCTTTATTATAAATTCCTTAGCAGGCGCTTGTCAGTCAAAAATGACACATGAGAAATAAATGTAGCTAAAAAAATTATAAAAATCGGTTCATATATAAACATATGTCAAATATATACAAGATCACTGTATTAAGTGATTGTAGAAAAAATGTTGTATGTATTACGAGCACAAACTGCCATTGCCGCTTTTGAAAGAATACCGTAAAATTTCTTTCGCAAGCGGCAATGCAGTACTTTGCGCTCTTAACACATAAATATCTATTAAATCACCAAACTAGCGGCATTTTTAACGCTGATTAAGATAAAAAAAATTAAAAAAATCGAGAATTGCGTTGTTTTTTTTCTGATTGAGGAACCTCAGCTTTAGAATATAAGAGGTTATAATAATTTTGTTCTACGGTGAAAAATAACGAACTTATGAAGCTATGAATATGTAGCAAACTGTAAATATGTGCCGTGATGATAAACTTGGCTGTGAAAACATTATGGCCACCAAATGTAACATAAACTTACATGGATCTTGAGTGACTTGAAGCAACAATAGGGGGCATGTTCCCTATTGTTGTAAAAAAAATACTAAAAAACAGCGTAACGTTGTAATAAAACGTGTACTTCACAAAAAACAAGATTTCTAATTCCGCGCAATCAGTATGAAGGATCTAAACAACGATTAAATTGAGGCAGCCCGAAACGAGCTGTGACGTCACAACCTGCAATATTCGGTAGGCGTTGCGCCCACAAACGGCCGAATAACTACGAAAACAAGCGATCGAGTGCCGGGATCTTCCGTAGCCGACCGAATCGGTCTCCTCGTCGCGTCGCTTGTAAATTGTAAGTTGTGGCGTCACGACTTTGAACCTGCTTGAAACGGTTCGCTCGCGCGTGAAACTTTAATAATTTATAACAAATTTATTATTGGGAATTAATGCGTCATATTTTGCATATCTTATTTTTCAGTTTAGTAGAACATTTTTATGCAATAAAAAATACGTGAATGCGTATGTTGCAAAACACTCACTCATCTAGCAGGCCATAGAAACAAAGAAAATAACAATTTCTGTCGATATGCTTCGTTTGTAATATCATTTGTCAAATTTGTGTGAATAAAGAAAATTGCGTCCTCCCTTTCCGAAAAATGTGATATGTGAGAAGCCGAATACTCCTTGTGGGCAAAAGAATACTATGCACAAACATGTCGACGTCGCATTTAACCGGGTCGTCGATATTTTTAAAAACTAGGCATCGAAAAGCAATAATGTAAGTGCCAGTTCTTACTAGAAGTCGGATAAAAAAGGATGTATAATGAGTGGGGCATCAGTGGAAATTGCAGTTATTGGATATTATGAGGCCTACCATGAGAGTTCTATACGAGACATTGTCAAGAACTCTAATTATTTCTTATTTACACTGTTCATAAGATTTAAAAATAGTTTGTTCCTTGTAAGTACCGAAGAGTTATTACCTGGTGATCCGGAAAGATCTGGTGTTTTTTGTCACTGGTATATTAATTACTGTAGACAAAATGCAAATAATTTTCCAAATACATATGTACCTATATTAGAGCGTCGAGTCAAACTTTTCAAATTAGAAAAAAACACTATTATTGGTTAAGAAAAATCCCTGCAAGTTCATCCAAGAGGACCTCACGTTCGTTCCAGTTTTATGTGATGTAGTTTTATCCATGTTTGGTGTGATTTAATTGCCTCAAGAATTATTGGATCTTTCTTTTATGACGGTCCGCTGACTGGTGAAAGATAGGTAGAGTATATATGAGTGAAATTCTGGACACTTTCTTAGATGACTTTGAACTTGTAAGTAGGCGGAATTTATATTTTCAGCAGAATGGAGCACCTGCCCATAATTATCACGGAAGCACATTATCATCTACTGCGCACAATTTTAAATGACCGATGGACAGGAACAACGGCCTCCACGGTCACCTGATCTGACCTCGCTTAATTTTTTCATTGTGGGGTTACTTACAAAACCTTATTTACTAGCAAAAGTGTAATATTGAGGCCTTAAAAGGGAAAATGTATATCAAATAGATGGCAGAACCATATTAAAAACAGTTCGGGTTGTTTAGAAACGAGCCCAAAAATATATTGAGAAACAATGTAGTATTTTTGAGAATATTCTAATAAGGCTTAATTTTAATCGGATAGGTATAATATGCATAAAATAAATTCCCCTATTAAGTATATCAATTAAGTATCAAGTTTATTAAGTATATCAAACTTTTCCCCCCTATTTTGGAAAAATATGATTAACACCTTTTATGTTATAAAGCTCAAATTCAATCAGAAAAAAATAATATGTGGGTATCTATTTATAATTAAAAAAATAAAATTATGCTCAAAAAATCAAAAATGCTACTAGGTTATTTACTAGGTATCTATATGTAACATATCTAGTTGACCGTAGATGAAAAATCTACGTTACATATTGATAAACAAAAAAACCTTTTAAAATTATGAAGTATATTAAAACTTCACAACTATAATATAATAGCCAAGTTTATAAACTTTGATAAAAGTAACATTTTTAGTTATTTCCTTTAATTCATTAACACTTCATTTAAAACTAATGAGACTACAAAATTAGGAAGACAAATTACGTTTCCCATAACATTAAGACAAAGTATCCACTTTCTCTAATTTTAAAACACCTGGGATTCAGTAAATCCGTGTAATTGCCATTATGTCTTCCTAATGAATTGAGAAATCGTCTGGGCCATGCCTAAAAGTCATCAAGAAATACTTTATAATAGTGCATGTTTAAAACATTTCAGTTGCAATAAAAATACGTGGGAATCTAGCAAGTGTTAAAATACTTTTTTCTATATCTATTCATGCAATTGTTGCCCAAACTGAATTCTAAGGCAAGATGTCACTTAGATAGGTATGTAAATAAGATTATATAAATATATTAAATATTATTTATACCTAAATATATTATTTACAACTTTATAATTAATGCCTACAAACTTTTTGGTTACACCGAAATGGCGCATCTATAGAATATTTTATTTTCCGATGACTGTATCGAAGGTGGCTACATCCACTAGACCAGAACTACGATTTTACAAAACAACAGAATTACTCGTGCGTATCTGATGAAAGTATGTTTACGTTTAGGGAGTAGTTATAATAGAACAAGGCGTTTTTATAAAGGTTGGAGTTTCTCATTTAGAGTGAAATAATGCAATGGAGCTCCGAGCGGAATCCACGACATTGAGATGCAGGTGAAATGACAGAGCATGACGTGGCATAGGGAGTAAAGACGCTTTTTCTGTGAAGATAAATAATTTCTAAGAAATAATGGCCTCTCTTTTAATCACAGTTTTCTTTGATTTTCTGCCTTAATAGACATAGTTGTTTAAATAACAATAAGCATACTTTGCTTTCTAAAAAATAAAAACCTTAACGTACCTACTATGTATATCTGAATACTGGTTTCGATATGACAACATAGATAGCATCAAATTTTCCAATTATAAAATAATTAGTCAATTTTCTTTGTGTATGTACATGGAGGATGCTTAATATTGGTTAATAATAAAATTCGTGTAAATGAATTAAATGATTTAAAAAACTGTCCGTTGAATGCCACATTGAACTATGCGGTGCAAGTTATTTCATTAATAGGCCATGTAATGGTGACATTAAGTCCTTTATTGTTAATCTCGACGGAAGCCTTAAACATTGCCATGACAGTGAGGTGTTATACATTGGAGCCCTCCCATAGCATGCCATCACATCAGCATTGTCACGCACCCATCGGCTAAAAGAATCTTCCAGCACTACTTGCGATCGGTCTGAAAGGACAAATGCTAGAAACAGCTAAACTTCGAAATATGAACAAGAAAACCCAAGACTTCATAACACGTCCAGGAGATCTCTTGATCCGTACTTCGTATGAAGCGTTGCACCAAGAGCAGTCGGGGCAGGAAGGACCGCGGTCTCGCAGCATTAATTATTGCCTGAGCGATAGCACAGGTTTTCGTTTTTTGTCCGAGTAGGATTTCCTCCCTCCTCCTTTTTTGGGGTTCACAATTCACCCCACAAGCACCTTAAGAGCTTCTGGAATGTTATTCTCAACGTCTTTCAGAAATTCGTCCACTTTGGGGTAAGTATCAAGGGGATAAATCACCGACCTGATATCTTCGCGGACAATGGCAGCGGCGGCTTTCACTATGCGAGGTCGCTCTTCTTTTTAATCGATGTTCCTGGAGTCATACCAACGAGTTAATATTTTGTAACCTGTATTTTGAAAGCATATTACAGGTGGGTTTTTTCAATAGGAGTATCTGTTTCAAAGATATGTGGTCTTGGAAAGTCGCAAAATGTAAATGTGTAACATGATTAACATAAAATTTAAATTCATAGAGGAAAAAGCAAAAAAAAAATACAACTTTCATAAACTTTTTGACAAGGATTGCATGCAACGGCTTCCAATCCCGTTTCCTTTCTGCCGAACGATCCTTGAAAGCATTTCGATTGTGACAATACACGGATTAGCAATTTAACTGGAAACAATATAATACCCTTATCATATCTCACGCCAATGCAAACATTTATAAAACTGTCGATAATACCTACCTGGCGCCTTTTATCATAGATTTAACAGTAATCATGAAAAACCCGACACATTCATTAAGTATTTTATCTCATCCACGAATGTAAAAGTATCCACGTGTAAGGTACTATCTAATAATTTGAATTGTTATTAAATTATCAACTCATTATTTACCTATACACTCACAGTTAGATCTATAAAACGGGTTTTAGCTATTAGGGAACGTTCCCATTTTTTTTTATTGCATAAGAATGTTCTACCATACTGAAAAATAAGATATGCAAAATATGACGCCTTAATTAATTCCTCAATAATAAATTTGTTACAAATTATTTTAAAGTCTCGCGCGCGAGCGAACCGTTTCAAACAGGTTCAAAGTCGTGACGCCACAGCCTACAATTTACACACGACGAGGAGACCGATTCGGTCGGCTACGGGAGATCCCAGCACTCGACCGCTGAATTCATACTTCATTCGGCCGCATTCCGGCGCAACGCCTACCGAATATTGTATTTGATGACGTCACATCTAGTTTCGGGCCGCTTCAATTTTATCGCTGTTTAGATCCTTCATACTGATAGTGTGGAATTAGAAATCTTGTTTTCTTTTGAAGTACACGTTTACGTATTTACAACGTTGCGCTGTTTTTTTAGTATTATTTTTATATATAAAATTTTAGTCATGTCCCTATTGTCGCTTAAAATAAGATATGGTGATTTATACATACAGTAGTTTCAAATGTCTTTTTTCGATTAAAATATCAAAAAAATTAAATTCCTTATTAAGTACTTTCTTATAATGCATCAATAATTCTATTGTCATGCAAAATAACTGAATTTACCTTCTGAAACTCTTACTGAAGTGAACTGTATGGGTATAAGTAAAACACGTACAACAGAAAAGAAGAAAACTTAATTGCATGGAATAACAAAAGTAGGATTTTACGGCTTTATAGCCCGGCGTCAGAACATTAGTTCTGTTTTAAATGCAGCCAAGAAATAGATATTGTCGTGACCGTGGAAATCCTCAACCACGGAGTAGCACTAACATGATAGCTATTATTGACAAATCGTCAATCACTTCTTACTTCCAGCGGATTTGTGTGTGTATACACAAAGATTTAATAGAAAACCATGTGTGCAAGGATGTTTGGAAAATGGGTACCTACAATCAATTATGGTGGATTATATTCTTTTTGACAGCGTATTTTGACCAGATAATATTTGAGGTCGGTTCCGTAATCGTAAACTTTTTTTGGGTCAATAATATAGGTTAGGTAAATTCTGCAATGAAAAGTAAATAGTATAAATTCAAAACATAAATATGGGGTAGTCCAATTAGTTCCTAGTACTGTAAGTAAAACTGAGGTATTATTTACCATTTTCATCCAGTGCGTTAGAAAAGTAACGGATACATTCAATATTTCTTAGGACTGACGTTTCTGTCTAACTAAAATCCTCAGACACGTCGATTTTTATTTTTAATTCCGCTTATTTTGATGTAATATGCAATAAGATGGCGCTCTAGGTTCCGGATGTGACGCCATCGATATTTTTTTAAATGGCAATAATATATTTTTCCGGTAGATTCTTGTAGACGTGCTCTTTAATCTAAAATCGGCACACGTTATATTTATTTTGAGAAATAGAGGTTTAAACGAACTAATAAAAAATTAATCATGACAACTCACGAGTACATAAAAATGCCATACTGCTTTCAATTGGAAGACGCAATAGCTTTCCTAAACACATTTAATTTGATACGAGCGAAATATTAATAAGAATACAGTAAGCAATGAACAACTTAATCCAAGAAAACTAAGAGTAAAACGTAGTAAGAAACAAAGAACAAAACAAAGAATAGGTGAAAAAGAATAGAAACGTAGGTATAAATAAATATTAATCTAAATTAAATGGTCGAAATTGCGACCATTTAATTTCTCTCTTAAGCACAACTCGATTGAATGTTTCCGCCAACACATCGGAGACACTGATCTTATACGGTGCCGTATTCGTTCCTTCAGTTCTTCCAGATATCTCGGTTTTGGGGAGTAAATTTTGCTTTTCAAGTAACCCCAAAGGAAGACATCCAATGGGGACAAATCAGGCGATCGAGCAGGCAATTACATAGGCCCTCTTCGACCAATCCACCGTCCAGGGAACACCTCGTGTACATATTGAAGGACATTTACTGCATAATTAGGTTGTAATGTTGCTAAGGCTGCTGATACCAGATTTCATTGGCTGGAACGTTTAGATCGTCAATATCTCCGGTTAAATCTCCCTCAAAGAAATATGGCAGCAAAATCCTACTTCCTATAATACCCGCCCATACATTTATTTTTTGTGGATATTGAGTCTGAGCCGCAGTTGCCCAATTTGGCCTGTCACTATCCCAGTATGCAGTTTTGCCTGTTCACAACTACATGTAAGGAAAACGTCGCCTTGGCCGAAAATAAAATCCAATTTGTTGCAAAAGTGGAATTTATGCCTATTCTCTCCAACATTTCGTGGCAGAATAGAACACGTCGATCTGGATCATCCTCGTTTAACTCATTTATTAATTTAACTCTATACGGATGATACTTGTTGATCTCTCAGGATTTTGTGAATTGAAAAATTTGAAATTCCATATTCACCTGCAATTCCTCGCGTCGTCGATTGCCGATTTTCATGGACGGACAGCAAAACTTAAATTTAAACTATTTTCATCATTAACAACTCTGGTACTCACTTCTCGGAAGATCTCTGACAGTGCTATGCTCTCTATACTTCTCTTCAATCCTGCTTACTGTTGACTGACTGACGTTCTTACGATCATATTTCGAATTGAACATATCACAAGCTTCTTTATGTGTTCGTATTAAATCACCGCCTATCATAATTAATTTTTCTATTCTTTCCTTTTCGGATAACATATTTGCTTCTAATGATTAACAACACTTTTGGCAGTGACAGCATTATTTACTGTCACCTTAGTGTTTTGTTTCAACCGAGCCATATCACACTTCCTCCGATTGTTATTTTTAATGCAGCAGTATGGTATTTTTGTGTACTCGTAGAGTTGTCATGATTAAATTTTTCTTAATTCGTTTATTCATTGCCCAGATGAAATTTCATAACGCCATGATTTTATAATACGTAAATTTACGATTACATAAAATTATGAAAATTTGAAACCCAGACGAAGGATTATTAAAAAAGACTCCCACTGATTAATAAAATAATAATTTTAAATGGCTTTCTCAGATTGAAACGGACAGACAGTCTTCCCAATAAGGAAGTACAATTTAATTATTAATAGAAAATGTATATTTAAAACGACACCACAATTTATTATCGAATGGATTCGTATCTTTTATCGTTATGTTTTCGTGCGAGTAATTATCCGAGCAGCCTACGATATCGATAAGTTACTTAAAAATTATGTCACTGTCAGATTCGGAGTTACCATTTTAAGATAAATATGTTTTATATTAAAATCATAACCTAATACCTGCAGTTCTGTCGATCGTATTAGGTTATCTAACGGAATAGTATACTAATAAAAATATCAACAAATGTAATGGCTTAGCGTATTAAGAAACTAGTTCAATAATTTGGATGCGATGAAAAATCTGTATATGACAAATTGCACATGCGAATAATTAAAAAGCTCCTTCAAATTTTTCACCATATATTTTTTTATCCATGGTCTGCTAACTTTTAAAAAATATAGCAAAATACTAACGTAAATGCTCATTAAATGCCAACTGAATATACAAAAAAAATATATTTTTGTACAATTTTGATATATGTACCTTCTAAACGGATTCTAGAGGTTATGGAGGGATTTTACGAATGAATTTCCAGCAAAAATTAAAGGGATCTTAAATATATTTTTTTGGCAAAACCCCTTCCATTCCAAGTTACTACAGCCCCCTAAGTAGGGGTAAACAATTGTTTTTATTTATTTTCCGCACAATAGAAGAACTTAGAATTATAAAACATAACGGACAACTTGCACTAATAAAATGACAGTTTTTGTAACCCGATATTGTTACAAGGGGGCGATAAAATAAACCGCTATAATATTTTTCATATTTTTCATCAGAACTTTTTAACGGGTCGATATTTCTTTATTTAAAAATTCGTTGTGCATATAGATGGCTTCAATCTGTAACTTTTATATCTTTTGAGTTTTTTTAATAAATTGATAGTTTGCCCATCAAAAATAAAGAAATATAACATTCCCTTTCAAATAAATTCACTGATGAGTTATTATTCAGCGAAACAGTCAAGTAGGCTATCAAATACTGTCTACATGACAAGTATTGTCATTGTTTTTGTTTTCTATAATCTCACAATAAGTTAAAACAGAATGCAATCATCTGTATTTGTTTTAACTATAAACTTCATCATGATTTTATTTGACAACAGGCTATTTTGACTGTTTCACCGAATAATAACCCCTTAGTGAATTTATTTGAAAGGGCGTGTGTTTAATTTTAATTTTTCATCCGCAAATTTTGATTTTTCATGGGTCAATATCTCAGGGTTAAAAAAACCGTCACAAACTGTAATTTTGTTAGAGCACGTTGCCCGTCAAATTGCGTTCTTCTAAATTCTTCCATAATGGAGAAAATAAATAAAAAAAATACACCAACTTCAGAGGGCTGTAACTAGGAGAGCCTAGGAGGATAGGATAGGAGACTAGGAGGATAAAAAAATATACAAGTGACCCCTTAATTTTGGCTGAAAATTTACCTCTTAAAATCTCTCGCATCAATCTAGAAATACCCTGTATATTATGAGTCAATTATTCAACGCGTAGCAACGCTCTAAACAAAGTCTTAAATAATCAATTAAGTACTTCAATTGAAAAAAAAACAAAAACTTCAGTAATCTGACACAACTGACAGCAGTTTTTTTACGCATATAAACAAAAAAACATAACATCATCATCACACCAACACAACGGCGCCGGCGCGGCGCGGCGATCGCCACCCAAGCCTCATTTCATTTTCCAGAATCAAATTTAATGGAAATTTAATAGACAGTTTGCATTTATTTTTAACTGACTTGAAACATAGGTAATCAACGTATTTTATCCAATATTTGAAAGTCATCAGCAATAATATTTTTCTAAAATGCCCAAAAATATACTCTATCCAACGAGAGAATGGACTTGCTTTGCGCATCGGCGACTAAAGAGGAGGGGCTCTGTAACGAGCTACGCAGGACCGTCATTCGATGAAATAAATTCGTATAAGTAGGTGAAATAAATTTTATTTTGAAAACATGAAAACATTTTATTTATTTAACATAAATTTATTATAAATGTATGAGCGTTATGAAAGTAATATAAACCCTAAATATTCCTAAAATAGACATTTTATGATATTTTTATTTTTTATTATTTTTTTTAATATTTAGCTATAACAATAGTACATTGTTTCATATAATTATAAATTTAAATTAGTCTGTATCGCTGCTATCAGAATCACTTTGACCATTTACGTGAATTATTAGTGGTGGGATTTCATCGAATTTTTTTCATTGTAGTTTTTCCAATGCCCGTTTGTTTGGTTAGTGTTAAAACTGTCTCTTCGAACGACATTTGCGGATTGTCTTCCTTTAATTTCTTATATAAATTTATTATAATTATTTTTTGACTTTGATGCACGACCTAAAATTAAAAACAAAAATAATATCATTGACCACGGTTACTGGTGATGAATAGTATGCGTATTAAATAAAACATATTTATTATTATATTTCTTTACCTGGCCTCTTTTATTCTTCTTAATTGGCGATAATGGTGGATTTATCTCGTCTCTGGCTGCTGCCATTCTTATAATAGATTTAAAACTTATTTCACAACCGTAAACAACACAACTAAAATAACCGTACTTGCGAGACTACAAATACAAACTGTGAATAGGTAGGCAGTAGTAGGTACTTTATATAATTAGGTACCAGGTAGGTATCGGACCCAGGCGCCGGCCCTGGCTACCTGCTGAGCCAATGAAGACGTTGAGGGCGTTGAACTAATGTTCTAAGGGGCGGATATCTGACCAAAACAGACGAATTTTCGCTCGAGTGCAAGTCCATTCTCTCGTTGGATACAGTATAGATAATTAATTGATTGCTTTAATCGCGCTTAGACGCCCACGTCACCACATGATCGAAAACGGGGCGTTCCGCTCTCGTGACGCCACCACGCGAACGAGTCCTCCTGTTAGTTTGGATTGACATTGCATTTTTTTCATTCATTTATTACTCTCGTTGTCTTGTGTCAGAGCTGGAACAATGGAGTCGGAGTTTCTATAAGCACAGAGTGACGATTTGCCAAGAATTGACTCATTCATATTGCTGAACTTAATCGGACAAAATCCCAACTTTGTTGGTATCGAAATAAGAGGAATTAAAATGGGAAAAGAAGTAATAATATAGGTAATATTAGGTGTACCCTCATTCAATTACTAAACTGAACAACTAATGAAACATGAATGAAACATTTATTAAAATAAATACCACCGCACTATTTATAACTCTGTTGATTACGCATATATTTGTTTTCAGTCCGTATACCAAGCAGGTTGTATATTTCATATAAAATACAAATTTATTTGGAAAGTGTATGTATCTTGTGGAACATGGAATGGAAGGTAATTTAATTAGAATTTAAAAATAAAAATAAATTTGTATGACCCTCCGTAGGGGCAAATGCGATGGAGTAAAAGAGGTAAACAATCTGAAGTATCATGTGAGGTATTTAACGAAAGAAAATTTAATCTAGATGAAAATTTAATCTAGAGAAAGTATATTAAAAACAGTACATAACATGGTTGAGGATTGATAAATGGTGAAAGTATGAGGAGGAGGATGGATTGCACACAGCCGTGGTATGTGGTAATTCAGTGCCCATTAATTGGCAAAGTATTTTAGTCTTTATGCATGTTATTACGCACCGAACTCTCAGATTCTCTCGAGAAAATTATGGCGATAATGCCATTGGATATGTTGAGGTGAAAAGATATGGCAACGTTTGCACTGGGAAGAGCAGAATTACCCTGAGCATAATGTGCGGAAAAAACCGTACGCTGTAAACCTCTGTTAAAATCTCTGTTACTTAAAATAAATATAACGTGTGCTCTATAACTCATAAAGAGTTCGTCTACAAGAATTTGCCGGAAAATATATTGTTGTATTGGATGTAAATGTATTGATGCAATTTAAAAAAATATATCGCTGACGTCACATCCGGAATACCTAGAGCGTCATCTTATTGTATATTACATCAAAATAAGCGGTATTAAAACTAAAAATCGACGTGTCCGAGGATTTCAGATAGAAACGTTAGTCTTAAGAAATATTGAATTTATCCGTTACTTTTCTAACGCACTGTATGTATCTGACTACTGCAGAGAAATGATAAAGTAGACAACGATTATGTTCTTATAAACACATTACCGTGGCCTTTTATAGAAAGATGGGTAGTATAAAGTGATTTGTGTAATACCCGTCAGAATGTATTGATTTGTTATATTTGGACATTTCAATTAAAATTCCTATGCAACGTAGGTATGTTACTCATGTATGGTGCGGAACGACTGTTATTTCAATAGAAATAAAAAGTTTAAATGATCATACAAAAATAAACATTTTGGAACTGCTTTTCGGAAAAATTATAAGTATAACGCTTACCGAAACAGGTAAAGAATTTATTAGTATAAAACAACTGACAAATACTACACTCCCCGGCACAAAATTCCGTCACCCTAAAATTTTGCCCAATTTTGATGTTTTATAACTTTTTTATTTTTCATCTGATTTTCATAAATTTTTTACCAGTCTGTAGATCAGTTCATTGTGTGTCTTTTTAATTATTGTAATAAGTCATATTTTTCGTCCAGGCAATATTATACAGGGGTAAATCAAAGTGTTGTTTTTTGTCGTAAACTCAAAACACCCTGTGGAAAAATTGAGGCGAATAATTTTGTTTACAAACTGTTTGCTGCCATCTTAGACGTATTGTAAACATTTTGTTTTTTGATTCATCCCATTATCTCATTTCTTCTGCGAGCAGCAAAATTTTAAATGAAACGCTGTTAATTTTATCATTTTTAATAAAAAAACATCGACGTTGGCTAAATACGCGGTTATTGTGACAGAATATTTGACAGTACAGTTAATTTAGTGTGTTGTCATCATGGTAACTACAGCAGGCGTAGGTAGAATTGTTGCCTTAATAGAGGATGGCCGCAATAAGAGTTATGTCTCCCGTACTCTGGGAATTGCGCGGTCTACAGTTTGTGATGTTTGGAATAGGTATCTACAGACGGGAAACTTTATTAGGCGGCAAGGCTTTGGCAGAAGGAGAATGACCACTCAAGCTGATGATCACTTTGTCATTATGAGTTCTTTAAGAGATCGAAGAGCTACTGATGTGTATCTAAAAAATGACTTGCAAATGGTACGTCGAGTAAGTGTAAGTGAAAGAACGATACGTAGAAGATTGTTAGAAGCAGGATTGCATTCACGAAGGCCAGGAGTATGTCCAAAATTGCTTCCTCGGCATCGACAACACCGACTGAGATTTGCAAGAGCGCATGCTGACTGGACTGTAGAACAGTGGGGAAAAGTACTATTCACAGATGAATCCAGGGTTTGTTTAAGGTCGCCGGATGGTCGTGAACAGGTATACAGACGTAGAAATGAAAAATATGCAGACTGCATCATATCTGAGCGACTGCAATATTACGGTGGTTCAGTCATGGTTTGGGCGGGTATTTCTACCGATGCACGTACTGACCTTGTATTTGTTGAAAATGGAGCACTAACCGCCCACCGTTACATTGAGGAAATCCTCCAAGAAATTGTTGTTCCATTTGCTCCTTTCATTGGGAACCAATTTACATAAATGCATGATAATGCTAGACCTCACGTTGCACGGGTAGTGAGCGAATATCTGGATGAGGTTGGACTTCCAAGATTGGACTGGCCCGCATGTAGCCCGGATCTCAACCCAATCGAACATCTTTGGGATGTTCTTAAAAGAGCACTCCGTCGCCGTCCTGTGCAACCACTAACCTTGCAAGACTTACGGCTGGCGCTGACAGAAGAATATCAGGCTATTCCTCAAGACAGAATAAGTAATCTTATTAATTCGATGCCACGAAGAATGCAAGCTGTCATTGCTGCGAGAGGAGGACATACACGTTATTAAAATTTGTCTTTGTTAATTAATTTTGTGATATACCTAGTGGATGTTTTTGTTAATAAAAATAAGCTTGAAATCAGCGTTTCATTTAAAATTTTGCTGCTCGCAGAAGAAATGAGATAATGGGATGAATCAAGAAACAAAATGTTTACAATACGTCTAAGATGGCAGCAAATAGTTTGTAAACAAAATTATTCGCCTCAATTTTTCCACAGGGTGTTTTGAGTTTACGACAAAAAACAACACTTTGATTTACCCCTGTATAATATTGCCTGGACGAAAAATATGACTTATTACAATAATTAAAAAGACACACAATGAACTGATCTACAGACTGGTAAAAAATTTATGAAAATCAGATGAAAAATAAAAAAGTTATAAAACATCAAAATTGGGCAAAATTTTAAGGTGACGGAATTTTGTGCCGGGGAGTGTACATACTTTGTTTTATTTTTACATTATTAAATACAAGACTTCGAAGAATATTGAAGGTAAGCTTCGAAGGTTTATGATACGGACTAAAGAAACTAAAACAAATAGGCAAGTTAATATTTGGTAAAATTTAAGGGCTCACAACTTTTTACTTTGTTCAATTTTCATATTTTTTTTAGCAAACTGTAGATAAAATGATTAATTTCAACTTGCATATCCAGTATTTTGTTACATGCTTGCGTTTGACTAATTATACAGGGTTAATTAAAATGTTGTAGAATCATAATTTTAGAACACCATGTGGAATAATTTAATTACCAATTTCTTGCAAAATACCATTTTTTTAAAAAAACCTTACCTTGCATTTTGTTTTTTAGTTGTCTTAAGGTGTATTGTTTCATTTTTTAGAGCCAAATGAACTTCACCAACAGTTTACTTTAAGAACAGTTATTTTTGATGAGGAGGCTTTGCTCGTTATTGCGCTAATGTCAGTCTGACAGTGATTTTTTTTGCGCAAGACCTGTTGTATTCCTACGATGCTTTTAGGTGCGTTAAAATTGCGCAAAAGCTGTTGCTCTTGTTGAAGATGGTCGTAATTATTAATATGTTGCAAGAATCCTTAATGTTCATCGCTCTACCATCAAAAGAGTAGCCGAACGTTTTAGACAAACTAGCAGACATAAGCGTCGAGCAGGTAATGGTAAAAACTATTATTGCTATTGATGACAGATTTCTTCGCGTACAAACTTTGCGGGGCCGTCATTTAACGTCAGTAAAGTCAAGAAGTCGACTCCAAGAGGTCAGTGGTATAAATGTTAGTGTGCGGACAGTTCGCAGAAGACTCAAAGACTTTGGTTTGAAAGCTTGCAGACCAACAACTGGACCTAAATTGCTTCCGCGTCAGCGCGTAGCTAGACTGCAATTTGCCAATGAACATTTGCATGGAAACTTACGGCAATGGAACAATGTTTTGTTTTAGTGACGAATCCAGATTATGCTTACATTCTCCAGATGGACGAAAAAGAGTATGGAGAAGGAACGGAGAAATATTTGCAGTGTACGTTCAATCCCCGTTTGAGCTACGGAGGAGGTTCAGTAATGGTGTGGGCAGGAATAACCCGAGAGGCCTGCTCTGAATTAGTGGTCATCGATGGATCCTGACGGCGCGGCGCACCGACATATTGAGGAGATAATAACCATTTACGTTGTACCATTTAGTGCATTTATCGGCGATCGCTTTATATCGCTCAATCGCTTAATATCGCTTAATATCGCTCAAGATGATATTTGTAACCTTATTGATAGTATGAACCGACGTATGCAGGCAGGTATAAGAGCTAATACAAAATATAATACAAAATATACAAAATACAAAATATTAACCTAAATTTATTGTAAAAAGTAACTTTCTTCAGATTAGTTAAGTTACAGCTGAACTGGATTGCTTTGTAGTTTGATATTGAAATTTTATTTTCTAGGTTGCAATAATTGCCTATTAAAAACAAACAATATATTGTTGTATTTTTATTTCATTTCCTTGAAGGAAAGGCATGGTTCCCCACAAAAATGTATTTGTGTGGTATTTTGCAAGAATTTAGTAATGAAATTATTATATGAAATTATTTACTTAAAACTGTTGGTGTAAAATTCATTTTGCTTTGAAAAATTAATTAATACACATAAAGACATGAACTAAAACACAAAATGTAGAAAAGGCATTTTTATTCAATAAAATTCGTACTTTGCAAGAAATTGGTTTAGAAATGATTCCACGGGGCGTTTTAAAATTAGGGTTCTACAACAACATTTTAATTAACCCTGTATAGTGACTAAAACGCAAGCATATAGCAAAATACTGGATATGCAAGTTGAAATTGATCATTTTATCTAGTTTGCTAAAAAAATATGAAAATTGAACTTAAAATAAAAAATTTATGAGACCTTAAATTTTACCAAATATTAACTTGTTACGTTTTTTTGCCCCTGACTTATTTTGTGATTCTTGATGATTTTGTTAAATCTTGTATTTTATCACAACATTAGAGGACAAAAAGATTGGTCTTCCTGACTATTCTCCAGATGACTGGCGCCTATTTATTGACAATTCAAAGCTAAATAAGTTTGACATGTGTCCTTTTACACATTGGGAACAAATATAGTTTAATCAATTGGCCACTCAACGAAAATGAAAGAAGAATATGACAACATAGCTTTGGCCATGGAGAAGATAAAGTATCATAAACATGCATGGGTGATTTGTGTGGACTTGAAAATGGTGTACTTTCTCCTTGGACAGCAGAGTGGCTACACCTAATATACTTGCTTCTTGTGTCTCCGGGATAGCAGAGATAAAACACACCACTGGGTTAGAAAAGAGTGGCCTAACAGAGAATACAGAATTTGGTTTAAAGAATGTCATTAACGACACCTTAGTTGAACGAGAGAAAATCATCTTCCCTCCACTGCATATCAAGCTGAGCCTTATGAAGCAGTTTGTAAAGGTTCTTGGTAAGACCGGATCATGCTTTGCAAGGAAGAAAATGCCTCGTTAGGGAAAAATTAAAGCAGGGATATTTGACGGCCCACAAATAGGACAATTAAGGATCCTGCCTTCATAAATTCGATGAATGAGGCTGAGCGAAAAGCCTGGACATCATTTGTTGCAGTTGTCGGAAATTTTCTGGGCAAGCGAAAAGCTGGAAACTTAAGAGTTTCAAATCCCTCGGGTGTAACATGAGTATTAAGGTGCACTATTTACATAGTCACTTAGACCGATTTCCTGAAAATTAAGGAGACACCAGTGAGGAACAAGGTGAAATATTTCGCCAAGATATTAAAACTATGTGGGCGCGCTACCAAGGAAGATGGAATACGCACATAATGGCAGATTACTGCTGGAGTTTAAAAAGGGACTGTTTCAACATACATTCAAGAATATCACGAAAAAGATGCTTCCGTAAGTAGTTGGTTTCATCGATGACTTTTACCTCTATCTTTGTATAATATTATACCTATACCTAATTGTATATAATATTATATTATTGATCTTGAACTTGATCTTGAACTAAGTTAATATTTTCATTTTTATATATTTTTTTTTAGTTTGTCAACATTTGATTGACCATTATGTCATTAGTAACCCACGGTTTACCTTTATTTATTTGGTAATGACACTGTTTTCGTAGTAGAGCACTCATTCCACAAACATAAAAATATCAATAAATCGTTGATATAGTAATTCAGGGTCATTTATGATGATACTATTACCACTAAGAATAGTATATTGAATATGTGAACATAATTTATGCATGTGCTGCATTTGCATATTGGAAACAAATGTTGTTGATTTGGCAGCACTACATTTACTTGTCGCATGAACTAGGCCTGTTAATAAACATATATGTTTAGTGGGGCATCGCAAATAACGAATCGTGAAACATTATATAAATAAAAACCATGAAGAGAAAAACTATACGGCCAAAGAAACCGCCGTGAAAGCAGGCAATTTACAAACCTCACATTTCGCCCTGATTACCCATTTCCGCCTTGCCAGTAAATAAAAAAAATATAAAAAGTAAACGTCTTATTTTTACGATACGGGAAAATCCAGTTTGCAAGAAAAAGAGATCAGCAAGAATCGATTGCAATAATTATTACATAGTCCGTAGACAACTTGCAAGTACCGTATTAGAAATGGATCATATATTCCGCAGTTTAAATATCACGAAATACAGTAATGGCACTTAGTGGATTTTATAGCAACAACAAATTCGTGAAGTTGACGGCTCTTTAGTTAGCATTATACGGTTATTTACATTTATAAGCGAAGCAAGCTAGGACGGCGTCAAGAAGCATCCTACGTTATTATTCCGGCGTATTAGAACCTAAATTCATGAGAATTATGCACAATAGGTTAAAAGCGATTTCTCTTTTCCATAGTGTCAGTAAGGACCTAGTGACCACTTTTAACTTCTCTAAAAGTCAGAAAACGGGATTTTTCTCGAAAATATGTACGTGAAGAGGTATTTTAAATATTGCTATTGCAATCACTGCAGAATTTGCAATTTTATTTGATATAGCGTATTTTGATCTCTCATAAAATAAAGTGGTGGAGGAAGGTTAAACTTGTTTTTCTTAAAATAAAGATAAATAACCCTGGTTTGGGTTAACGGAATTAAACAAACTGGGGCTCGCTTAAGAGGGATTTTATTTCTTAACAATATGCAATATAAACTTTTTCATAATATATTTCGCAGCTAGAGCGCGCTGTTTGACATCGTAACAGTTATTCCACATTTGCATAAACATTTTAAAGGTCATGCTATATGTCTTATTACATAGTTTAATAAAGTACAAAATTTCCAAAAAATCAGCGCAAACCGAAACTTTCTATCTTCTCTCTAACGGGAGATATTAAGTGAACAAATTAAGTTAGACTGCTGCCTAGTATAATTAGTATAATGTATAATTATGTAGTATAATTAAAAATTATACTACAAAGCTATACTACGACATACTAAACAAAAATTATGATATCCTTAAATAATCCTCATAACTAGTAGGTATGTAGTAATACCGTTAACCCAAACCTGAGATATCCTTATTTTAAGAAAAGCAAGTTTAACCTTTCCCCACCACTTTATTTTATGAGGTAGAGCAAAATACGCTCATAGATGAGATACAGCAAAATTAGGCTCATCTTACCCTTAACTGTAAAGTGACATATGCCCGACTTGTGCATTTTGCTTTTAACGTTGGTAAGTTTGTGATTTTGTAGAGTGAGAGGCAAAGAGATGGATTTATTTTGGTTAAGTATAAATAATTAAAAAGCTACATAAGATCTTATAATCAAATTAGGTGCATGCCCTAGCTATTATTATAGTGATGATTATAAGATAAGTTTTTGTCCCAAAATTTTCTTATAAGCCTGCTCTGTGCGATTGCAATGAAAATAATGTAATTTTAACAATAAAAATGCATTATGTAGAATAAGGCTTCTTTCATGTTGTCGAACATGATTTACGATGAATTCCAAAGTTTCAACCCTTAAAAAACACCTAAATTATTTAAAAAAATAAACGAAAATATTGTAAAAATTTGACATTTATGTATGTATATACGATACATACACATATGTTCAATTATGAAACTCCAAAATTATGTGGAATGGAAAAATTTTTATGATCCGAAAAAATGCGATTGTTCTTTTTTACCATGACCCTTCATTTTGAGGCTACAAGGTCCATGCAACGACCATTTTACAGGTAATTTCAGGAACTACAAGATCATATACATTTGTAACTACAAAATGCCCAAACCCATCATAATCAAAAGGTAACGGGTTAAAATGCTCGGGAGGTGAGGTTCGGGCACTATAATGCAAACTTCTAATAGTTATATATCGGTTAATCCTACATATCTACTTGTATCCTACATAAATAGAAAACGATCCAGAATTTTTGTTTAGAAAAAACCTACATTTTTGTAGAATATTCTTTATGTATTTTTTTTAGTTTTATAGTTATTTGGAAAATAAAGTGTTTTTTTAAGAAATTTGAAGATACCTTTTCATTTTCATCATATTTTATTCGAAAAATACGCATTCTAACCCGGCCAAACATTTGAATTATATGAGTCATACTAAAATAAAGTAATTTGTACAGGGATATCGATCAATATCCATTCTGGTGGGAATGGCTGGGGTCTTAGCGCTCATTTTTTTCTCAAAAATTTGAGGGGCCCACTGTTTTTGCATCGTATCTCGCTTAGTTATAACCCGCTTAGTTATAACCCTTAAGGTAACAGTGCCCATTTTAAAGGTCTTTCCAAGTACTACAAACAATGTTGTAAGTATTTCGCGAAAAAAATCAGTTTCCGTTATTTAACGTTGAATACCTCAAACAAAGTTTTTGCAAAAAAAAGTCTTCTTCAACTAGCCATAACTCCCTTTATTTTGAACATAGCGGATTCATAAAAAAAACAAACTTTTTGTATTCTTATAAGCTTTAATTTTGGTCATTTCAACTTTTTTAAGAGAACTTTTTTGAGTGAAAACATGTCTACCCCCAAGAAGGGGTAGCTTCAACCTTCAGGGTAAAACAAGTGACTGATCCGATGGGGTCCCGTCCCTACTGACAGGACAAGAGAGGAATCGCTTTTAACCTCTTGTGCATAATTCTTAGAGCAAACCGCCGGACTATATTTTATAATAACAGAAAACTGCTCGTAACAGTATTCTCCCTATTTTTAAGTCTTTTTGGGCATAAATATTTCAAAGCCGTTTTAAGTGTTGCATTTTCGCGATAAAACCATGACGTCACTCATTTAAGCATTCCATACGATTTCAATCTATTTTTGTTTTGGTATGTTATCCTGAACGGCCATCAGGGGCGGGCCGTCCATGGAAGCAAGGGAAGCATTGCTTCCCTTAAAGTACCTATACCTAAATTTATTGTATATTACTGCATTATTTAAAAACCGTTGATTGACCGTTGACGTTGATTCTGATTTTAGTGATTTTGAATAGTAGGTAGTGTAGGTTATGTACCTACTTTGACTTTGATGTGAGATTTAGATGCTGCCTATTTTTTTTTCTTATAATAAAAAATACTATTTTAGTTGTTTATTTTAATATTCACAGATTCATGTGTTTGTATTTAAATGCCTCTATTATAAATTAAAAGATTCTTTTAAAAAGTTTACTGTTTCAAGTTTATTCTTTTCTCTATCAAAGACAAACAATGTTTCTGAAATCAAAAACAAATTTTTGTCGAAAAAGAAACCTTTTTTTTAGCTTACATCACATCAGCTTGGGCTAAACATAAATTTTCTTAACATACATTTTCCTGCGATTGTTTTATTTTGCATTTTCATAATACAGAAAAATATTTTTTGAAAAGCAGCAACATGTTCGCAATAAGCCGGCTTGTGAGCCTCTGGAATAATAACCGCGAACAAGGACTATTTGTCGATTTGTTAACCGTCTGGCCGATGATGGAGAGACCTTTTAAAATGAAAACTGGTTCCGGCGAGTAAAATCGTCGTCTACAGATGATAATATTTACATATATGCAAGGACAGTTTGTTCGAATCCGAAAAAATATAAATTTTAAGACAAATATGGACATCATATCATATGGAATCGTTGGACAAGTTTATGAATAAGTTATATCCTGCAATGTGGCGGTCGTTACTAGTAACTAGTGGGACCTGTTAGACAATCTGTTTGTTACCATCGAGATGTCTGTCGCTGTTCTATTAGTAAATGAGGATGGATGCCAAGTCTCTATTTTCGTGACAAAATTAGTGATAGCATTCATTTTATATATCTAATAATAGAAATGTTGAGAGTTAGCATAGCTACCAGTATTATAGCTGTAGAATAACCGCATAAGGTATTATATAATGAATCAGGAAACACCGCTGTCGCCCTCCAACCTTCTAGAGCGGCTTAAATATCAGTTTAAGATGCCGAACCTATGCAATTTTTCACGAGGGTTGTATAGTAGATACAGCATCTTTAATGATGTAAAGCATGCTGCTACCATGCATTGAACAAATAATTAAAATACTTTATCTCTACTTCTAATTACACGTTCCCAGCGAATCGGATTTTTAGACTCAGAAATTTGTTAGAACTGGCCCGATTACTATCATTTGAAACCACAGTTCTTATACATATATTATATACATATTTTATATGTATTTATTTCTATATTTTTTTCATATATCTTTTAATGCTTAATTTATTGATATTACACTTTTGTCTGATCTGATTTTGTTGTACGTAATTGGATTAGTCTGTTTTGTAAGGTACCTATTGCAATAAGTTATTAAACAATCACATAAATAAATAAATAAATTTAGGACAGTTAGAATTTCTGTAGGAAATTATTTATTCAAAATTAGGCACAAAATATCATTTTCATAAAATCGGATTCGGATCAAAATTACAAGAATGTCAAGGATCGACAAAAAACATAAGTACTGGGTCTGCCTCGGGATAAAAATAGTGTTTTAATACCTGATAAAGAACTTATTTCTTGTATTTTTTTTTGTTTTGAAAGCTTGTTTTCTTGGACAGCAGTGTATATCTTCAAGTGGACAGAACTTGAAGATATAAAAAAGTTATTCATTACGGTTTAAAACATTTTAACTACCTCAGGCGGTTAATTAGGTTAACCCTTTCCTCTACTGACATTAAAATGAAAATAAATCCAACCCTGGCTTGTTCAGAACGAGGCCCGTAAAACAATAAAATATAACGTCCGGTGACCATCGCATCGGCCGGATAGCAATATAACCTCGTGTGAGAGATACTTTACAATAAATTTAGCGAGACAGGGGTGCAAGACGTGATTTTGACCTTGCTAGCTGAGGGCATCCAAAGACACGAGCACCAACCACTAGAGCCCACATATAACGCCCACGGGTCTACCCACGTTAACACCTGTTAGCTAGTAAGAGGTAAGACAGTCAACTGAGATATCGACTCATTAATACCGAGAGCTACTTTACTTCCAAAGCTTCTATTCAATGTTTCAGAATGGGCTGCGACGGGATCCTCGACAAAAGTAGCCTTAATATTAAACGTAAAAGTCATGAAAGTGACTGATGATAACGCTATTTTTTGTTAAATATTTCATTAGTGGTTGCTCATATATACGTAAAAACAAATGGAGTTATTGTTAGAAATGAAAATATCTATCTATCTAAAGAGCTATTATACTGTACGTTGAGTAGTGCCTGCGACACAATGGGTCAAAGGTCATTTCTAGATTGTGGGTTCCTAACCCCTTACAACTCCAACAATTTGGATTTACCACCAGGTATGTCATTCGAAAAATGTAATTTTATTAAAGTAACTTTTTTTTTGTTTTTTTGTGAATTATAATGAACTATACAATGAAAGTATGTAAAGTAGTGGTTTTCTTTTTTATAATAAGCATTTTTTTATATCCTCCTTATAACGGTTAACGAGTTATTGCCGAAATAATGATTTCTGATCAAAGGGGTGGTTTTTTGGGTGTGTTCTGCGCCACTCCCAGAACTAATTTTTGTGGTTTTATAATGTGTAATCCCTCCACTTTAGACTTACTGAAGAAATATCTCAGATTACTTTTAGTGCGATGGAAATTTTTATAATTACTGTATACTTTGTAACATCGAAATATGAAACATAAAAACCGAGCAAAAAACCCTCATTATATTGGTCCCTTCACACCTGCTACCGCATTTTTAACAGCGTTGTCAAGTATAACCGATTTCCAGGAATTTAATTAAGGAACAACAAGTGATTTTATATACATCACCCATCACATTATGGCATTATCATGTAGCATAACAAAATATTGATCACACTATATATACCTTTCGTCATAGCATAAAACAATTGGATAGTGAACGTGATGCAGAATGTTTCCCATTCAAATATTACGGATCCATTTTCCACGTTCCCTCGGCCATGTCACATCGGCATCATTGGCATTCGTTGGTTGCCTAAATTGCCTAATACCATCGAACGTTTTGTGGTAAAGTGGGGTCAACAATAATTCTTGAAATAGAAGTAGGTAATACTATTCTTTAATTTAGTGTATTATTTTGATGGGATTTTTGTTAAAATTTATTAGTTATTAGTATTCTATCAAAACATAACAACTTGTTGAATGAAATCGCCTTAATAGTGACGATTTTAGCTTGCTGTAAGAAAAGTTATACTGCCCCGATCTCCCATTGCGGCAATTGTGGGTATCCTTTGAAAATTTTAGTCTCATATTTCGTTGTTACAAACAGTACTATATCCTATGATTTTTTTCAAATACGGGCAATTTCCCAGCCATTTTCGTAATTTCCTAGCCATTCTCTTAATTTCCTAGCCATTCTCTTAATTTCCTACGCTATGTTCCAGCGTTCCTGTATTTGTCAGATACCAGTAATGGAGCTAGTATATATAAACACTTTTCTTAGCGATTTAATCCGCACGGGATTTTATTGGGTACGATTTTCAATCCGTATATTTTTTAACGTAATCAAGATAGTTAAAATGAAGTCATTAATTTTGATAGAGCAGCAAACATGCAAATGAGTCAACGCAATATTCATTACCAGTGATTATTTTCTGTTTGTATAAATATTTTCAGAATATCACGTAGAGCAGTTAGTTCTCCACGCACGAGGAGCTCCATGTTTGCTGTAATAGTCAATGTCAAGCCATATGCCATAAATATCATTAATTTCACATCACATATCATACGAACCGTGACAAAATACATTCGCCATCAACTGAAAATGTCAATGTACATGTTAAAATAATTAAATGATTCCACCGTACATATCAAAAAATACCTGATAGGATCTTCACCTCTATATCATTCTAGTAGAGTACGTGAGAAATGTTTTTATATCAATCAATCTTACCGCTTGCACGCTCGATCGTAAGGGAGAAGACAATTATTTTGGTATTTCCTTTTGAAGGCATTTTTTGTGGGAATTCTTGAAATGTATCTAATACTTTCATGTTTATAAAATGTTTAGAGAATGGTAGTCCCAATAAAAATGCCTTGTATGCAGTGAAACTAAATAAATCATGAACATTGCAAAATGCTTTCAGTAATTGCTAGTAATTTCAAACGTAGTAGATTTTATCTGAAACATTTTTAACTGTGTACCTCACGTTATCAAGAAAAACGTCCCCGCATATTTCACTCCCAAAAGTGAGTTTTGGTTGACCTTAGATAAGTATGTACTTAAATATATTATGCACTGTAACATTGAGAAACATAAGCATGTCATCTAGAATATATTTTCATTATTTATATATTGATCTTTGATTTTAATGTCAAAATGACACACCAGAACCTATTGTACTCGTATATAAGCACATTACTAGCATTAATTCAACATTCCGTATAAATAATCTCTTGACTTTCTTAAAATATGCTTTAACAATAATAATTACCATTTCTACAGTTTACAATATCGGGTGTAGTAGGATGTCAGGGGTTTTGATTGGGACTTTGGACGGAATTCGCTGAAATATATAGGGCTTAAACGAAAGATCTTGACCTACCTATATAGTAAGCCACTAAAAAAGATACAATGAGCGAGATCGCGTCATAGTTTTTTATTGCAAAATAGTTTTGCGAACGTCTCTGTTTTTTAACTTTTCCCTTAATAATCGAAAAAGTAATGATTTTAGAGAAAAAACATATGGATGTGTCTTAGGACACACGATAGAAGCGAAAACTTCTAATTTTCGAATTTTAAAATATATACTGTAACCGCGCGCCCGTATTACCACAACCCGCAATACATCGCACCCGTTGGTACCCGTTAATACAGTTTTCCGTCGACCGTGTATTTACGAGGTTAATTAATGTATACAAAATTGTTTATTAATGACCCCTATTAATGTATGATTTTCTTTTAATAAACGATTTTAGTGAAACATACGCATAAATTTAAATTTTCAAATCAAGACGCCGTGTCATCAATCTGTCACTGTCAGTAATGTTATGCTTAATATTCGAAATATAGATTTTTAAACGTCGAATAAATACCTAATAGATGGTTTTAAAAAAATTATAATTTTTGATTTTGAAGATAGAACGGGCAATAAATGAAAAGTGTGCTTAAATAAAATGCCACTTGATCATTTCCAAATTGTAAATTTGTATCTCGGGATTTCTGGGGATCACGATATTTTTGTCGGGATAAATAATATTCAAGATTGCAAAGATTTTTTCCATTTTTCGTCCGATTCTATTAAAAATAGGTATCTAGGAATATTCAGATATTTAGATTAGCACAAATCACAAATACAAAAGCAGACTTATAATCCCCACAAAACACAGTGCAATATTAGTTTGAACTTGTGATATGACCGACCAGATAAGCCGGGGCGCGGAACTTTATAAAAAAAATATGATTGATATCATGTATACGACACATGATTTCAATCAAATTGACGTGTCGTTTTTTAAATTCCGCGCCCTGGCTTATCTGGTCGTACCACCTATCACTCGATCCACTTGAAAATCAAATCTAGGCGGGCGAAATAACAATCTGGACTGTCCAAAGATATAGACGCATTTTAATTTATAAACTGTGTGCACACCATTTTCAGTTTGTCATGCTGGTGAATTCTTAGGATTTTCATATATGATTCATTTAAATATTAAACCATTTCGGGACTTGAGTTTTGTTAGGTACATTTAGAAAACCTCAATTTCCCAATGGCATATTTTAAATAACCATTTTGATATCAAACAAGTTTTTAGACAAACAGTTTTTTAAAGAAAATGTTAATTCTCGTAAATCAACAAATATTTTCAAATCAAACTACCTATATCATTAGGAGCTCGAACAAATGCTAAACCGCCCTTACAACCTTTCATTGGTTATCAAATTAGAAATCAAATTAGTAAATTTATTATCGTATTTTTCAGAATACTTATACTTATTTGTTATCCCACTTTTAATTTGAGTTTTTTTAATAACATCCTTTGCCCCTCATTAATGTAATCCGCTCCATCCTCTTCTGACAAGGGTATGTTCATGCTTTGCTGAGATTTAAGTAACATATTTCTTTATAAATTAGGTAAACTTTAAAACTAAAACTTCGTTTGCACTATACCAGAAAAATGGTGGCATTAAAATACTATCGACAAAATTGATATAATATTTAAATTTAAATTTAATATGACACGTATTTTCTATAACAAAACTTACAACGAGTCTGATTCAAAATAGATCCAGGGTTGTACTGGACGGGTGAGACGCAATTTTCTCCCCATGGTATTCTAGCAATTTAGTAATTACCACCCAACTGGTTAAACGATAGTTTTGAAATTACCAAAAACAAAGTGAAACTCGTACTGGTTAAAATAGTTGCACTGGACGAGGAAAGCGATTTTCGGCCCACCTGGTATTCCAAAAATTACCAGCCACTCTGCCCCTCACTCCTATTGTTGTGACAACACAGAAAACAATGGCTGATGGAAGTGGAAAACTAGTCGACAAGGAGCCCGGCCCTGAACAAATCTAGTTCATACTTTTTGCAAGTCTATTTATAGACTGCTATTTTGTTAATGTCTAGTTTTTAGTACAAGCTTTCAAAGTCAACCATAAATAACAGACATAAAACCATATCAACTCTGACCTAATTGGGTTGTAAATGTCTTGAACTGACAAATAATATTAGTGCAAATATAAATGACACTCATTTTTTTCTTAACAAACAAGTTCCAACCTAGTTGGACATACATTGATTCAGAGATAAAGGGGAATTATTGCATATAACATAAAAAAAATACTCTAACATAAGAAAAAATACTCTAACATAAAAAAATACAACTCACTAATTTAGTACCTTTAAAGCTGTTAATTGTTCGTCAAGAAAGCAAAACCAATGAAAAATTACCAATTTTGATTACGTGTGATTACTGATAACTATAATTAAATTCGCTGGCGTTGTTGCTAAATCCTGCTGGTGGAATATAAATTACTGTCTGCATTGATACTCGTACTTCGACTATTTATTTACTGACAATCATGTTATTTATATATATTGTTAGTAGAACACATCACGTGCATGATGTGACTTCAATATCAACAAGAGGCAATTATTTGTATGTGTTGAGAAAACATATACACTTGTATATAGAAATACGTATATAGGTACGTATTGCTAAAAATAATTATTATAAGCCGTAGATAATTATATTATGGCCTATAATGAAATTTGATATAGGTAGGTATAGGTACCTACACATTAACGTTTTATAAATTGTAATTACTAAAATCATAGACTAGTTTTTATACTTACTCATGTTTAGGGCGACTGCGGGCTGCGACTGGAGATAATTTACATACCTGAAACAAAATTACTAGTTACTTATAATAGCTATAGTAAAACGAAGAAACAGATAATTCCTAGCAGGGTCAGAAGGCTTTTCCAATTTAGAAAGGAATGTGCTAGATTATGAATTTATGGCACAGATAAAACGGTTATTTTTTCCAAACGAAATGCATATAATGCATTTGACGTAATCTTTTGTTGTATTGCAGTGCCACACCTTAACTTTCACTTCGATTATTATTTAAAAGCGATCATCGACTATTTTGAGAAATACGTACTTTTTACTCAAAAAATAAAATACACAATTTACATAATGACATATTTTGCTTTAAATATCTCAAATTAAGATATTTTATAGATTATTTGTTGTTAAAGAGACTTCTGTTGTTTACGCCCGAGTTATGACATTGTATACTTTATAAATTATATTTATTTTACCTTTGTTCATATCTCGTAACATAAACTAAACGTTACGTTACCTACGTGTCAGAATGAAGGCACAAAAATACCGACGCAGCAAATGCATGCTTGCATTTATTTCATATAAAAGGCCAGCTGACCATCGATAACATTACATTTGTATTGTATACCTCTTGCTGTACGAAATAAAGTTTGTTCCTGCTGAATAATTATTTTTGGCAGTTCTTCTGTGGAGACACTTAATTCGCGTTGTTAATTATTTGTTGTTAAGGCAGCTCTATTATATACCTACAGTTTCGCGACTTTGCAAATAGCACGATTACTAATTTATAAAAAACTAATTACACCAGACATTTTGTAAAATATTATATAATCCAGGAAAGTTACTTGTTGTTTACCTTTCAATTGTTTATAATTTTATTTAGCTTCAAACTGAGTTTAATTTTTTTTAAAACTTTACCGAAAAGGTGTATTCTAGAAATTTATGTAGAAAAAGTATTATCAATAAGCATATGCAAATATCAATTTTCAAATTTATATTTCTAAAAGTAAAAATTTCCTTAAATGTTCTTACTACTATTAGTGTAAAAGTATGATACCTAAGTATCCCCATTTAGGAATCATTCTTTTTGTTGCCCGGGGTAGGTACCTAATGATGAAATAAAATAGAATTTGTCGAAAAGTCACGTGGTGAAATAAGGTGATTCTAACGTTAAGCTGCACTGCAACAACACAGATGAACTTAAACGATGAACTTAAAAATAAACAAGACGATATATTTTAACATTATACACTGGGGTCCAAAATTAAGGAGTACATTTAATAAACTGTAAAGTAAATAAATCCTATATTTTTTTTTAATGAAAAGAATCGGCATATCGGTATGATTGTGAATTTTTTTAAACATTTAAGGGAAACACAACTCGGAAGGAAGAAAACTATATGCATAGAAGATAATATTGCTTGAGAAAGAAATATATATTAGAATAAAGACAACTTTAAGGAATAGCTAGTTGTAGCAAAAAATACCAATTAAAATTGCTAATCAGAGGATTATAGATTCTGGTTTAAGGGACTGTAAAAGTGGTTATAGCCAAAAAATTCAAGCTAATGTAAAACGAAAAAGACAAGACCGATGTGAACAGTTACTACATGGGCTGTTGAGCGAGAATATATATTCTCCCTCAACGCATATGCTTCGTTCTCGTTAAGCATTGCAAATAAGTTTTCAGAACAAAAAGTTTTTTACTTGGGACATCCCAGGGTGTATGCAAATCTGGAAATCTAATGGTATCACGTACATAATTACTTGCAGAATTATCTTGCAAGCTTCTTACTTCAAGAAATTGAGGAAATTGTGACGATTACGTATTTCAACAGGATGGGTAGGCCTTGCATACCTGAAGGAGCACAAGAGATTTTCTTTCTGAACACTCTCTAGTCTAGATCATATTGAACCAAATTGCGAAATAATTGAGGAGTTACTCAACCGAATTACATTCTCCTGGGCCAACGTTGAACAATTAATTGGTTAATAAAACTATTGATTTATGGCGACGAAGATTACAAGTTGTAGCTGACAATCATGACGGTCATATTCATAATAATATATTATGTATCTGTATTATCACCTACCTTTTATTATGATTCGAAAACTGTTAATTTATATTAAATACATTATTTATTGAATATATGTACTCTAGTCTATGTTAATTGTTTGAATTCGAATGCATTTTCCTGTTGAAGCATTCCAAGAGTTTCGAAATTCCAACTTAACAAAATAACCCACCCCTTGTCTTGAGATGCAAGGTTTGTTTGTAGATTATACGATTAAAATAAAATTTAAGAAATTCGCGGTTTACTAAATTTCGGGTAACAATTTCTGTATCTAATGCATTTTTTCTTCGTGGGATATAAGTGTCGTTCTGGTGGGTTATTCGCAACAAAATTACGAATATTATTCCGAAAACCGTCCTTCGATGCGTTAGTTCGTTTCATTTTTATCCGTTAGCTCATTTTCCTTGTAAAACTGCGTTATGCAAACCTATATTGGCCAGTAGTTAATTATTGTCATAAAATATAGCCCGATCTAAATCCGTCGACGTTGTAAGTAGTTCAACTTATCGGAGGTGAACTAAAGTATTAGTAACTTTAAAGGTGAAAGTATCTGAAAATATCGGCAAGTCTTCACTCTCTTAACTACTATAGAAACGAGATAGATTTACATGTGTAATAATCACATAATGGCCGTATAATGGCCAAATTAATAATTACAGTCTATCAACATTTTTTGCCGTTCATATGCGTATGTGATTAATTGCATTTACATCAGTGGTTTAACTTTCCATGACTAATTAAAATGTAATAGGTAATATATATATATATATATATATATATATATATATATATATATATATATATATATATATATATATATATATATATATATATATATATATATATATATATATATATATATATATATATATATATATATATATATATATATATATATATATATATATATATATATATATATATATATATATATATATATATATATATATATATATATATATATATATATATATATATATATATATATATATATATATATATATATATATATATATATATATATATATATATATATATATATATATATATATATATATATATATATATATATATATATATATATATATATATATATATATATATATATATATATATATATATATATATATATATATATATATATATATATATATATATATATATATATATATATATATATATATATATATATATATATATATATATATATATATATATATATATATATATATATATATATATAAATATGTGCAGTAAGGCTTGAGTAATATCTGTTGTGGACTTATTAAAAACATAAATTATGAAGCCATGTGATTAAAATATGACTTCCTTGCATACAAACAACAACCAGAGAGACGACGCTAAGGCACCAAAAGGTAGCCACGCAATTTTTGATATCTTCTTCTGATATCGTTATAAATTTTGTATTTTAAAATAATAAAAGTGTAAAATACAAACTAATAATAGCAATATTTGAAATATTTTTCCTCGTATACAACTATGTACAGATTGAAAAGCATCAACATCAAGAAAATGTCGGATAACAGAGAGTACCAGAGTTCCAGAGAAATTCTCAGATAATTCGAAGGAAAAGTAATTGTTGTTATTGTTAGATGATGTTATTATTCATCAGCTATTTTGCATCCAAAACGAGATTTCAGGAGTTGGACGAAAAGTACGAGATGCCGAATCACATGGCAACAGTTCAACAAGTGTAGTGTTTGTTAGTTCGCGAGTGATAGTGACCTCAAAGGTTTTAATGGATTAACATAATGAGACTAAGGTAATAACCCACATTCTTTTTTGAAATCTTTTCCTTTTGCAATTTTGCACAATATTTCTAATATTTCTATCAAAGGCTTTGTTGTATTGACACAATTTTCTTCTTAATACGAATGCACCCACAATTCCAAGGTTTGTATAGTGTTTTCGTTTGATATACAAACTAGAGCAAAAAAATGTGCGGCATTTTACAAAGAAAACCCGTATCAATTGCTACAGAAGCGGCAAATCACATCATTATGCATTACAAAAGGATATTTAGTGTAAAATTGTATACCGCCCCAATTTCTTGTGAATAGAACTAGGGTCTCCAGTCCGCAGCTTACCATATCGGTCGCTATCCCTCTGCAACTCATATAAATCCCGTTTTCCTTCTCGCTCACTTAGAAGACACCTGCATGAACAAGCCGGCGATTTACTGCCTTTACTGTTCAGTGGCATGTCATCATGCGCAACCAAGGTGAAGTGACTTCTAAAGATGTGTTATTATGTCATATTCATATATGTGCAAAACTTTAAGCCAAAAAATTATTTAGTTTGGTTTTTAAAATATATTAAAAAAATTTGGCTGCTGCGTGTACAACTTAGTGTTCAATTTAACAGCTTAGTGCGCCACCACCCTATATGCGTGTGCCACTGAGCACCGCATTAGTTGGCATATCAAACGAAAGCACTATAGTCCATTAAACATTTTTCTCTAGTTAATACAATTACAAGTCTTTTATGACATCAAATTCGTGTTTATCGCAAGCTATTAAAAGAAACACGAAACTGATATTTGTTTTACTACCAAATTCGACGATTAAGTCGGTAGTAAAATAAGATTAGCTGCTCCAGAGGACGCAGAGTAGCACTCGTTATTACCCGTAATTTCTTCCGTAGTTAGAAAGTCCGATGGCGCCTCCGTTTTTATTTTTCCATGGTCATCTTCTTCAGCCGTCATTACGAGACAACTTCTTTACGTGATGGCGCAGCATTATTCTGGAAGATTATCGCCGGTACAATCAAGAGCGTGCCCCGTTTATTCATAGCTGAAGATTTATTTCAGTCGGGGTGAACACAAGTGTGCACTCCAAGCGATTTTTAGTTAGCTCACTTCAAATGAAAGCAATTTTTCAACTTAGGTATGGGAAGATGATGTAGTTTGTGTAATAAGTACTGGTAAATGTATAAATAATGTGTAAAATATGTGTGTTCACGGATAGACATGCTGACATGCAACAAAGGAAAATATTTGTTCATTTTTAATTGTTTTTTTAAATACATTTTAGGTGCGTCATTATTGACAATAAATCTTACGGTTTATAACAAATATGCGTTTTATGAGAGTACAATTTCTCGGATTGACCTTCTATAAATAAATAAGTCTTGTTGTATCAGTCTTTATATAATAAAATATTGACTAACCCCATTTGTATTTTCTTAAGAGACCTGTTTCGAAACTTGCCAAGTTTATCCAACATATATGTGCCTACAAAGATGAATTGACTTCGACTCCTAAAATCAATAATAAAGAATTCTGCGGTCATATAGACTGAGCTCAAGTCTGATAGGTACTTAACAGAAAATGTGTTTGCTTTCCATTAGATAAGTCAACAGGCTATAAAATCATGATTATTAAACGGTTTTGTCTATGGACTTCGCTAGATATTATAAATGTTGCAATTCCTATTTCTGTAATCCTAAAAGGAACAGAAACCAGAAATGTATTTAACCAGTTATGGTTCTATTTTTTTAAATGACATTTAAACATACTGTAAATTGACTTTTTCCGCGATCATTTGATAAACACCGAATAATATATTTCGAAAGTAGATATAATGGATCCATTATACCATAGTAAAGAATAATAACCAATAATTATTGTACCATATTTTGTTGACTCGTTTGTCTACCTCGTGAACACTCAGTTGAATACTGAGTGTTCACGAGGTAGAAACTTTTAAATTCGTAATTCCATCAAAATATTATATTCTTGTGAACCTTTTCCTTGATGGTTTTTTTTGGACAAAAAATATTTTAAAAAACCCATTTAAATATCCAAATTGATACCTACACTTTTTATAGATTTAATTGAAGTTAAAATTTAATATACATATTTTAAAAATTTAACAAATTTCCGTTTATTAATAAAGCTTTATATATTTTCCAAATGTAAAAAAAATCTTTAATTCAGGTAGGTATTTCTATTACCAGTAGTACAATATTTTGCAATCCAACCTATCGACATGAATAGTATAAATACAATATTTAGATATTCTGCCGCTGCATTACCAAATGTCAAACAAAACATTTTTACCAGCGGTGCCTTGACTGTTACAATACTTAGCCCACCACTTCATTAGTTACTACCCCAGGTTTGTTAAATGTTTTATATAGGGATTTACCGTGTAATTACAATGAAATTGTAATTATGATAATACTCATCAGATCAAGAAAAATAAAAAACCGTTTCGAGATCTTTGTCTAAGGTTTCCCTTCACAGATTTAAAATCTTAAAATTATCGTTCATTAATTATACAGGGTTTTGCACACATCTTATTTAAATTTACAGACTTTTTGACTTTTGTGACACATGCTTATTAAATGTTTTCCCAGACCCCCTGTATATGAAATAACAATTATATCTACTGGAACAGTTAGAGGCATTCAAGCTTACTTGAAATTAGAAAATAATCGATTACATACTTTGTTTTTAAGCAGTAAAATACATTTTCAAAAAAATTTCCTAATTTCAATAAAACCCTCGTATAATCGAAAATAATCGAGATATCAAAAAAAAGGCCTAATTAGTTCTTACGAATTGGTCCATAGTCCAATTGGTCCATGGCTTCCCTAGTATAAAAATTTTATCACGATTTTGGTTTTCCTAAATTCTCGGTAAGAATGGAATTTTGATTTTTTGTAGGGGTTTAGTTTACACCCCGTAAATTCCTTTTTTGGGCACGATAAAAACATGATATTCAGGCCATTTATTACCAATGAAATTTCCGAAAACGTTCTGAAAACCGTATTTTGATATTCCATATTATTCAGAAGAAATATGCATCCAAAATTACATTACAATTTTGAATTATTGCAACCTATTGGTCAGCAGTGTATTATAGTATGGTAATTGCATTGAATTTAATTATGTGATTTTCAAGATGACTTCCATTATTCCAAAAGAAAAATATTAGAGTTGGTAAGTTGCGCTATACTTAATATCTCGTTATGCTATATTGTTATACATGGACATAACATTTTTCTCGGGGAAGATGTCCACAGGAGGATGCTGCCTTATACAAACTCTAGACGGTTGATGTCTCTTATATCACCGGATATTATTGCCCAGCTCTGCGCGAGGCTGGTCACTAATTACAGCATTTACTGTTGCTCTCCGAGACTTATACGGATAAGAAGTTTATCCAGTCCAGACCACACGCCTTTAATATTTATTTTCTTTGAAATATTAATGTTGATATGGGATATTTATAAATTAATTACCTCGATTTTAGTATCGTTATATGGTGCAACGTCGGTGACTCTTAATATTATTTAAAAAGTACGGACTTAAGCAATTCCCTACTTTTCTCAGGAATAGTTGGCGCTGCAATAGCGCCATGCAACTGATGAATAAGGCAGTGTAAATCATAATCTTCGAAAGCGAGTAAGAAGGGGAGCAGACATTTTTGAAGAAATTGTTAATATTTTTAATACCTTTAAACTGATGGTAGGTAAAGTGTGGCAGTGATATCAATCACAGAGGAATATATATTGACATTGATAATGTGTTCACGTATCACTGTCATATATCATTGTATATGGTGAGTGAACATTCATTCAACGCTTCATTCAACATTCATCAAGAAAACCTCTGTGTTAAATAATCACAATTTATACACGTAAATCACGTAATGGAGGCAGTTGTTTAATGTGTAACAGTATATTACAATACGAGATGGGAAGATTTTCATTACTGTCGAGAGAATATGTTATTTAACAATATCGATATGGGCATCATGTAGGCGAAATATAGTATACCAGTATCTAATTGTATCTATGCGTATCGAATTTCTTTCGCCTTTTATGTCCCTTTTCGATCAGATATAATATATAAGAATGAAAAGAACATTTATGGAGGTTTCCACTCAATTATATGCTACATCAAAGTGGATACAAATTGAGGTCAGCGTTGCCCTTGATATGTATATAGATAATAATTAACTGAAATTAATCGTAGCAATATAAATTTAATAGACTGAATGCATCAACGTCGCATTACTGCAGCCATAGAACTTTTAATAAAAATCAATCGGGAATCCGGGCGGTTCAAACACTTCCATTAAGTTAGCCCTGCATTCTTCAATAACTCAACCAAAGATACGCCAGCTCAAAATTCATATAAATCAAGAACTGCCTGAAAAGGAAATAATACCAGCTTTACGTATGCGAATTTAAAAGCTTTCTTATATGCTTAAGCATAATTAATGTTCATTTTTCAATGGGGTATGATTCACAGTTTAGTGCTGTAAATCTGCGCTTTGTGAAATGGTTATAAAGCAATTTGGGCTTTAACATACTTTTA
>CAXKVY010000752.1:0-167939 GCA_964058915.1 Tetropium fuscum
AAATATGAAACAGTATCTAATTTAAAAGATAATTTTATACCTCCAGTAACTCAATGTTGCTAGTTGCTAATTAGCCCAGACATATTAGGGTTTGACGCTAAAAAAAATTATGTAAATCTGAAAATTGGTAGAAATATTCTATTTAGTGTACAACATGAACAACATACCAAAAGTCCTAAGCCGTCCTATGCCGGCTTCATGATGAAAAAAGGTATTGGCGGGTATTAGCCCAGGAGTTTTAGGTTTTAACCCGAAAGTAATTATTGTAAAGTTCAAAATTTGCATATATGTTCTACTTGATGTGGTGAACAACATATAAAAATTCCCCAACCTTCCCGTGCCGGCTTCCTGGAATTCGAGGGTGTGGAAATCCCAGATCCTGGAGAAGCGTTTATATGAACTGGAACAAGCGTAGCGTAAGAACTGTTTGGCTTACATCATTCGGGATGCTACCAAATGAAACTAGATTAAATTTGCTATCTTTTGAACCCTTAACAGTTGCTATATCTTAAATTCCGATGACACAGGAAACAGAAAAACCGTGGGATGTAAAAAAAAATCAACACTTTTTCTTGTATGTGACGTGGGCGACTTTAGGAAGAAGATATCCAATAGGTGACCGAAGGAAATGTGACCGAATGGTTTGAACGCCAGGAGACGCGAGGACTTCAGTCTTGCGTTCAGTCTTGAGTTCGAACAAAAAGCGGCCGTATCTCCGATTATATAAGTCGTACGGGAAAGTAAATATATCAGTGAAAAGCATATTTTATGCCCTATAACGTTAGTCACTTTTCGTGATCATTTACCTAAAGTCGTTTACGTCGCATGTCCACTGGTTCTTCGGATAAATTTTTAATATGACGTGAGGGGTCCTAGAAAAGCATAACTTAAAATTGTCACCAATTACCCACCTATGTGCATTTTCCGCCATGTTGAAAAAAGGGTTAAATTCAGTTTTTTTACAATAACTCGGTTCTCCGTTGAGATACAATAACTTAGAATGTATACTTTTTTTGGTGCTTTTTTTTGCGGTCTATAATTAAGGTCTCTTATATGTTTTACCTATCGTTCATCGTTATTGAGATATCGATCGAAAAGGTCAAAATTTAAGGTAGTGAAATTTGTTTTTTGCTATTTTGTCTTTTCTCGCCATAGATTTCGGAAAAATGTGAAACCTTTACAGCATGTTTATACCTATAATTTCCTTTTTTTATTTCTTCCCTTCGACCAAATTTACGATCCCTAGCGCGCCGCAAAGTCGGTAAGTCCGTGCCCCGTTTCGATTTAGCCGCTCGCACGGTTGTATGCACACGTCAAAACGGATGAAAGTTTGTTCGGGGAATTATTGGCATACAAAATAAATAAATAAACCAGACACATTATGAAACAAACATGGAATTTATTGAACACATAATTTTTTGTGTAGCCAAAAATATAATTAATGTTTTGGTACCTTCGAGACCGATATTATTTGTTAAAATCAGCACCTCGGGATTTAATACGTTGATTTAATTACTTCAAATAATCACAAAATATTAAATTATACTTAAAACTAATCGCGCGATCGCCAGCCGGCCGACAAAACCAACCGATTTGATTTCTTGTCGCATTTTTTATTTCGTGTTTATATTTTCTTTTCAATTTTACTTTTCAATCTTATTATTAGTAGATTGTTATTATCTGGTATTAATTAATATTATTATTATTGCAATGAATTGCAATGCATATATATGCAATATGCAATATGCAATATTGCAATGAATTGCAATGAAAACCATATTCGGTTGGATCATTTCTGGCAAAATAAATGCTTCCGCACCAGCTGTTATAGATTCATTACATGTTTCTGTTGATACCGGATCTGGATTAAAGAAATTTTGGGAACTAGAAAATGTACCCACTAAAATAATTTCTTCTCCAGATGACTTCTCCAATGTGAACAAATCTTTATTAACACTCACACTCGCGATAAGTCAGGTAGATTTATGGTATCATTACCTTTTCGAGAAACAATCCCTGTATTAGGCGAATCTTTTCAATCCGCACTGCGGCGATTTTTTTCCTTAGAATACCGCTTAAGTAAAGACTATTACTTGCAAAACTAATATACAAAATTTATGCAAGATTATCTGGATTCTAGACATATGTCTTTATTAAGTTCTCTTTCTGGCAACAACCTATCTCATAATAATTGTTATTACATCCCACTGAATGGATTTACAGGTAACAACTACACAGAGAACTAATATTCCTACCTGTATTGAATTACACCTGCAAATCCGATAAGATTGCTATGGTCATTCACCAACACCTCCACCAGGTGTAGACTAGTTTCGAGCTGTTTGGCTCTCATCAGTACACCGTAGGTAGAGGAATTAATGAATGACCAAAACTATCAAAACAGTCAAGCAGACTAAGCAGTAGTGTGCAAGCGAGGGATACCAGACCCCTCTAGCGGTCAGTTGCTACTACTCATCAGACATTACTAAGTAAAGTCTTTGACAAGCAGCGTCCTGCAATGCAGGCACACTTAGAGCAGCGACCCTAGCCAAAAGTAGGCTAAACAACATACTGAATGGATTTACAGGTAACAACTACACAGAGAACTAATATTCCTACCTGTATTGAATTACACCTGCAAATCCGATAAGATAGCTATGGTCATTCACCAACACCTCTACCAGGTGTAGACTAGTTTCGAGCTGTTTGGCTCTCATCAGTACACCGTAGGTAGAGGAATTAATGAATGACCAAAATTATCAAAACAGTCAAGCAGTTAAACAGTTACATCCCACATCATGCTATATTGAAACCACAAAGCACTACAACTAAATTACGTGTTGTCTTCGATGCTTCAGCGCAGTCGTCTAATAATGTCTCTTTAAACGATACACTGTTAAAGGGACCTAAGATATGATACAATGTCTTCAGCAAGACATTGTATCATTACTTTTACGCTTTCGAATTCATTATGTGGTACTTATAGCAGACATAAAACAGATGTATCGCCAGATTTCTGTTTTACCTAACCATAGATCTTATCAACGTATATTATGGCGCTTCTCCTCCAAAACTCCAATACAGGAATTTGAATTAAATACCGTTACTTATGGAGTATCCTCTGCTCCGTATCTTGCTATACGGTGTCTCTTACAATTAGCAAAAGACGAAGAACGCAATTTTCCTGAAGCCTCGAAAGTGTTACTTGCTGACACCTATGTTGATGATGTCGTGACAGGCTGTTCATCTGCCAGAGAAGCAATCACTTTATATTCTCAACTTTTAGAACTTTTGAAATGTGGAGGATTTCAACTCAGAAAATGGTCCAGCAATGACCCCATAGTATTAAATTCCATACCTCCATCTCTACGCCAATCAAATTGTCAATCATTTGATACTTCTGACTCCTTTCAAAAAATACTAGGTTTAAATTGGAATCCAAATTCTGACTGTTTTACTTATGAAGTAAAATCTGGTCATCATTCTTGCACAAAAAGAAGCATTTTTTCTGATATTGCTCGTACATTTGACCCACTTGGATTTTTAGCACCGCTTAATCTCTTTTCCAAGCATTTAATTCAGATACTTTGGACATAAGGATTATCTTGGGATGACACACCCTCCACAGATATCTGTCTCCGGTGGTCACAATATAAACATGAACTACCATGTCTCTCCTAATTTCAATTACCTCGCCGTCTTTTAAAAGACAATAATTATAAAATTTGTGAACTTCACGGATTTTGTGATGCGTCCACAATTGGATACGCTGCTGTTATCTATTTCCGTTTTATTCAAAATAATGGAACTATCCATACATCATTTGTGTGTGCTAAATCGAAAGTAGCACCATTAAAACGTGTTACAATTCCACGGCTTGAGCTATGTGCTGCTCTTTTACTATCAAACTTAATTGCTTTCGTACTTCAATCTTACTCCAATATTTTACACGTTGATCAAGTCTTCGCGTGGTCTGACTCCACTGTTACATTAACCTGGATCAAGTCCTCTCCACATCAGTGGAAGACATTTATTGGCAATCGAGTAGCACAGATTCATGAGAAAACATCCCCTCAAATTTGGCATCATATCTATGGCTCTGATAACCCCGCCGATTGTGGCTCACGAGGTCTTCCAAAAGAACTTACGACTACTTCTAAATGGTGGACAGGTCCGCATTGGCTTTCCTCTTCCTCCGATTATTGCCCCTCAATACATCTACTGTTTTATCTTCTGCAATAGATTTGGAAGCACAAATTACATCACTTAATGTCACAGCTATGCCTGATTTTGTGTCTTACATTTTGTCACGCTTTTCTTCTTTGGGTAAAGCTCAAGGAAGCATCGCATATATACTTCGTTTTGTTGGATATTTGAAAGATAAACACAAATCTGTCCGTGGTCCATTGGTACAGATAGAGCTACATAATACATTACTAATGATTATTAGAAATATTCAGCAAACAGTTTTTGCTACTGAAATAAAACAAATTCGCTCAAATAAACCATGCTCTAAGTAGATACGCAAGCTGACTCCTTTCCTTGATCAAGATGGTACTCTCAGGGTGGGCGGAATATTGCGAAATTCCCAGGAATCCTTTGAGGTCAAACATCCCATTTTGTTACCAAGTAATCATCGATTTACTAATCTCCTTATTCAACAATATCATAATAAATATATGTATCCTGGTGCAACGGCTCTTCATGCTTTATTAGCGCAACAATTTTTAATCCTGTCAGCAAAACGGTCAATTAACCGATACATATATCAATGCCATAAGTGTTCTCGACATAATCCTAAATTCTATACTCCGCTTATGAGCGACTTGCTGACCAATCGAGTCTCTGAAGTGAAACCATTCCTTCAAACAGGAGTGGATTTCGCTGGTCCGTTTACTATTAGCTTTGGAAGACGTCGTTGTGGTAAAACTCAGAAAGCTTATTTGTGTTTATTTGTATGTCTCGCTATAAAGGCTCTCCATCTGGAACTGGTTTCTGACCTCTCTTCGGATGCGTTCATTGCAGCATTGCGTCGGTTTATGGCTCGACGTGGACAGTGTTCGCATTTATACAGCGATAATGGCACTAACTTTGTCGGTGCTAACCGTCAATTGATAGCAATTGCTGAAAAGGCTGCTGGAACTCTCGAAATTCATTAGCAATTCAATCCCCCACACCCTCCGCATTTCGGCGGTTTGTGGGAAGCGGGAGTTAAAGCTGTAAAGCATCACATTATTCGCGTAGTTGGTGATCAAATATTAACATATGAGGAATTAAATACCGTCTTCCACCAGGTGGAAGCAATTTTGAACTCACGTCCCTTATGCCCACTTAGTAATGATCCCAATGATCTTCAGGCCTTGACTCATTTTCCTTGAGTCATTTTCTAACCTTTTCATCATTAACCGCACCTCCCGATAAGGATGTTTCTTCTGTACCTTTGAATCGTCTATCTAGATGGCAGTTACTTCAGCAAATGCAACAGAGCTTTTGGAAACGTTGGCACAATGAATATCTTCATACTTTACAACAACGCTGCAAATGGACCGATTCAGTTACATCTCCCTCTATTGATACAATAGTCCTTATCTAACAGGATAATGTTCCTCCCTTATCGTGGCAGTTAGGACGGATTGTTAAGTTACATCCAGGGTCAGATGGTCAGATTCGCGTTGTAACGGTGCGTACATCAAACGGCCTTATAACGCGACCTCTTGTGAAGTTGTGCTAAAATTCATCAAGTAAAATTAGTACACCGCGGTCGAAAATATTTGCAATAATTACAATTCGTCACTGTTCCTCATTTTTACCTGTGTTTCACTACTACTACTGAAGAAGTAAGAAGAAACTGGGCCCAGCTAATTTCAGCATAATATCTACCAAATAAGGTATTTATCATTCATTTTTACCGCTTGTCAGTTGATAGACTGACTGGTCCTTCACCCTAATCCCTAATCCCTTATATTCCTATAATCCTTAAATTACCACACATGTTTTGGTTACCCCCCCCTTTTTATATTTTTCGTCGTTTCGATGGTCCTGGCTGAAGAAGTTCTTCCTAGGTTAACTCTTCGAGTTGTGGAGACTCTCGAACTGCAGGAAATGATGCTGCAATGATCTAAATATCATCATCATCATCGTCATCGACGATTGAAATAGCAAATTCATCGTCACGTCCAGACAAGTACCGCAGAACATTTATTTTCTTTCATTGATGTTTCGTGCACACAATGATTTTTTCCCGTCTATGCACTGGCAATTTAGATTCCACGCAAAATGCTTCATCACAAAATAACCATAGATTTTTAAAATCAAAAGTCGGTATGAGCTGAGGTTGTTCTTCGGGTTCTGGTTCTTCCCATGCAGATTCACTTCGTCGAGAGGTAAACGGTAAACGAGATTCACTTCGTCGAGGATATTTTTTGCACTCACTGAATCAATACTTTGTAACAAGTTTTGATACTCCACACATCCTCTTTTCACGCTCGCCGCTAAGATAGTGAACAGCTCTCTTTTTAGCCACATAATATGTCAGTAATCAGAGGTTTTTTGCAAATGAAACAATCGCCCATGTTCATGAAATTTATAAAACACGTACGATCGCTCCAAGAGACTCAAGACAACTGACTGCAATGCTACGAAATGAAAAAAGAGCAGATGTTCCGACACGAATACGAAAAAACGGTATTTTATACCTGACTCCTCAAATTCCAACGGTCTCTCTATTAGGTATTCCAACGATCTGTCAAAGTTTTTTTCAATATGGCGGTTGAGGGCAAATTTATATTTATTTAAATTTATTTATTTTTAATTTAAAACTTTTGTTCACTTCATTACCGGTGAAACTGGCAAAATCGTCTAAAGTATATTCAAGTTCCAAATTCCAATCATATAAACAATGAACACCGCGTGGTCAGCGCAGTGCATGTTTCCTATTGAAGTAGCGGCTTCTCCGGGTCGTAGTGCATTCTTCCCATTGGAAGAGCGGACATGCTAGGTGCGTGCGTTTGTTTATTTCGTTGGCAGATGGAACTTGGAATATACTTTAGTAGGTAATGTATTTTTGATGACATTTCATGTTTATATAACATTCCGAGTTTGAATCAAAGCGGTTGATAAATAAAAGAAAATAAGGCGGACGATCCAAGTTTGATTTACACCCGGTATGTTGTGGATTAAATGTAGAGTGGAATTGCTTAGAGAATATGACATCGTCGTCGGCCTACCAGTGCCATGTAAATTAATTTGTATGGATATGTATAGATAGGTAGCGATCGACTGGCGATCGACTAGCGAATGACTGGATTAGAAGGATATAAGCCAAACGGTTCTTACGCTACGCTTGTTTCAGTACATATGAACGTTTCTCCAGGATTTTAGGACTTGAGGAGGTGTGCACGGGAGGCTTGGGGAATTTTTTTATATGTTGTTCAGCATATCAAGTTGAACACACATGTAAATTTTCAGATTTACAATAATTACTTCCAGGTTAAAATTTCTGGGCTAATACCCGCCAACGTCTTTTTAAATCATGAAGCCGGCATAGGCCGGCTTAGGACTTTTGTTATGTTGTTCAGTACACTAAATAGAATATTTCTACCAATTTTCAGATTTACATTTTTTTAGGGTTTTAGGGTCTGAAATTTAATCTAATATGTCTGGGCTAAATACCTTGACGACCTGTTTACTTACTATGTCATATTTTATTACAGATACAGAAGTAGTAAATGACATATTTGAAACTGTAAGAGAAGTAATCGACAGGGTAAAGCTAGCGCAAGAAAATGTGAGAGCGTTGCAGGCGAGTATTAAGTCGTGGGCAACACAGCCCCTATTTGAAAGGAAAGATGGAAAGAAAGAGAATTTGCTAAGTATAGACGACAGACAGGAGAGGTTACAACGAAGAATGGATCAAATAATTGTTTGTTCAGCTGAACTTGAAAGAATAGAAGAGGAAAACTACTTCTTATTCTTTAATGAACCAATGAAGAAAGAAGAACCAGAGGAACCAGTGGAGGTCGTTGAACCAGTTGTATCTCCGGAATCGGACAAGAAGGAAAAGAGAGACAAAGGTAAAAAGGAGAAAGAGAAGGAGGCGGGGAAGGATAAAAAAGGCAAGGGAAAGAAAAAAGAGAAGACAGCAGAAGAAATTGCCCAAGAAGAGGCAGAAATAGCATTAAGGATTGCCGAAGAAGAGCGTCTTCAGGAAAAAAAAGATTTGTGGATTCCATACCTAAAGAATTTGGACAACGAAATTAAAGAATTGATACTTTTGGCAATTGATGCTAGTCTGTATCTGTTTCTAAGAGAAATGGGAGATGTGCAACCAATAACACCATTCTTCGAATTAGTCATGGAACTTCATGAACCTGACATTGTCTTCATACCATCTGCTGAGCAAGAAGATACTGTAAATTTTCTCTCGTTCGTTGTTAGTTTGCTTGAAGATATCTATTCTATGGGAACCATAATGATTAGAGTAGACCCCGATGAAAAAGAAACTAGTTTTTATGTAGTAGCCAAACAAGACACGGATATAGAACTAAAAAGTCAGGACATTCGAGCACGCATTTCTATAGCCATGCAACAAGCTCTAGAATTTACTAAAGAATTCGATGATTACGTTTTACTTTGGGTCGAAGATAGGCAGGAATTCTTGCGGCAGTTTCTAGCTTACGGTAGATTATTGACACTAGAGGAACTGGACCTGCTAAGAGATGAAGCAGGACCAGGAATAAAGGAGTCACCTCCAACGGTGCCTCAATTTAAGGAACAAATTGATCACTATGAAGAGTTGTATAAGCAAGTAGAAAAGATTGCATTAGAACATATTCTGATGGATGGTTGGCTAAGATTGGATATAAAACCATTGCGGCAAGCCATACTCAATACGATTTGCAAATGGGGTAATCTATTCAAGCAGCATCTTTTTAATCGTGTCATTAATAGTTTAGATGAACTGGAGAACTTTATTGCCGAATCTATAGCAGTTATGCAGATTCCATTAGCAGAGGATGATTACGAAGGGCTGTTAAACGTTATGGGGTACCTGTTTAAAGTAAAGGAGAGACAGCTGGAAACGGATGCCATGTTCGACCCGTTAAAAGAAATAATGGAACTTCTTAAAGACTACGGAGTAGAATTTCCAGAGGAGATATATGTACAACTTCAAGAAATTCCAGATCGATGGGGACAATGCAAAAAGGTAACAATGTTAAGATGGCAATTTCTAGCAAGGTGGCTCCACCAACAAATTATTTTAAATATGCTAATAAATGTAAGGGAACTAAATTGGTTATCCAACGAAAAGTTACTTTTAGAACAAAACGGTTATTTGAAACATGTCATCCGGAAATGTTAAGTGTTCTAAAGGTATCAACATTCATATCTCGAAATGGTAATATTTAAATGAATCATATTTGAAAATCCTCAGAATTCACCGGCATGACAAACTGAAAATTATTTATATACTCGATGACAGTTTAGATATGAAAATGCGTCTATAACTCTGGACACTCTGTAATAGATGGCGCTTGCCTCATTTAGTCCAGATTCTTATTCCGCCCGTCCACACTTGATTTTGAAGTGGATCGAGTGCAGGGTCCTTTAACGTACTAGGGTTATCTCTCTTCAGGAATTGCGTGTCATTGGGTGTGCGCTATAACGTCAGCTGGAGGCCTCTAAACCATGCCTTCCAGTAAATTTCAAATTTACATGTATTTTGAGCGTCCGATTCTTACCTATTTTTGATTTTCAACCGATTTCAAAAAAGGAGGAGGTTCTCAATTCGATTGTATGTTTTTTTTTGTATGTTCGCTACCTCAGAACCTCGTCAATTATAAATCAATATTAAAAATTCTTTTTTTATTAGAAAAGAGCATCCCATTTTATTGGCATTGGATCTTGGATTGCAAAGATATACCGGGGAACTCACCAGATATATCAGAATGAATGGTGAATGCCCCGGTCACAACCCTAATTTATAGATATTTCAATTAATTAAAAAATATTTTCTATCAGACCAAATTGTGAATCTGAAAACCATTCTGTACAAACGTATAAGGAAGTAATAAAGGTATAGGCTGTCACCGACTCCAAAAATAATTGTATAATAAATGATTGGCCTAACAAATTTATTGTATTCTAAGTAGTAATAGTAGTAGAATAACGTAACTATTTTTTACCTTTTAGTGCATTTTTTAGAATAGATTTTATTCAAGTCGGTTTTGTTTATTTGTTAAAAATATTTTTTTCAGGTAGAATAAAATATTTGGCTCGTTTGCGACCAAATTATTTTACCTCAAGTTGAGTATAAAAGATACCTCAATAAAACATTTTCTTTTTCAGAAATGTAAATCATTTAAACCGCATTCCAAATACACACCTCAATTCGGTTCCCTGTCACATAAGGCGTTTTTATAATAAAGCGCCGCAAATGCAAAAAAATATGTTGCAATATATTGATATATAAACTACACCTGTAAACTTTCGTGGCACGAAATCTGTTAGCCACAAAGCATGCTGTCAGCTAACAGTACTTATAATAATGAGATAGAGCGGTGCGGGACTTTTAGAATGAGATGGATTGGGGCCCTCTAATCGTCTGGTCATTAGAGGGCCCCAATCCATCTCATCCAGTAATGATCAGCTGATTATTGTTTTGTTTATCAAGAAGATACATAATATAATAGGAGTGTATTGATTCGTTTTATGTGCCTTTGTTACGCCACTGGGTTCGTATAATAAGTGGTACTATCCAGAATCCAGATACACTTTTAATCTAAGCATATTAATAAAAATGAGGGAAAGTGTCATCATAGTTGTAATTTTCTCACCCATTATGTTCTTTGGGTCGCTAAACACGACTCTGAACTTTGCTGACAGAAATTTGGCCCGAAACCCCTTTTTTGGGAAAAAAATTGGCACCTTTAGTTTTCTTGACTATATCTAAAATTTAAACTATTTAAACATTCTATTAAATTAAAAGTAGATAAAATTTCCTACATTTTTGATGTATTTGATTTATTTCTGTGGCCGATCGTTCCGCCACTAGAGCGCGTTGGAATATGGTCAAAATCCAAAAATGTGACGAAAATGCGATTTATGGCACTTAGATACAACCTTAGATACAACCCATGTTGACCATGTTGTATGCATTCGCAGTTTTTAAAATGCAGAAAATATTCCAGACAATTGAAATAAATAAACTTATAATTACACCACAAATTCATACATGAAAAGTACGAGCCTAAGGAATAGGGAAATTTATAAAAAAAAATAGAATAAATATGATTACAGTAAATGTGTACAGTATATAAATAACTAGAACCAGTAGTAGTTAACAACTATTAACAACAATTAGTAGTTAACAACTGTTAACAACTATTAGCTGGCGGCTTCATGTTATTGTATAGCTTCAGGTAGGTCCCAGTTTGCTGAAACATGCAAATAGTATTATGAATTCATTGAGTGATAGTGGTAAGGACCTTTGGTATCAGGGAAAACGTCATCCTCGTCTTCAATCATTACCCTGGTTTGCTTATCTTGTAGCCTTTTCTTCTTTCTAAGAGGAACAGTCACGGACATCTGTAAAGAACATATAGGATGGAAATAGTAGATTACTAAAGTTATTGGTATGTTATATTAATATAAGGAAATTATAACCCAAGTGATTTCTCTCTGTCCGAGTCTTCGCTTTCATCGACACTCTGACACGTTCCCACAGGAAAAAAGTACAGAAACACTGAAAATTCCCTACCACCACACTTTGTGTTAAATCGGTTTGAGTGCTAAATTGGCATCAACAATGAATTAAGTGTAATAATATAATTGAAGAAACAGTTCCACAAGCGCCAACCGAAGTACCTGTTAACAACATTCAAATACTTTCGATATAACATAATTCATTTGGTAACTACCCTAGTGCCAGCTTAGAAATCACTTGGGCCGAATGAGTTTCAGTTACCTTGTTATTTCTGTTTTCGTTAAATATGTAATTTATAATGGAATATGTTCCAAATATATGTGTATAACATAATTAAGAAAAAAGTTCAAAGGTCTTTTACCATTTTTATATGAAGAAAATTCAAACCTTTGGCGAAAAGACCTGATTCTGGTCTCGTAGTGCAATATAACCCAATACCAGAGATTTTTTGCTATGCTCGATAAGAAGTAGAGTAGAGACGTATCTATATTTGAATAGGTAATCTTAATCAACAAACAGTATATAAATCAATTAATTCATCTAATACTTATATGCACTTTGGACGAGCAACTTAACCTAGCTTTTTACATGAACACACCCTATCGCAGAGTTTTGGAATTACAAAATATCTGTTTTAAAATGTCGTTTGGGGCCACACCACCTGTTGATTTAATAGGGTACAACTTTCCATCGTCTTTTTTCCATCCCCAATTGGTGGTATCAATATCTCGGCCAAGCCATTCTTGCACCTTAAAGAAAAAAAATAGGTAGTTTATTTTTCAAAATAATTTTAAATTATTTTTTTATCTGAAAGTAAACTCTTAAAATATGCTCCTTTTGCCTGCTCTACTTTTATTCCGGTTTTTGTGAAATAACGGCGAAGCATTTGTATTAAATTGTGCATATTTTGGTCCCTTGCAAGAAAATTCTCCTGGCTAACTTCCGGAGCCGTAGTTTCATCGAATGTGAACTGTGGTGATTGGTTTTTCCTGGAACGTCGTACCCTAGTACCTTCGGTAGTTTTTGTTCCATATCATTCGAAAAGAGGAAATAGCAAAAAACAAATTTCACTACCTCCATCTTTGACTTTTTTTATAGATATCTCCATAACCATGAAAAATACGTAAAAAATAGGACCTAAATTGTAGAGCGTGAAAAAAGCGACAAAGAAGTATTCAATCAAAATTATCGTTTCTCAACGGAAAACCGAGTTATTGAAAAAAAAACTGAATTTAACCCTTTTTCAAGATGGCGGAAAATGCACATAGGAAATCTTGATAGACAATCTGAAGTTGAGCTTTTCTAGCCCCCCTCCCCACTTCATATCAAAAATTTAGCCTTCTCGGTTCATTTGCATTTCTAACCCGTTTTTTCCGACGTAATGACTGGGTTAATAGAAATTTTCGGAATTTATGTGATATGAATGCCAAAAAAAACTGATGGCATAATCTCCGTCTTAATAAAAAAACCTGAAATGTGATGGGGTATGCACAATAATAATTATTAATAACGTTATTGTTCTAGGTTGCGGCTACTACTAAACAAACCGTAGCACCTCTCCAAGCGATGCAAGTAAATGCCATAAAGCGCCGCATAAATCTCTTCGAAATTCGGCAGGCCATGTTTAGGGATCAATTTAAAAAGTTAGCTATCTTCCAATGGACCTGCAGGAATGCTTATACTGTGATGGATAAAGCTAACCGGGAGCTCACTGACTTGGAAACAGAGTTGATCAAATTACAGGGACAAGTTAATCTCTTTGAACTGGTTTTGCCAGAATTCAAACCAATGAGGCAAGCAAGGAAAGAAATTAAGCAAATTAAGCAACTTTGGGACTATGCTAATGTTGTAAGGTCTTGTATGGACGAATGGAAAACCACGCCATGGAAGAAGATTGACGTGGAAAATATGGAGATGGAGTGTAAGAAGTTTGGCAAGGAAATTCGACAAATGGACAAAGAAATAAAGGGATGGGATGTGTATATTCAATTAGAAGGGTCTATAAAGAATATGTTAACATCATTGAGAGCCGTTACTGAGCTCCAGAATCCAGCAATTAGGGATAGGCATTGGACAGAACTCATGAAAGCTACGAAGGTACGCAACAATCGTCATTATATTATATTACATTTCTCCAAGCAATTAACGCACTACCAAAAAATTACCAAATGATTGAAGTTAATTTTTGTCTAGACCTCTTGTCCGATTTCGATTATATTTTTTCTATGATGGCCCCTTTATTCAAGAATGTGAATATTCTATAGTTTTCTTTAAAGAAATTTTGTTTTATTAATTACAGGGTGTAACAATTGCGACGTGTTTTTTTCCATGTGGTGATCAACTTATTGTTTCTTAACATTCACTTTTTTCATTTAGTTAATTATCTTCATTAGTACCAGAAATACACAATTTTATAGCGTAACATGTTTTTATTCATTTCAACAGAAATACAGAAGTAAGTAGCATTTAATGGAAAAAAGAGGACGAGTGGATTAAATGTCAAAAAGCATTTGGAAGGAGTGTGTTAATCGTGGTAATACCGTATTTTTTCCAATATTTTTTTCAATACGGATGTGAAGTACGAAATATTAGTGGTGAAAAATGTGCTCAAGCATTAATATTGGTTAAACTAGGTTGGAATTTCCTAAAAATTTTACAGCGATTTATAGAGGCATACAACTGTTTCAGGAGATATACAAATATATAGAGAGACTTGTCATGTTCGCAGACCGGGACAAGGAAGAAATCGAGTAACAACCCCAATTAATGACCGATATTTGACACACAACTGTGCGACAATGTTTTGTAACAGCGTGAAGTTTGCAACTACAGCTTCAAGAAGTAAGTGGTTCCTCACAAATTAGTGGGGAAACCATTATATAGCGACTTAGAGCATGTAATTTGAGTCTACGAGTTGCTGCTCGCGGACCAGCTTTAAATAGAAATCACCGGAGGGCTAGGCTAAATTTTGCCACAGAACATGTTAATTTGACCGTGGCCCATTGGGAATGTATGTTATTTACGGAAGAGTCCAATTCCGTCTTTATAATAATGATAGACGTGTCCGTGTATACAGAACGGTATATATGCTCAATACGAGATCTCCAATACAACATTATTTGGAGACGGATCTGTGATGGTGTAGGCAGGAATTTCCTTGGCCGATCGCATGGAACTGTACGGTACATACAGGACATTTTAGACAACCCTGTGGTTCCATATGCACCATATTATATAGGGATAGGCTTTATGTTGATGCAGGATAATGCAAGACCGCATGTTGCTCGAATTGTGCAAAATTATATGACAGAAGTCGGAATCGACACATGGCATGATCAGCTAATTAAATACCCCGGACTTAAATACAATGGAAAACCTCTGGGAAAAACTTGGTAGAAAATTGCAAGAGGTACGTAATCAGTTAGACACCTTAGAAGACTGTGGGCGGAAATTTGTTCAAATTTGGGAAGAATTGGACCAAACTGAAATAAGGTCGCTTATTTTGAGTATGAATCGGCGTTGTCAAGAAGCTATTCGTGGTAGAGGCGGAAATACACGCTATTGACATTCCTTCTTTGCATCTTGTTCATGCCAATTTAATTTTTCGTTTCGATAATACATTTAAGTAAAAACATATGCTATAAAGTTGTATATTTCTGGTATTAATGAAGATAATAAACTGAATAGGTAAAAATGGTGATTGTTAAGAAAAGATAAGGCTAGACTACGATTTAAATTCTAACTAAAAATAAACTAAACTAAAGTGTAACTATTGAAGACCACAGGGTTTTACAAAATTTAATGAAAAAACGTTGCAATTGTTACACCCTGTAAGGAATAAAACAAAATTTCTTTTGAAACATAATAGAACATTCATATTCCTGAATAAAAAGGCTATCATACAAAAAAATCTCGAAATCGGACAAGAGGTCTAGACAAAAAACTACAAACATTACATTAACTACAAATTTTTTGGGGGTGCAAATGGAAGTGAAATCCACAACGACACTAGAAATAATGTCATTATCGAGAGAGGTTGTTGAAATTTGTTACTGTGCCCACTCTTTTTTTTCTATAATGGAATAAAAAATCCACAAAAACAGACGTCACCTGGAACTCAAAGATTACTTTTTATGGCGAAATCGATTTCTAGATCAGTTTTGGTTCATCTAGTGTTCGCCATAGTTAAAAATTTCTTTCTCTTCGATATCGGGCTACCTATCTTGTGAACGAGACAGATAATAGAATTTCGAATGCACTAAATCAGTTCCTAAAGCGAATCATATATGAATAATAATGTATAATAGTACTCGTAAATTGTTCCGTCGCTTTTTGGAGGTAATATAATATGCCTTTTCACTAGATTCTTAAATCTCAAAATAAATATGTTTATTTGAAAGCTAACTGATAGATATTCACCTTGTTTCGAATATAAATCTGTTTAATAAAAAAAAATATAGCAATTTGAACACTCATTTATTTTGACTTTGCTGAGTGACGTCACACAGCTCGGAATTAATTTTTTATTTGTCAGGACGCCTAAATAGCCCGGGTCCGCAGCTGTACTTGTGTGCGCTTAGTTTTGTGGCTATGTTTTGTGCGTTCATCTACGAATTGTGTTTTGCTTTGTCTTTGTACATTAGCGTAAGAAAATGGAACCAGGATGTTGCAATGATGCAATGCTGCCTAAATGAAATGCAGAATAAAAAGTTGATTTTAGCATGGTGGAGTTTTGCGTGTCAAATTTAGAATATTTATTAGCAGAAGTCAACAATAGTTATTTGTGTGTTAAGAGCGCAAAGTACTGCATTGCCGCTTGCGAAAGAAATTTACCGCGCGACGCGAGGTGGAGCGCGGTATTCTTTCAAAAGCGGCAATGGCAGTTTGTGCTCGTAATACATACAACATTTTTTCTACAATCGCTTAATACAGTGTGTTCTTGTATGTATTTGACATATGTTTATATATGAACCGATTTTTATGTTTTTTTTGTTAGCTACATTTCTCATGTGTCAATTTTGACTGACAAGCGCCTTCTAAGGAATTTATAATAAAGAAGCGAGCGGGAATTGATACTATTGCCGCTTTAAAGCGACAATTATGTCATCATCGGAAATAGCGTACTTTGCGTTGAGAATTGAAAGCGCAAAAGCCTACTATTGAGGCGAATGTAGAAAAAGTCAATTTCAATGTCAACTGTCAAAAAGTAGGGAACCAACTTAGTACTATAGTATGAAATATAGTACTAATAAGCCGTTGTATCATGTTCAAGGTAGTAGGCTCTGTGATGTCACTCAGAAAGGATACGTGACGTCACGTATAAGTGTGAGCTTTATTAAAAAAATAAATAAAAAAATAAAGTAATAAAAAAAACAGTGAAAAGACCAATTGAGGTTATTGCACTTATTCTTGTACTTTATGAACTTGTATGCTAAGCACCACTAATCTCTTATTGGTCACTAATCGGTGTTTTTTCATTTGGATAATTACATGCTGTATTGCGAGTTAACTAAATTGAGTAATTCAGGCGTTTTCCTTGACCCTATGATCTCGCTCGAGTCTGTGCTTGCTGGTGTTATAGTTATCCCATTATGCTTAACTCTATATAACAATTTAAAAAAAAAATATTCACATTTTGTTGTAAATCCTCGCTCCTAAGCATTTTTAGTATAGCATATAAAGTTGAGAAAGCCGTTCCTTATGAAATTTGCAAAAAAAAACAAACTCAAGTTGAGGTCGCTAAGTGCTAGTACTAACTAGCAAATATCTTCTAAAATTTTATGTGCCGTTTTTCCCCATATTTTAGTTTGAAAACTATTATACCTAGAAGTCTAATCACATTTTACACGTGTTATAATACATGGCATAAATTTTCCTATGTGCACACGCTATGTGCACGTGTACGGGTGGCGTCACCTTGTGGCTGCAAATGGCACTATTCGCATCCACTTTTGTACCGGGAGAGTCATTAACAGCGGACCCCGGCCAGATCTGAGGAACTGCATGACATAGAACGTTAGTTAAAAAAAATCTATGATAAAGGTGGACCAGAGAAATCGCTGGGAATTATTTTGAAGTTTGTAACATCGCCGCTAGAGGGCGTTATAGTAAAGTTAAATTAGAAAAATGAAATATCTGCTTAATTTACTATGATCCTCATCGTAGCATGGCACACTGAAAATAGGTTCTCGATAATGAAAATTTTAAAATATTTTCCATAGCTCTGAAAATTAATTGGTGTGCGGGAAGGTAGGTAAACATTTGTAAAGAAAAATGGGGATTTGGCTTAACAGAATCAAACGAATTTGGTTTCATTGGAAAGATAATTTTTGACTTTATCATTATTAATATAGAATGTGCCAATTTAGTTGTTGCCGCGGAAGCTAGGTGGTGCTGTTTGAAATACAAACAAACTTTTTGTTTTTTCTCCGGAATTTCAAATAGAAACATATGTTTGTTTGCACATAGACACATAGAAAATAAAAATTACATGAGACCAATGAAAACCGCAACTCGATATCTCATTTCTACACTGAGAAATTTATAAACATATATTTTTACATTAAAAAAGTATTTAAACAATTATACCGATTACTCGTAGTGTTCAAAAACGGTGAAAATGAGTAAGGATCAAGCTAGAAACATGTATTTATCAATTATTTATATGTATTGCATTGTAGGCAATTGATAAAAACCATTTAAGATTGGTTTTCAACTGGCCTGATGAACCCATTCAAGATTTGTTCATGAACTATTTCTAATGGGTAATTACTCAGATGTTCAAACTGCTTTCCATAATTCTTTATACAACGCTCAAGTCTATCGCGTGTTACTTGAACGGCAGAATCCACTTCTCACCTCGGCGTATATACTGTGGATTGCATTTTCTATTCTAAAAACCATATCGTCCCTTGCCGTTAGTCGTTCTTGAACCATTAAATCTTTCATCCTACACCAAAGAAAAAAACCCAGACAGGTAAGGATAGGTGACCTGGCGGGAGTGGCGGGCCATGTAAATAAACTGCCTCTTCCAATCTACTTTTGAGGAAATGTTGTAAACTCTGCAAATTTTACAGGGTAGTAGACTCGTTAAAATGAAGCCGCTGACACCATTTTTACCACTGTTGTAATAACTTTCAAAAAAGGACGATGTACTGGGTACTATTAGTATAATATCAATGTTTACTATATTAGTAATTTCATATTTTATCTATGTACATACACTTTTTACTGTTTTTATTTAGGTGTCAACAAGGTTACCACCACATTATACAGTGAGTATCAATTATTATCCAACTGCATGAGACTGATATAAAATTACTTTCTTGTCACCTTTTACTTTTGATAAAAATGTATTTTTCAGATATTTTTATTGGCACCTACATTAAGAGAGGCACTTCTTGCACTAGGTGACACTATTTTTTTTAAACATGTTAATTAGGAAACAGTTAGGTACTTGATAGCTGGTTGTAATTGCTATCAAGCAATTAGCTAACTATTTGCTGATGCTCATCGTAATTAAATTTACTCATAATACTCTTACGTGGTTCTTATTTTCTATGTTTAATCAAAAGTTGATACTCCCACTACAAGAATAATATGTGGCACCATTATGCGGTAAGTGCCCCTCATAACAAAAATGTCAAATTATCCTGCATGTGGATGTGGCTTCCCATATTCAATATTTTTATAAATCCTTACATCTAATTAGTTTGCAACTAATAAAGTATATATTATAACAATTTACATTTTGTCATTATTTCTCAGCTCAACCTTTCCCTTTATTATTAGGTTCGGTTTGTTATGAGTGATGACACGACGCTAGATGATCTGCTTGCACTGCATTTGCACGAATATGAAGATGAGGTCAAAAACATTGTAGATAAGGCTGTAAAGGAGATGGCTATGGAAAAAATACTTAAGGAACTAAACGCCACTTGGAATGACTTGGAGTTTAAAACAGAGGGCCATGAAAGGACCAAGATCCGTCTACTAGTAGTCACCGAGGAAATAATAGAAACGTTAGAGGAGAATCAGGTTGCCTTACAAAATATGATGACATCAAAATTTATCGACCACTTCTTAGGAGAGGTGTCTTACTGGCAGAAGAATCTGTCAAATGCTGACCAGGTTATACACGTTTATTTTGATGTCCAAAGAAAATGGAGTTATTTGGAAAGCATCTTCATTGGGTCAGAGGATATCAGAAATCAACTTCCAGAAGATTCTAGACGTTTCGATAAATTAGATAGAGAATTTAAAGAACTGCTTAGCGACATGTTAAAAACGCCAAATATAGTGAAAGCAACTAACAGACCTAATCTGTACGATAAACTGGATAACATTCTATCCGAACTTACTTTATGTGAGAAAGCGTTGAATGACTATTTGGAGACGAAACGTCTTGCGTTCCCACGTTTTTACTTCGTATCATCTGCAGATCTCTTGGATATATTATCAAATGGAAACCAGCCAGAAAATATTCTGAAGCACTTAACAAAACTTTTCGATTCCCTTGCGAAACTATTATTCACGCAAGAAGGTGGTAGAAACACAAAAAAAGCTAAAAGCATGATGTCTAAAGAGAATGGAGAAATTGTTCCTTTTAAGAATATTTGCGATTGCAACGGAAAGGTGGAACAGTGGCTAAATAGAGTGATCGATTGTATGCGAGAGACGCTTCTACAACTTTTTGCCGAGGCTGTGGTAACTTATGACGAAAAACCTAGAGAGGTATGGATCTATGATTATCCCGCTCAGCCGGCGCTTTGTGGTAAGTGGCATACGATCTTGATAATCACTCACCGGCAAAATAAGATCCACTAAAAATATTGATGAAGTTTGCTTATCAATAACTTTGTTAATTTAAGTCCGACTTGATTGATTTTTTCATCTAGTAGCTAAATTTATAAAGAATCTCTCAGAGGATTTAAATTAAAAAAAAAACTAGGCAAATGTCCATATTATACAGGGTGACACAAAAAGTGCCTTTTTACTGTAACTTTGAAACAATATATGGAGTGGCCAATCTGTTACACCTTATAATTCCTTATTTTGTTATCAAGCTACATCTATTCGTTACATTTTCTTTTTTTATTTGTTACAATAACTTTTTTGTTAAAGATACAAGGGCTTTAGAAAAACGTTACATTTTGCATTTATTTCTATAACAATTTTAAACATTTAACCATAACGAAAACGACCTGAAAATGAACTGAAAAACCTAATCAACAGTACAAAGTGTTTTCCCCACGTGCACGAATAACTGCTGCAATTCGTCTTGGCATGCCTTCAATTAGGTTTTGAATGTACGATTTTCTGCCATTCTTCAATTAAAACCACTAAGCTGCTGTAAATTTGCAGGAGTTGGTACACGAGATTTTACTTTCGTTCCAAGAGCATCCCAAACATGTTCAATTGGGTTTAGGTCTGAGCTTTGAGGAGGCCAATTCATTACTGGGATATCAACCTTGGCTAAATACTCATGAACGATTCGTGCTACATGCGGCCGGGCATTATCACGCATCAACATAAAATCGTCACCGATGAACTGCGCAAAAGGAACAACAACAACATATGGTTCAACAATATTTTGAGTGAATCGATTATTTTGCCGGTGATAGAACACCCTGTATATTATTCGAAATTCCAAAACATGTAGCATATCCTACCTATATCTTTGACAGTTTTCGAGAAAATGTCGGTTGAGAATGTTATATCAATTAATTATAAATTATTTCATTTCCACATAAAACAAATGAATGCAGGAACAAATCTGTTACGGTTAAGTTTCTTGGTGAGTAAAATTTGAGAGTCAAAAAAATTTAATTTTCGGCTGAACCGGAAGTGCTACGAAAATTGATTTTAAGGCCCAAATTACTTTGATATTTTTAATAAAACACCATGTATGGAACCTTAAATTTACATCCTACTAACATTTCTGGATATTTTTTGTTTCTGAGGTCTCCTGTCTAAACCTAATAGTTTATGAGATATCGGCGACTGATTGTTCACCTGCACTACAAATATGTCACAAATCTGCATTCGCAAACATTCATTGAAATCCATGATGTAATGTTTCACAGATTTCATTGAAATTTATTTTTAATACAGTTTTGCACAATATTTTCACAGAAATAATATGTTCTCCAACATGAATTTTTGTAGGAAATTCTACAGAACAAAATTTTGGATGCCCTACTGACATCTTCTGTCATATTCATTATGTCGAATCATATGTTTCACATTGACAAATGGACAATGATTTACAGAAGACATAATCCCATATATTATATTAATTTATGACATTTATAAGTTATCGTTTCTCTTGATAGCGTTCTGCCATATGTGTTCCAATGTCGTAACATCATGACGAAAAGTCAATAAGGATGCACAGTTTGGATGATTTTCATTAGCATCCATGCATGCATTGGTAATGTTGGCACCTGGCAAATAATCTGGATCTCATATTGCTTCTACTAAGATTCTACCTATACCATCTTGTAGTATTCGCAACCTCGTCGTTTTGCAATATTGTGCTATTTAAGAACATTCTTCTGTGATGGTATTTTTTAATTCAGTAACCACGGATCTGCAGCGATATCCGTCGACTGTAACGTTCGGGCCCATATAATTTTTGAAGAAATATATCATGCAATCATTCATCACAGTGCAATGATCCACATTTTTGTGGATGTGAAGACGCCTCAGTAATGACTCGCGGATTTTTTCCACTGCAAATGATCCACATCAGCACAAAAAATTGTGGTGAAAATGAGGATCAACAGCAATCTCGTTTTCAACCCATTCACCGAACGTACGACGGCGACGCCCATGATGGTTAAGCGGATTCTATTCCTCGTACAGGGATAGAATCCGCTTAACCATCGTGCGGATTTATAAGCTTGTAAACCAAGATCTTTGCGCAAAATCTTCAATACAGTCAATTATTGCTGTGCACGATGGACAATCGAGTCATTAGGGTTCTCAATACTGTAATATTCCTCCTCAATACTACGCTCCACAGTAGCAACAACTTAGACGCGCAATGTACGGCCGCGACGTCTCTGCGGATGCGCGTTATCAATTAGATTTATGTTTGGTACGAAAACGTTCACGATTAATAAAATTAGTTGCTCGGATTATGTCGACTATCAAATGGACGTAGTGCTTGGTAAATTTAGCGAATTGAACCACGATTTTCGAAACAGATTTGCACAATTTGCAAGCGTTGTTCTGGCCTAAGTCTATTCATGGTGAAATGGCAAATCAAACCCAAATATCACAAAATTATTCTTGTAATATTCCCTTAATAAACATTTGGAAGATTAAATTATTCCCAGAATAATATTTAAATGCATTGGTTATTACCGGAACATTCCTAGAATCAGAAAAGTACATCCCTTTAAAAATTCCTAGAATATTCCCGAGGAATATTCTAGAATAATGAAAGAATATTCGAAGGATATTAAAAATGATCGTATAAACGTTCCTGAAGTAATCCCAGATATGTAATAGAATATTCTTAAATAACCAAAGAATAATATTAGCTATTGCATAAATATTCTCTATAACAAAATAAACACGCTGTTTTTGTGATATGAATAGTTGATAATTGAATGTGTATAATTTAATAAGCGTATTATATAATTTATAATTCATTAATAAGTGTATAATTTAATAAGCGTCAACTCATTTTAAGTCAAATCGTCAATTCGTGTTAGAGTCTAGGAGTCTACGATTTCTCATTTAATGGAGTCGTTTTGGTTTTGTCCATCTCTACTACTACGGTGCGATTCTGTTGGAATATCTGTGCTACTATGTTTCTACGTGTACGCTTGATATTAATATAATATTTAAATCACTGGGGCTACTCATTATACTCGAGTAAATTTACAACGGCAACTTATTAAAATGCGCCCACTGTTCTGTGTGCAATTAAGTACATGCAGCATGCAAAAAGAAATATTCCATGATTATTAAGTAAAGGAATATTATACAACAAATATTACATGAATATTTACAGGAAATATTCCATGTATATGATAACTTTAATTAACCTAGAATATTCGCAGATATATAGCTATATATTACTGGAATATTGCAGGAATATTTTAAAAGGAATATTTGTTTTAGAATATTGACAGATTATTTCAAGAATATTATGTGCTATCTGGGAAAATATTACCAAATCGAAAAACAAACCTTTAAAAAAACACCTGTTTTAAATATTCGTAGTTCTATTGTTATCAATTTTAACAGGTACTCAAATATGGTGGTCATCAGAGGTGAATATAGCTTTAGCAAGATTAGAGGAAGGCTACGAAAATGCTTTGAAAGATTATCAACGAAAGCAGATAAATCAGCTAAACGCCCTAATAGTGTTGCTCTTGGGCGATCTGACGGCGGGTGAACGCCAAAAAATTATGACGATTTGTACAATCGATGTTCATTCCAGAGACGTTGTCGCGAAGATGATCGTGATAAAAGTGGAGAATGCTCAGGCTTTTCAGTGGCAGAGTCAGTTGAGGCACAGATGGGACGACAAGAAGAAGAATTGTTACGTGAACATCTGCGACGCCGAGTTCTATTATTCCCACGAGTATTTGGGAAACACCCCTCGGCTGGTAATAACACCCCTGACCGATAGGTGTTACATTACCCTTACTCAGAGTTTACATTTGATAATGGGTGGCGCTCCTGCAGGTCCGGCCGGTACTGGAAAAACTGAAACTACGAAGGATTTGGGGAAGGCTCTGGGAATGATGGTGTACGTTTTTAATTGCTCCGAACAAATGGATTACAAATCGATAGGGAATATCTACAAAGGATTGGCTCAGACCGGATGTTGGGGTTGCTTTGATGAGTTCAACAGAATTTCAATTGAGGTGTTGTCTGTTGTTGCCGTCCAGGTGAAAACCATTCAGGACGCAATTAAAGATGCTAAAACTCTGTTTTTCTTTTTGGGGGACGATATTAAGCTCATTTCAACAGTAAGTATGTCCTTTGACACGTATGTATTTCCATCCGCTAAAATTGCTTATTAAATTTATTCAATGCCTCTCAACTGAGGTGATTCATTTTCATTTTCTGGTAGTCCAATCATATTTGCATAAATAGAATAAATAAATCATAATATTTTACTATTTGGAGATTATACCCGCCAAAGTAAGGCTTTTTAAAATCAAAAAAGTTCTAAACTTTAAAGTGGTCGCTTAACCCCCAAACGTGCACTCTTACTTGTGTTTTTCTTGAAATCGTGTACTTCTTAAATATATTTCCAAAATATTTTCTACAAATACCCGATTCTAATTGGTCCAGTAGTTTTCCAGCCATGACCAATCAAATAGAGGGGTTTCCGGTAGTTGAACGTGCGCTTAGCATTATCTTGATATAAAACAATTCTATGATCACAGTACATGACTAATTTTATCTGATTTTGCAGTAAGAGAGCTAAAGCGTCTTGAGCTCATTTCCACACCATCCTTGAGAGCTTGTGGCGCTTTTTTTCGCAGTGGTTTCCCCATCAGGCGTAATCCATTAAGCAGATTTCTTGTTTACATGCTGTCGTCATCCCCAAGATCCACTTCCATATTTGAACAGCTTTAACCAAGACAATTTCTGCACATGGTTATGCAAGGCAATAGCTTAGTGGATTTGGCCTGACGCGGAAACCACTGAGAAGATCTACCTCAAGGTTGGTGTAGAAATAAGCTCAAGACGGTTTAACCATCTTATTGCAAAATCAGATACAAAATTCAAAAACAAAAACAAAAACAAAAGTCAAATTTTTATTTTAGTTGAAAGGTTAAAGCTAGAGTAAAATCACCGCTAGGGATGTTTTTTCGTGAAAAATTTATGGGAACTTTCCGTATCTTTATTCCAAATACTTCGAGAATTCATATCATATCTTTATAATTTATTTCTTCTATTCACTACATATTAGTCTCATTTAAGTGGAATATTATTAATAGAAAAAATGGCGACATCGGAATTTGTATCCTGCAATCTCTTCGTTGTTCAGCTCTCATATGGCAGACTTTAACTATAGTTAATAATCATAATAGTCCAGTCACTGAATGCTCAAAAAATGGGTTTACAGGGATGTGGAAGGAACACAATTTTTGTCTTTGTGACTGTTTGCACTGGTTAGGAGGTAAACATATTAAAAAAGTTATGTTTCCTAGCAAGGTTCCTACATACCCATCTACATTTATTGCTTAATCAAGACTTAAGTATAGCTACTTAATGAATTACAAATTTTCGGACAGATTGGTTTGTTCATCACGATGAATCCCGGTTACGCTGGTAGAACAGAACTGCCAGAAAATTTAAAAGCTCTCTTCAGACCCTGCGCTATGGTAGTCCCCGACTTTGCCCTGATCTGTGAAATTATGCTGGTCGCAGAAGGTTTCCTAGAAGCCAGATTGCTAGCCAGAAAATTCATTACTCTGTACACGCTGTGTAAGGAGTTACTATCCAAACAAGATCACTACGATTGGGGTCTACGAGCAATTAAGTCTGTGTTGGTGGTGGCTGGTGCCTTAAAACGTAGCGACCGACTAAGGCCCGAGGACCAGGTGCTTATGAGAGCGCTCAGAGATTTCAACATTCCGAAGATTGTCACTGACGATGTACCGGTTAGTACAATAATGACTATTATATAAATTTATGAATTGAAATCGATTGCAACCATAAAAAATATTCGTACAAAGCTATTTGTAAATTGCTTGTATTTGATGTAGTTGAATAAGTAATCCAAAACGTGCTTAAAAGATATGATGATTGAATTTAATGTTCTGTTTGTAATTCTTATTAATATAAAAAGGTAAACCGAACTACTATGAATAAGATTATTTCATACTGATGTATAATAATACAATTCATGTTAGGCAGTCAGCATTCCAAAAAACTTTTTATATTATTTGGAATGGGTTTCAAAATAAATAAATATATTATCCTAATACTTATTCCTCTTCTTCTCCTCCTCCTCCTTCTTCTTCTTCTAAAACTACTATTCAAAAATTAAATAGTAACTATATAATCTCTGTCTGTCTGTCTGGAATTATTATTTTAATGTAACAAAACTATTAATTTAATTTGACCGAAATGTACCAAAACCGAAGAGGACAATAAAATATGTTTTGCGTGATTGAAACTCATTACATTTAGTAGATCAAACAATCAATTTGTCATAAAATCCAATATGGCGGACTTTCCATAAAGTGGGGTGTCTACGTCATGTTTTTCAGACCCCCCGGATAACCCCAAATAAGGTTCTAAAGTCAAACTCTGCATATTATAGGGCAAAGTATTCCACCCTAGGGGAAATGCTACGAGTATAAGTGCTGTATTCATTTACAAGTTTCTCGGCCTTTCTTAAATGGGTAAATGGCTAACGTAATCAACATCAAGGTTAAAATTGGCCATTCTCGAAGTTCAAGGAACATTGAGAATACTTTTACAACATGTATTATTAAGATAATTTTTTACAACAAATTACTTCTTTCTACTAGGTATTTATGGGATTAATTGGAGATCTATTTCCTGCGTTGGATGTACCTCGTAAGCGTGATCTAGAATTTGAAAAAATGATCAAAAGAACAGCAAGTGATATGAAACTACAACCAGAAGATGGATTTGTTTTAAAGGTGGTGCAGCTGGAGGAATTATTCGCCGTCAGGCATTCTGTTTTTATTATTGGCTACGCAGGTAAGTCAATTTTTGTTTGAATCATTTCAATTAGCGATATGGTTTGCAATGAGCATTATAAGTTTATATCCCATTCACGCATTTGGATGCTTACCGTGCATATATGTGATTTCGGACAGGCGTACCATAATGGAAAAGGCTGGATCAGCAACAACTGTCTCCATTACGGGCTTGAATTCGAATGATTTACCACTAGCCCAATCAAAATAGCATAACTAGAAAAAATAAATTACGTTTTGCTATTTTTGGTTTATAATCGACAAAGTAACTTTAAAATCGAAAAAGTTATAATTTGTAAAGTAGTCGCTATACCCCCAATATCCACCTCAAACATGCACGGTGGCATTTTTTTTGGTTTTCTTGAAAACGGTCGGTGTCAAAGAAAATTTTATACCACTAAAAATATTTCCCATAAAATTTGCTACAAATAAGTTTCCGATTGCCTGATGGGGAAAACACTGAAAAAAAAACGCGCCAGAAGCTCTACTTCAAGGGTGGCGTGGAAATGAGCTCAAGATGCTTTAAATATCTTATTGCAAAATCAGATAAAAAATGTAGTCATGTGTACTACTGTGATAATAGAATTGCTTTATATCAAGAGGAAAAAATGGTCGTTATACCAATTTTAAAGAGTTATAACTCAGCAAAGGTAAGGGATACTTTGATGGCCCTCGAAAAAATGAAAAAATGGCCCTTGCAGGGGCCGACAAGGGTCAACTCCTTGATGCAAATTTTTCAAGATGGTGGATCTAAGCTGGCGATCAAAAACTTAGTTGCTCCAATCCATCTGAAATTGTTACCTAGGGGTTTTTGGAGTCCCCGATTACGATTTTGGGTCGAATTGTTCGGGTCAAATCTTACAACTGAATTTTAAAAGTACGCCTTGGTTGGCTTCATACTTGTATAATTTGGCGAGATGGGCGTCAATAGCATTGGTTTGCAACCAGTCTAGGAGAAGGAAAGTTCCAAAATCAAACCCGGAACTGTGTTTTGTTAGACACAAGTAAGCTGTAAGCTAGTTAAGTAGAGTCAAATCACTAGAAGGTAGGTCTCCTTATGAAAGAACTAGACTGTACTAAATTAGCATTAAACCACCATGCAACAATGACGCATTATATGAAATGAACAGACTTAGAAACATGTCCAACGATGCCTAAAAAATGAAGAATAAATTAATAGTTATAAAAATTTTTTAAAAGCAAGCGACATGCTTTTATATCATATAAATTGTGTGACGTAATAAATTAATGGGTTTAATAGCTATTTATGTAAACAGCTGGGAAAAGTACTATTTTGTGTCGAGCAGATTTCTGTGGAACGAGCGTTAGCGAGTGGAAGCTTCCTGGAATTCGAGGGTGTGGTCTAGGAAATCCTAGAATCCCGGAGAAGCGTTCACATGTACTGGAACAAGCGTAGCGTAAGAACCGTTGCTTACATCGGGATTATATGAAATGAAACTAGATTGAATTAGCTATCTTTTAAACCCATAACAGTTGCTATATTTCAACTTCCGATGACACAGGAAACCGAAAAACCGCGGGAAGTAAAAAAAATATATACCTCTTGTATGCGACATGGACGACTTTAGGTAGAAGATATCGCAAATATGACCGAATGATTTTATGACCCTGTGCTTTCAACTGCTTGCGAGAGTATGTATGTTTCATTAATCTTTCATTAATTGTTGCTGCACCGCTATCATCGACAGCGACACTTGACATTGAGTAACTTGAAACCTAAGCAAGATATCGGTGGGGACCTTTGGCACATTATTAGTAATATAAAAGTAATGGTGGATGCAAAATTTCCGCTTACTTTTATTTTTTTAGTAGATGAATCCTTTTAGATGACTGGATTATGACAGATTTTGTCAGTTTTACACATAATAGTCATTACCAGTCCAGAATGGAAGCTTTTCCCGTGTGCGCGTGAAGTCATATAAACACGGGAAAAGCCTCTGGACGTGTGATGAAGGATATTTTTCATTATACCTCTCTGAAATTGAAAGAGAATAATTATTTACATTCAAATCCTCCAAATCCAATTTGATAACAATTTTTGTTCGTCTTATGGTGACACACTTACATTATTTCCATGAAAAAACAAACAAAGACAGATGATTTTAACAGTAAATGACCAAATTAACTCAAAAAGAATAAATTATAAAATAAAGAAAAAACTTTACTATTGGTAGGCATGGGTAGATAAATGACTCTTTATAGCACAAGAAAAAATTTTCCCATACGGGAAAACCCTATTTTTGATGAACCTGTCATTCATGAAAAACTATATTCGGAGAAGTATAATGAAAGTGTATGTTATTTTTGCTTTCTAGGCACCGGAAAATCGATGGTGTGGAAAACTTTAAATAGAACTTATGCAAATCAAAAACGTAAACCATTCTATAACGATTTAAATCCCAAAGCCGTCACGAACGATGAACTGTTTGGAATAATTAATCCAGCCACAAGGGAATGGAAAGATGGTCTATTTTCCGTAATCATGAGAGACATGGCTAATTTAACTGGAGATGGTCCCAAGTGGATTGTTTTAGGTAATCTCTATTTTTGGTACTTAGATGATTGAAAATACTGACGTTAAATTTTGACCATGACAAAGACAAGGGTTTCACAAGTAACGTCTGAAATCGTTTGATAATATTGTTTTTTTTAAATAGAACATAGCGTAGGTAATCAGTTGAACACTGATTTTGCAATTTCGAAAAAGTTATTTTAGCAACTTTGGACCTTTGTAACATCACCAACAATGACTATACAATAGCAATTTATGACAATAAGAACAGTTTTAGGTGCACCACGGCACAATAGGATATTATAAAATAAAACGGGCGGCAAAAAGTTCATAATAGCCTAGAAAATTATGAAGTTAGTACGGTTATAATATGGAAAATGACCACTTGATTCCAAAAACGAAAAAATATATGGTATCCTAGTCAAAAAATCAAAAGTGGGGCCACTTGAAAATGAACAAAATTCTATCGTATTGATAATTATTGACGGATACCAAAATTCATCTCCATCAGTTAACAAATAAAGAAATGGCAACCGAAAGTGGTCTCGTTCACGCTCGGTATTGATATCACAAAAACTGCAAGGAAAAATAATATTAGGAAATATTTTATAATAGGTTATGTTGAACTAACGATGTTTTTCACGCACGATAGCATGGATATGTCTGTAGACTACAGAGATATGTATATAAGTAAGGAGAATGATCTTTGATGAGTGCGCATCCTTATTTATCGTCATGTTACCGGAGCGGCTATATTGACCCCACTTTTGGCGTTTGTGTAATTGTAGATCTGAGTTTATGTTGTTTTTCCTGTGTTGTGAGGTTTAGAGATTTTATTAATTTTTATTTATTTTTATTTATTTTTATTTATTTTTATTTATTTTTATTTATTTTTATTTATTTTTATTTATTTTTATTTATTTTTATTTATTTTTATTTATTTTTATTTATTTTTATTTATTTTTATTTATTTTTATTTATTTTTATTTATTTTTATTTATTTTTATTTATTTTTATTTATTTTTATTTATTTTTATTTATTTTTATTTATTTTTATTTATTTTTATTTATTTTTATTTATTTTTATTTATTTTTATTTATTTTTATTTATTTTTATTTATTTTTATTTATTTTTATTTATTTTTATTTATTTTTATTTATTTTTATTTATTCTTCTTCTTGGAATCTTCTTGGCACCCACTTTAAAAATTTTTGTAAGTGGTTATACTTTTTCACTGAAAGTGGTTTAGGCTTTTCTCTAATAGGTGAAAGAAATATGGGAATACAGTCATTTCGTCTGGTTTTTCTGTTGAAGTCGACTTCTAAAAAATCATCACCAAAATTCGTTTTGTAATATAGAATTCCGGGGTTACTTCTTCTAACTTGCATATAAACTGCTTGAGATATCAAAAAAATCTTTTCCGTCGCTATTTTTTTTTCTTGTTGATATATAGTGCAGCTGATCCCTTAAAAAGTTCTTTAAAATTCTTAAAATCAGGAACATCCATGTTAACTACAGTCATCTGTTTCTTTGTTCCACATAATCGTATCATTTGTTGCCAATCCCAGGGAGTCATAATTTCAAATTTTGGGACTTTCTTCCGTTCGCGTTCTATCACCGAATGAACAGCATCAGCTTCCAAATGTGTATGTCCACTTGCTAAATATTTGTGGTTAACAACATTAACATTTGGCTTAATACGAAGAATCAGAAAATATAACATAATCATTAAAATGTTCCTATGTTGACTCGAACAGTTGTCCGACCAAATTGTTATTTCTTTTACATCATCTGAGACATGGCCTAAAACCCATTTTACTAAACATGACGCTACTTCGTTTCCTCCCCGACCAGCTAAACTTTTATCCCACATCATGCAGAAACTTTTTTCGAGAGTGGCGTCTTGTATAGTTAGGTTATAGGTCCATAGCTTAAGGGAATAAAAGCTCTGCGAATTATGTAAGTCGGGAGTCGGCAAACACTTTTGAGGATCTATCATTATAACTTTTTTTTCTAATAAATTGTCCCTAGATTTTTTTTGTCTTCCGATTTAATTTTATATTTATTGTTTGTATCTGCAAGATGTTCGTCAATTTGTACACTTTTTCTTGATCCAAGAAATTCCGATTCACGGATTTGAAGCTGACGTTGATCGCATAAATCGCAAGTATCGTTATCTGGATTCTTAAATGAGTAATTATACTCATAGTTAAATATCTCTGCGTATAACCACTCCTTTGCGATAGCTTCGGATGCAAAATCACCTTCTTTGCAATGTTCTAGGTAAAGATTATACATCCTACTAATATTTAAATGATTACCTAAGTATTTCTTTTTGGATCTTTCCCTAGAGTAGTGGGACTCATACGTTGGAAATTTTAAAATATGATTGCGAACACTGTTCCGAATTTCCTCTGAGATTTTATTTATCATTTAGATTTAATACACACCAAAAATATTTTAACTACGCACGAGGTGTATGTTCACAGATGGACTTAACATATCAGACTGAGCGTTAATCCAGAGACTAATAAAGTTAAAGCGACTTAACTTTGTTTGCCTCTAGGGAAGCCGTGGCCTTAACATAGTTTAAAAGGCGCTATTTTCGCTAATTTCAAACATCCGATAAAACGAAAAATACGAAACAATGCGCCATAAAATGTTAAGTAACTTAGCATGCTATATATATATATATATATATATATATATATATATATATATATATATATATATATATATATATATATATATATATATATATATATATATATATATATATATATATATATATATATATATATATATATATATATATATATATATTTATAAGAGATCTATATTATACTTATCTACTAATCCAATATATAAAAAATTAACCATTTAAATTGTTGCAGATGGTGATATAGACCCGATGTGGATAGAATCTTTGAACACATTAATGGACGACAATAAAGTATTGACACTAGCTAGCAATGAGCGTATAGCGCTAACTGCACCAATGAGGTTACTGTTTGAAATAGCAAATTTACGAACTGCCACACCCGCAACTGTGTCTAGAGCTGGTATTTTGTACATTAATCCCGCTGATTTAGGGTGGAATCCTTTTATAGCCTCCTGGATAGACACCAGAACGATACAAAGTGAGAAGGCCAATCTCATGATTCTGTTCGATAAGTATGTGCCGGCGTGCTTAGATGTTGTCCGCTCGAAATTCAAGAAAATAACGCCTATATCAGATATTGCACATTTGCAGATGTTGTGTACCCTCTTGGATTGCTTCTTGACACCGCAAAATGTACCTCCTGACTGCCCGAAGGAGTGGTACGAAATTTACTTCGCCTTTTCGATTGTGTGGGCATTTGGGTCCGCCCTATTTCAGGATCAGATGGTCGACTGGAGAAATGAATTTAGCAAGTGGTTTACCAACGAATATAAATCGGTAAAATTTCCAATGGCAGGAACTGTCTTTAGCTACTACATAGAAGAAGAAACTAAGAGATTCTTACCTTGGTCAGATTTAGTCCAGGACTTTGAGTTAGATCCCGATATTCCTTTACAAGCTACTCTAGTAAATACAGCCGAGACAACTAGAATTCGCTTTTTCTTGAATAACTTAATAGCTAAACGTAGTCCCGTAATGCTAGTAGGAGCAGCTGGTAGTGGGAAAACAGTAATTGTTGCCGATAAATTGAATTCACTATCGGATGATTATGCTGTAACTAACGTGCCATTTAATTTCTATACTACATCCGAGATGCTTCAGAGAATCCTGGAGAAACCTTTGGAGAAAAAGGCAGGAAGAGTATACGGCCCCCCAGGAAGCAAAACAATGATATATTTTGTTGATGATATGAATATGCCTGAGGTAGACAAGTATTTTACAGTGCAACCGCATACACTATTGAGGCAATATATGGATTATCAACATTGGTATGACAGGCAAAAGTTATCTCTTAAGGACATACATAACGTTCAGTTCGTATCGTGTATGAATCCGACAGCTGGTTCCTTTACTATTGATCCAAGACTACAGCGCCACTTCGCAGTATTCGCAGTAAGCTTTCCTTCCCAAGATGCTTCTTACCACATTTATAATTCTATATTTTCACAACATCTCGCTGATTCAACTAAGAAGTTTCATCCAAACGTTCTTAAAATATGTTCAAACGTTGTCCAAGCAGCCCTTATCCTGCACCAAAAAGTAGCTACTACTTTTCTACCAACAGCTATAAAATTCCATTATACTTTTACTTTAAGAGACATGTCAAATATATTTCAAGGTATGCTCTTTGCTAACGGTGAAGCGATTCCATCACAAGGAAGTCTTATCAGGCTATGGATGCATGAATCTAGCAGAGTGTATGGCGATAAACTTGTAGAACCTCGTGATATGGACGGTTTTAATAAGTTAGTGGCTGAAGTTGTCAAGAAAAATTTTGAGGAAATCGATGAAACTGAAGTTTTCCAGACACCTCTAATATATTGTCATTTTGCAGAGGGTATAGGAGATCCAAAATATTTCCCTATTAAAGATTTCAAGCAATTAACTCATTTACTCGATGACGCATTAGGTGGTTACAATGATCTAGTAGCAGCCATGAATTTAGTTCTATTTGAGGATGCAATGTATCATATTTGTAGAATTAATCGAATAATGGAAGCTCCACGAGGAAATGCATTGTTGGTGGGAGTCGGAGGCTCTGGAAAACAGTCACTTACTAGATTGGCTGCTTTCGTATCTTCGTTTGAAGTCTTCCAAATTCAATTAAAGAAAGGTTACTCCATGAATGATATGAAAGCTGACATAGCGACGTTATATTTAAAGGCGGGTTTAAAGAGTGTTGGAATAGTATTCTTAATGACTGACTCGCAGGTACCGCAGGAATCATTTTTGGTACTTATCAATGATATGCTAGCTTCCGGAGAAATCAGTGAACTCTTACCCGATGAAGATGTCGAGAATATTATTAATGCTGTGCGAGGTGAAGTAAAGAGTACCGGTCAAGAAGATAACCGAGAAAATTGTTGGAGGTTCTTTATAGATCGTGTACGACGTTTGTTGAAAATTGTCCTTTGTTTCTCTCCAGTTGGTTCCACGCTTAGAGTTAGAGCTAGGAAATTTCCGGCGGTAGTTAGTTGTACCTCAATAGATTGGTTTCATGAGTGGCCTCAGGAAGCCTTACAGTCAGTATCGAAAAGGTTTTTGTCAGAGATTGAAGTGCTACCTCAACGACTGGTGACATCAGTATCAGACTTTATGTCTTATGTGCATACGATAGTAAATGAAATGTCTCATGCATATTTATTAAATGAGAAACGTTATAATTATACGACACCTAAATCGTTCTTGGAGCAAATAGACTTGTACTCAAAATTATTGACAGAGAAGACGCATACTATATTAGGGAACATTGAAAGGCTAGAGAATGGTTTAACTAAGTTAGCATCAACATCGGAAGAAGTAGATGGACTGAAAGATGTTCTAGCGGTACAGGAGGTTGAATTAAAAGAAAAGAATGATGCAGCTGGTAAGTTAATCGCTGTGTTAGCAGCGGAGAATGAGAAAGTAGCCAAAGAACAAGAAATAGCCAGCGAGGAAGAGTTAAAAGTGAAAGTAATAGAGGAAGACGTAACGGTGAAGGCGAAAATATGTTCGGAAGACTTAGCAAAAGCCGAGCCAGCTTTAATTGCTGCTCAACAGGCGCTTAACACGCTGAACAAAAATAATCTTACTGAACTCAAGTCTTTCGCTACGCCCCCAGATGCAGTAGTATCCGTATGTGGCGCAGTTTTGGTACTATTTTCTAAAAAGGGAAAGATTCCCAAAGATCGAAGCTGGAAGGAATGCAAAGTGATGATGTCAAAAGTGGATCAGTTCCTCTATGATTTGATAAATTATGACAAAGATAACATGGCTGCTGAAATAGTTAAAGCCACTCAAGAATATTTAAAAATACCAGATTTTAGCCCTGAGAAGATATACAGTAAATCGATTGCAGCATCTGGCTTGTGCTCGTGGGTAATTAACATCCTTAAATATTATGATGTATTTGTTGTTGTGGAGCCCAAAAGAAAAGCGCTGGCGCAGGCTAACAAGGATTTATCTGATGCCAGAGCAAAACTTTCAGAGCTGAATGCAAAACTTAACGAGTTGGAAAAACAACTCGGTGTATTACGGTCTGAATTCGAGGAAGCTACTAATGCTAAGTTAAAATGTCAAGCGGAAGCTGATGCGACAACTCAAATGATAGACCTTGCGAATCGTCTTGTTAATGGATTAGCTTCTGAAAAAGTTCGTTGGAGGGAATTAGTGAAAGAATATAAGGAATCTATAATTACCTTACCGGGCGATATTTTATTAGTGACAGCGTTTATATCTTACGTTGGTTGCTTCACAAGGCAATACAGGCTAGATCTCTTAGGTAAATATTGGAGACCTTTTCTCACTACTTTACCATTGCCTATTCCAATGACTGAAGGACTGGATCCCTTGTGTCTTTTAACCGACGACGCAAAAATTGCACAATGGAATAATGAAAGCTTACCAACAGACCGAATGTCGACAGAAAATGCGTGCATTCTTACCAATTCTTCACGTTGGCCATTAATGATTGATCCGCAGCTCCAGGGAATAAAATGGATCAAAACCAAATATGGAGAAAGTCTTAAAGTCTGTAGGGTTACCCAGAGTACTTACTTAGATACTATAGAAAAATGTATATCTGAAGGGATGGTAGTTTTACTTGAAAATATAGGAGAAACTTTAGACGCAGTGTTAGATTCCGTGCTCGGAAGAGTGCTGATCAAAAAAGGCAGGGCAATTAAAATGGGTGACAAAGAAGTTGATTACAATCCGGACTTTAGAATGATTCTTCATACAAAATTAGCAAATCCTCATTATAAGCCCGAGATACAGGCCCAAACCACTTTAATAAATTTCACGGTAACGAGGGATGGCTTGGAGGAGCAGCTATTGGCAGAAGTCGTCAAATCTGAAAGACCAGATTTAGAAATTTTGAAATCGTCACTAACAAAACAGCAAAACGACTTTAAAATTACACTAAAAAATTGTGAAGACAATTTATTATATAAGTTATCTTCAGCTACAGGTAACATATTGGGAGATGTCGAACTGGTACTAAATTTAGAAACGACTAAGAGAACAGCAACTGAGATTGCTGTTAAGGTCGATGAAGCCAAAATAACAACGGTCAAAATCGATGAGGCCAGGGAACAATATAGACCATGTGCAGCTCGAGCTTCTTTATTATACTTCATATTAAATGATCTAAACCGCATTAATGCCATTTACCAGTTTTCGCTGAAAGCCTTCAGTGTCGTCTTTAAAGATGCTTTATCGAAAGCGCCTCATGCAGAAAAGTTGAAAGAAAAAGTTGTTATTTTACTAGATTGCATCACGTTTTCAGTATTCATGTATACTTCTCGAGGACTATTTGAAAGAGACAAGTTAATATTTACTGCTCAGATGACATTTCAGATCTTGGCGCAGGCCGGAGAAATGGTTCCCGAAGAACTGGACTTTTTGTTGAGGTTTCCATCGTTGCCCAATCTCAATTCTCCAGTAGATTTTCTAAACAACATTTGTTGGGGCGGTATTAAAGCTTTATGCGCATTAGAGGAGTTTAAAGGTTTGGACAAGGATATTGAAGGATCTGCGAATAGGTGGAGAAAATTTGTCGACAGCGAATGTCCAGAGAAAGAAAAGTTCCCGGGAGAATGGAAAAATAAATCTGGCTTACAGAAATTATGTATAATGCGATGCTTAAGGCCGGACAGAATGACATACGCTGTCGCCGTGTTTATTGAGGAAAAGCTAGGTCAAAAATTCGTTACAGCAAGGAGCGTAGATTTTGAAAAATCATATGAAGAAACAAGCTCATCGACGCCAACGTTCTTTATTTTGTCACCTGGTGTCAATCCGTTGAAAGACGTGGAGCGGCTAGGCAGGAAACTAGGATTTCTGTTTGACAAAGGAAACTTTCACAGCGTGTCTCTTGGTCAGGGACAGGAAGTTGTAGCTGAGGCTGCCATGGATCTGTCAGCTCGAGAGGGTCAGTGGGTAATTCTACAAAATATACATTTGGTGCAGAAATGGTTGGCGACACTAGAAAAGAAAATGGAGCAATGCGCCGATACCGCAATTGAAAGTTACAGACTCTATTTGAGCGCTGAGCCGTCCGCCGATCCTCAAGAGTGCGTGATTCCTCAAGGAATTTTAGAAACGTGCATTAAAATTACAAATGAACCTCCTACTGGAATGTTTGCCAACCTCCACAAAGCGCTGGATAACTTCAATCAGGAAACGTTAGAAATGAGCAGCAAAGAAGCAGAATTTAAGGCGATACTGTTTGCGCTATGCTATTTTCACGCTGTAGTAGCCGAACGGAGGAAGTTTGGACCTCAGGGATGGAACAGGAATTATCCGTTTAACGTTGGAGACCTAACCATCAGTGTCAGCGTGTTATACAACTACTTGGAAAATAACAATAAGGTGAGGAAATAAAATTAGGTAATTAGGTGAAGGTAATAAAATTAGCCTATTAGGTATATTATTTTTATGCATGCGACAAATTAGATGATTAAGTAACTCTTGTTAATATTTTATTCTTATTCTGTAAAGGTACCGTGGGAGGATCTGAGATATCTATTTGGCGAGATAATGTATGGAGGACATATTACCGACGATTGGGACAGGCGGCTCTGCCGCAGCTATTTAATGTCCTATATGCAGCCGGAATTGGTCGAAGGGGAGTTGGCATATGCGCCCGGATTCTTCGGACCCCCAAATACGGATTACGTTGGCTACCATCGCTATATCGACGACAGATTACCCCCGGAAAGTCCGTACCTATATGGTCTGCATCCTAATGCGGAAATTGGATTTTTGGCAAACACTTCCGAGGTCATGTTCAGGACCATATTTGAAATGCAGCCGAAAGATGCCGGAGCGGGCGCCGGCATCGGCATGTCGAAAGAAGATAAGGTAACTCATAATAATTACTATTTTACTATAGTAGGAGTGTCGGAGGTTTCGATTTGGATTCTGGACGGGCCCCGCTGAAATAGGGCTTGAATGAAAAATCTTAACGTATATATACGGCGTACAATATGTATGTAGAGTTCAACGACCGGCAACCCTGACCTACACAATGTTTTTCATTGGCGTAGACATTTTTTTTTTCTTAGGGGGGTGAAAGTAGAAGGTGATCTAGGATGGTAAGTACCTACATAAAAATAAAGTCAATGAACAATAGGTACCTACTTACAAGGGGTTAAACTACTTACAGGGGGTTAAAGTAGTAGGTTTTTATATGTAGATTTTCAACACTACAGCTGATATTGAATGCAAGTTTCCACACCACTCATGAAGTATTGCTTTCAGCGCGTTACCATTTTTCAGTGGGTGGTTCGCCAGTAGCCATATTTCCCACAAGAAACAAAAATAATATGTACAAAACAGCTAAGTAGCCGTGAAAAATAAACTTTAAAACGGAAAAATGAAATAAATATACACCTATTCCAAAATAGAGCAAAAAATTTTTAACAAAAAATTAAACAATAAAATAAATATATATTTCAAAACATTCTCAACAAAAAATAAAAACAATAAAATAAATATACCCATATTCCAAAATAAAGCAAACAATTCTCAACAAAAAATAAAAACAATAAGAGAAATAAAATAAATCACCTGTATCCAAAAACGCCGGCCGGCAAAACCTGTACGCCGGCAAACCATTTCTCATATACTTCGGAATTCATTTCCTCGTGGTAGTCTCCGGTCTTCTTAGATTGAAATATCATTCTCCATTTCTCCATTACGCAAAAATCCACGGCATTTTTAAACCAGTTGTCCAGCCTTCAATCGCAGCTTGCCGTGCATTTTTCACTTTTCCATCCTGCCAGACTCTCTTCATAGTATGTCCTTCGTTGACCCACGTTTCGTCAGTGTAAAAAATTTTCCGCCCCTCGTTTCGAAACTTTTTTATTTTTCGAAGATAATCCATCCGCCAAGCAACTATTTCATATCTTTCTATGAGAATACTTTTTCTGTCTACTTTTCCATACTTAAAATTCATGTCTTTCAAAATTTTTGCCAGACTACTCCTGCACATTTTAGGTATAATATCATTTTCACTTATACCTTGCAGCACCTTATCTAAAGTGGGCAATTCGTTATTTCTAAAGAAACCGTGGACCGTTCTACGTATCGCATTTTTGCATCATCGTCCACTCTTATTTCGACCGCTTTTTGGTTTCAGTGGCTGTACACTTCCATGTACCTTTTCTTCTCTTAAAAGTGTGTATATGCTTGCCTTTGATGCTTCTGTATAATCCGAACACATATCCACCAATTCATCCTTGTCGCGATGAGGGTGATGTATGCAGTAAAATACTCGTAAAATTATTCTTTTCTCACCTACCGATCGGTACTGCCTACGTTTTGGAATATTTTCCATCCTTCGCCGATATTATATTGTATCACAAATCACATTAAAACAGCACTATATATATATATATATATATATATATATATATATATATATATATATATATATATATATATATATATATTGTGAAAAGTAATCTTGGGTTTGTAGCATTTCATTACATAGAAATAAGCAAATTTCTATGTAATGAAATGCTACAAACCCAAGATTACTTTTCACAAAATAAATATGAATAGCAAATAATTTCAAAGCTAATATATATATATATATATATATATATATATATATATATATATATATATATATATATATATATATATATATATATATATATATATATATATATATATATATATATATATATATATATATATATATTAGCTTTGAAATTCTTTGCTATTCATATTTATTTTGTGAAAAGTAATCTTGGGTTTGTAGCATTTCATTACATAGAAATAAGCAAATAGACGAATAAGAAAGAAAACACACTTACCAGTGCTATGTCTGGACACGCATACGGAAATGAACCACTATACATACGAAAACGAATACAACTTCTAAGTGGTTCGTTTTCGTATGTATAGTGGTTCATTTCCGTATGCGTATCCAGACATAGCACTGGTAAGTGTGTTTTCTTTCTTATTCGTCTATTTGCTTATTTCTATGTAATGAAATGCTACAAACCCAAGATTACTTTTCACAAAATATATATATATATATATATATATATATATATATATATATATATATATATATATATATATATATATATATATATATATATATATATATATATATATATATATATATATATATATATATATATACACGCGAATATCTTAACCAACGCACTACACTACCGCGAATGACCGTTACAATTTACGTGCGTATAACCCATGGATGTAAGAGAGGGGACATTTGCTACTCCGTTCACTAAACACAGACGGCGCGTCATTTCGATGTATACCTACATAGGTAGGTATATAAATAATATATTAGCAATACCCGCAAACCCGCCACTGTAAGAGATCTGAACGTTCCGAGAGTCCATAGGGACTGTCAAACTAACACAGACGGCGCGTCATTCCAATAAGTTAAAAAGAGATATACCGCTTGAATACTCGTTATTGGAGAGGTCGTGGATCGGCGTTGCCGCTTTTAACTATAAAAATAAATGTTTACCTGATTGTCATATTTAAAGTAGACGTACGTAAGCAGTAGAAGAATTACATGTGGCAACTGCGCGGTATCTTATATGGGGTCAGTTAACTATAAGTACATATTGAATGAAGTATAGCTATTACAAATAATATTGAAAACCATACTTTTTTCACTTTTATCTCAATAATGGAAAAATTAATGCTTTTTTAGCAAAGAGTTTCGAATAAAAGTTGTTCAATGGATAATTTTACGTAAAGATTTAAAAAACTGCAAAAATATTTTCGCTGCGATATTTAGCGCGAAATTAGATGCGAAAAAATTAAAACACGATAACATATAGGAATGTATTTTCTGAATTCGTTGAAATTGGAGTCTAACATAGTCATTAGAAAGCTTAACAAAGCGCTGTGCCCGATTGAAACTTATAATATAGCGACTTATTAAAGATCTTCTGAAACACCATAGCAAATACGCCCCCTAGCGACGAAATTTGGAATTTAAAATATTTAAAACTAATTATTTTGGTCATATTCGTCGTTAACTCTTTACCCCAATATCGTAGTATGAATGACAGCTGAGATACAGCCGCTCCCTATACTTAGTTATCACTTGTATATACAGGGCGTTTTAAAAATAAGTAGCACAAATGGTACTGGTGAATGGTAAAATGGTGATTTCCTTTTCCAAAGAACGCAGATGTTGTGTCGCAACCACTTAGAGCATCAATAAATAAAACTCATTCTTTACATTTGCGTAGGATACTGGACGATTGTAAATCTCTTGAACTGTAAAATCGTTCCTTCACGTTTCCCTGTGCTCGTTTTAAGAACACGATGTCTTTATTTTCTGGAGTAAGTGCTCTTAATAAAACAAGAGGGTATTGTCCTACAACGACAACCCGTTCGTCTTTTTCAGTTTTTTCTATGACAGTAAGAACAATATGGATATCAGCATCATCTACTGCAACAAATGTACTCATGTTCTCGCTATTCAAATGTCAAGCTAGCTGAAGAATAAATCGTCATTTATTTTTAAAATTGTTGAGGAATTTATTTTGGGCTTCCACTAATACCATGTTGTCATGAAAAACGTGCGTTTTTCGCATGTCGCATGATAATTTATTTTGCGTAAAATACATTAACAACACATTATACATTATGTTGCAAATACATAGAAACAAAGTTCATATGGAATATTTTTATTGACTATAAAATTTTCTGTGAGCGACTCTTTTCAAGAAAAACAGAAACGCCAGAGTGCACGTTTGGGGTGGGTTTTGGGGATGATCAATCACTTTAAAGTTTATAACGTTTTTGATTTTAAAAAGTTACTTTTGCTTTTGATTTTAAAAAGCTACTTTATATCCTATAATTCCCAAATAGCAAAACATATCATTTATTTTTTCTATTTTTACTAATATCATTGGACATATACCTACACAATTCATTTGATATACAAATTTCTAATAATTTCAGGTACGAGGCCAAATAGAAGATATTATGGACAAATTAGGCGAGACTTTCCCAGTTGCCGAGATGATGGCAAAAGTTGAGGATCGGACCCCATATATAATTGTAGCATTCCAAGAATGTGAAAGAATGAATAATCTGACTTTAGAAATGAGACGGTCACTTCGTGAACTCGAATTAGGTAAATACCGTCGTTTTACCGAATTAACAAATGTATTTCCAGGCTAGTGTAGTTCTTTTTTTTAGTGTAGAAATAGGTAAAACATGATAGTTTTGTTAACCAATGATATGAAATCGTATATTAAATTTTTTCGGGGTCTGGAGACCTTTTTAAATTAAGAGAACTGATAACTCTGTTTTCAAATAAAATTTGTAATTTTTTAGTTTCTACCGTCCTCATTAAAACCAATAATGTTATTAAAGTATATATTTTTCAATTGAAGTACACATTATGGCGCTCCCCTACTATAGGTATATAGTAGGCTAACTATGAAATTTCATTAATTTTCTGTTTGATCTCTAATTATTTATCACTGTCAATTTCATTGTTTTCGTTATTTCATTATTTTTGAATAATTATTAAGGGATATATTGGAAAGAATATGACTAGTTTTATTTAATATTGATTTAAGTGTTTTGTTACATAAAACACATTTTTCATACATTTCTTCTACATACTTTTCTAATTTTAAAATTATCAACTCCCGCAAAATGATCCTATGTTTACATCTCTTTAAAAACTCGTATTCGTATTTATCTGAAATAAGCTCATTAAATATTTGATAGGCTTGAATAGAAACTTCAAAGAATAATTCCGATGGTTGTTTTAAAGCACCTCTTGTTAAATTTTTAAGATATTCGCTAACCTCAACAGAGTCGTTTTCAGAAGAGTTGGTAAATTGTATGAAAAAATCTGAATTTGTAGTAATGTATATTAAACAATTTTCACAACCATTAACATTTTTAATAACAGAATGTGGACAATATCCGGAAATATAAAATAGTGATAATAATACCGAATAATTTAGTTTAATGTCAGATAAATTAGGGATTATTTCTGAAAAGTAATCGATATTTTCAGACATGTCAAATGAAGAACCAAAAACAAATGAAAACTCCTTTAAGGAAAATATTCCAAATATATTTTTTTTCTGATTCAAGGACTCGTTACGGAAATATAGAAATAAAAAATCTCTGAAATTTTAAAAAGGAAATGGAACAAATTTTTCTCCTTAAATTTAAGTAAAAAGTTGTCGAAATTTAATACGTTATCACTGAACCCATTCCTGAAAAACAGTCTCGTCCCGATTTGCTAACTCATGTCGCCTTTGGTCTGGGTGGTTTCGCTTGCTGGGTAAAACGCCCAGCAAGCGACAGGTGATTTTTTTGTCATATAGGATGGTTGATATATTGGTCGGATGTATTAAAGGAAAAGCGTTTTTTGTAAGTTTTGGTTTCTCTCTCGGAACCTCCAAGATAGAACCACCCTAGTCATTACATCTATTTTTTTAATACACGACTGAAAAATACCTAATACAGACTACTGAATTTTTGTAGGACGACTCTCTATGAATGGCTTTAATCCATATTTGTTGAATTTCCTTATCTTTTGGAAAAGAAAACAGGGACACATATGTATTAGTACTATCGTAATTGCTTGAGCACTTAGGTACGCAACAATTAGAAGCCATAATGGAAAAAATTAAGATTTTACTTAAGATTTTACACCTGAGTATTATTTTGTTGGCACTTTTTCTAGAAAATAGCAGTATATTTTTAGCTAACACGTTTTTTATAACAGAAGAAACACACTTTTAATATTTACTCAAACTCAAACAAAAATGGAATGCAGTACAGAATGAAACGTTCGCTACGTCCACGGCGGAGGGCGTCGTAAAATAAGCACTGTGGAGCAAGACAACCTCTTCCTAGACCATCTTAGAACGAATCCCTTTGAAACAGCAGTGACGGCCTGTTTCGAAACGGAGTTTCCTGGATCTGTGAGGTCTGCAAGGCGGCGGGTGACGGGTTCAGAGTTACGAAATTATGCGGCAGCAAAGAAGGTAAAATACCTTCTTGGAGCCAAGGCATAAAGAACAACGTCTTAATTTTGCGAACCAGTTTGTCGGTAGGCCCGACGACTTGGAATAATGTCATATTTTCTGAAGAAAAGGTCTTTCAGTCATGTCATGATGGTTCCATCCGCGTTTACCGACCTCAGAATTCGAGGTATGAAGAGAGGTATATTAAACCTACCGACCGGAGTGGACGTTTTTCCATCAATGTTTGGGCATGGATAAGTTCCCTAGGTCCCGGTGTTTGCTGGAGGATAGAGGAGAGAGTTACATACGCATATTGGACAATATTATGCTGCCGTCCGTCACTATTTTCCAGCAAGATAATGGCTCAATTCATACATTGACAAGAATTGTAACTAACTGGATTAATGAACACAACATAAACGTGCTACCTTGGCCCTCAAAGTCGCCCGACCTTGCCCGACAATTGAAAATGCATGGTCGATGATTGTTAAGAATATTTATAATAGACCTGGTAATAGACATTTCCGCTCAGCAAATGCCGAAGAATTGTGGGGAGCAATTGAAAATGCTTGGGACCATATCAACGTAGATTACACGAGGACACTTGTTTCATCAATGAGACGTCGATTGCAAGGTGTAATAGACTCAAATGGCGCCTGGACGAAATATTAATTTTATACAGACCTACTTGCGTTGGAGTTTTGTAGTTTTAAGTTACTTAATTTTTATAATTTAGTTTATTTTGAACATTTTTGGGACGTTCTTTGTTAATTTCGAATTTTTTTTGATTAAATAATACACTTTTTAATTTTGATAATTAATAATTAGACAATTGTGAATGTCATAACGACACATCACATGAACCTAAAATTTCAAAGTCAGTTTTACAAAGATCAAATATAACGAAATCTGATTTATAAGAGTCGTGCACTTTCAAATGGCCGCCAGTATACAACGTTATACGAGTATAATCAACAAACACTACAAGCAGCGGACGACGCCTTAACTAACTATTCCGTACTCTGTTGTATGCGGGATTCGTTGACCCGCGTCCGATCTTACTTACTCTATCTAACTTACACATATCTGTATATCTCTATTCTACCATATCTATAAATACGTAGGGAATGATTTTTAGAATCCCAGTGTACGGAACTTCATAGATGAGTTGATGTAAAATAGTGTAAAATCACCGGGACCGGTCTTGTGACGTCATTGTCGTCATATGTTTTATTTTCCCGGCCTCTACCTTAGAGAGGTCCCGGTATAACAGTTTCATTATTCACAGAAGAAAAAGTGTTAAAACAAGTAATTTGAACTGACTTATTTTAGAATACATTTTTTTCGCGGTCTTAATAAAAAAAAGGAAGTTTAAAATAAATAATATAATTCACCATGTTCAATATAATTGAATAATGGGGTATTTTCGCTCGATCGAAACAAAAATAGCCAATTGCATATTCAACAAGTACATTTTTTTCCTTAATTTTTGACCAAAAAAATAAAGTGTAATATTCAGAAATAAGTGTTTAATTGCAGCTTGAATTACTATGACGTCACTAAGCAGAAAAAGAGAAATCACTAGATATTGTATGTTATTATGTATATATAAATACTAATATCAACAGCAATGGCCGACAGGCAGCAGTGGGACGTCGCTGCCGCCAACTTACACACGGAATACCCTAAAAATCACTACATTTGCCGCACTATTTGTATTTGCGCTTAGTGACGTCATATGATTTGATTTATTTTTTTACGGCTTATTTTAGAACTAAACAAAAAATAAAAAATATGGGTATCTTCTTTTTCTATTTACTTTCTGCTCCCATTGTTAAAAAAACTGCGAAAATACCCCATTGTTTAGTTAGACATTATTCTTAGAAAACTAATATCTTAATTTAACTTAATATTTATATATTTACATATTTCTTTACAGCATTTTTATTAAAATTGTTAAGCTTTGTTAAAAAAAATCGTTGACCACATACTATAAACTGTACGCAAAAAATAATTACGGTTCTACAAACTTTTTACGTATTTACGTATATTGGCTTCACCATAAAAATAGTATAAATAGGGTAGATTTTTAGTTTAAGATTAGTTTTAATCGTCTCCGGATGATGCCAACTTGGTTGGCGAAACGCGCGTCGAGCGAAGTAAAAGTGTTTTGTTGTTTGTGGAAACTACTCGGAGTGTTATAATTACCTCAGAGGTTCCAGCCCTATCCAGTATTCATTTTTTCCGCAAAAAGTTTATACAAATTTTCACAAATAAAAGTTTTTCTCGATTGCTGAAAAATACATTAACGAAATAACAAGTTTAAGTATGCGTCTATTTTAACAAATTAAAAAATATATTTCTTACAGGCATGCAGTTAGAAGCCCGTCTAATTTAAGTAAAAAAAAATCAGTTAGGCTATCGCAATTATTTTTAGATATAACGGTGGGGAAAATATGTCTGACAAAAACATCGATTTTTTCGAAATAAAAAGTTCTTGGGTAACAGAAAATATTCTAAAAAGTAGTTTTGTGTATACGATCACCTAATTAAAGTATCATACCTCTGATTTAGTTCTACGCAAGTTTTTTATGATCGAAAACTAAGCGATTGGGAAGCCGTGCTCCCAATTTTACTTGTCTAATGTGATGAATTTAATATTTTAATACCATATAATATACGATTCAAATTAATTAGTTTATATTATTTGTATAGGTTTGAAAGGTGAACTCACAATTACCCCCCTTATGGAGGCTTTGCAAGAGTCGATATATATGGATCAGGTATCCGACTCATGGGCAGCCAAGGCTTACCCAAGTCTGCTTCCATTAGGGCAATGGGTGGGCGACTTAACTCTGAGAATAAAAGAATTGGAAGGATGGACCACTGATTTCTCTATGCCAGCTGCTGTCTGGTTGGGTGGTTTCTTCAATCCCCAGTCATTTTTAACCGCTATCATGCAACAGACTGCCAGAAAGAATGAGTGGCCTTTGGACAAGATGTGCCTCATGACAGATGTAACGAAAAAGCAGAAGGAAGAGTTCAATTCACCGCCGAGGGAAGGATCTTATGTTCATGGACTGTATATGGAAGGTGCTAGGTGAGCTGAAAATAAATCGTAAAATAGTTAATATCCATTTAGTTGTATAGTCCAATATATACCTGAGTTTACGACCTCGGAGGGTTGCCGCTCGAATGGTGGGGGATGAAAAGTCTGCGTCGCGATGCTTTTCGTTAAATAGCACCGTTGTAGTAAGTGCTATAGAAAAAAAATGAAATATAATGAAAAATATTAATTGTGCTCAATTTCGGTTCTTGAATTTTTCAGCTGCAACCAATAGTTTCCGCTCTACGGTGTGCCAAAGCTGGGGGTTGATTTGCAATTTTCAACAAAATCAGAATTTCAACACGGATTAAGACGAAGATCGCAAGAAAACACTTCTGTAATATTTTTTATTTTCTGTAAGTAATGTTTTCTAAGTGCAGATGCTATAATAAAATATATGATTTTTCTAAGTGCACACTCTGATATGGTCATTTTTTAATTATCATTATGTACGGTCAATATTTCCTTATTATTGTTGAACTAGGCACCAAATTTATTATTTTTGTGCATACATGATGATGCAGGAAAATATCATTTTCAACTCATTTCCACACCACCCTTGAGGTAGAGTTGATCGGTGCCATTTCGGTCGATCACGGTCGTTATCTGGGTTTATTTCACTTTGAGTTGCTTGCGACGTAAAACTGACTCGGCTTCGTTATCATCATCCTCAGACATCAATTCCAAGCCAGAATGGACAAACTCGGCGTTGTCTGTTTGGTCCTCATCGTCCAGCATCTGATAGGGAACGTTTTCGGCATCTTCAGCATTGTCGTCGTCTAACCCAATCTGGTCGGAAATGTTTTCGCAGAAGGTCCCAGCACAGAGTAAACAGAACCGAACATTTTAATCCTGCTTTACGGCAACCACACACAGGTCCACAACCTTTCGGGCATCTGCACGAGAAACCCGCTGAAGTAAAACCTCTGGAGCTGGTTTGAGTCTTTGCGATCCGTATTGCGTCCAGTCCTATGGTTGTTCTTCGCCATCCATGATATTCTGAAGGTTTCTGAACTCCCCAGCTCGGTACTTGACAATAAGTATGTTTTCGCAGAAGGTCCCAGCACAGGGTAAACAGAACCGAACATTTTAATCCTGCTTTACGGCAACCACACACAGGTCCACAACCTTTCGGGCATCTGCACGAGAAACCCGCTGAACTAAAACCTCTGGAGCTGGTTTGAGCCTTTGCGATCCGTATTGCGTCCAGTCCTATGGTTGTTCTTCGCCATCCATGATATTCTGAAGGTTTCTGAACTCCCCAGCTCGGTACTTGACAATAAGTACGCAGTGAATGATGATGGCACGCATAGAATGTTGGTGGTACAGCGCCGCGAGATGAAATGAATTTTTGAAGACGGCCCTTACAAAGTTCGTATACTGCAGAGAGTCCAACTTACGATGTTCGCGATAATTGATCACATTCGAAAAACGCAAAGTCCAAAATCGTGCACAATTTTGTTCTCTACATATAATAGATTTACATTTTTTACGATAGCACCACAACGGCGCTATTTCCCTAAAAGCCGCGCCATACAGTTTTCATCCCCCATCCTTCGAGTGACAATCGAGGTCGCAAACTAAGGTTAGTGCACTGAAAAACGGGAAAGAAGTCGCTTCCTTCTCGATTTTTACAAACAAAAATTACAAACACATTGGCTCTTTATAGAATGTGGATTTGTACATAAGTACAAACACATTGGATCTTTATAGAATAATAGACTAGGTAGCTGGCTATCTGAAATGGACAATTAGAAGATTTTTTAGTAGGGACAACATTTCTCATTCCGAAATTTGTCAAAAATATTTCAAAAGTATGTTTTAGTACTTTTTCACACACCTCGCGATATCTCGTTCTAGATATACATTTTTTTTCTGCAATCGATACAGGAAGTGTGAGCGATGGTAACTGCGGTAATGTCGTTAGTATGATTTTTTTTTAATTTAGAAGAAACTGATATTTACTTTCTTTCGAAAAATTTCACTATACTATCTGCGAACGCAGATGGTAGCAAAATTTCTCAAAACAAAAAAGTTTCTCCGTAACAGAAAATAGCTGTGCAAAAAATGTTTATATTAAAGTTCTTTCTAGTTTTACAAAAAACTAAGTTATTCATACTAACGACACTACCACAGGTCGCTCACAGTTCCTTTATCGATTCGCTCACATTTCCTTTATCGATTGGAAAAAAAACTAATATCTAGATTGATTCCGGAGATATCCGTGATTCCAGAGATATGGCGAAGTATGTGTGAAATAGTATATTACAGTACTAGGCCAGAAGGTTCGACTTCCTGGCCGGCCCGGCAGCGCGGCCTAGGCGAAGCCGAGGGCGCAGCGCCGCATCGAACCATCGTCGAACCATCTGGCCGTGTGCTGTATACGACTTTTCTTGCTCCCAGCCTGAAAGTGCACGCAGAATTGGTTATTAAAATGAACGTTGTACAATCGTATCAGTAAGCGCTGCGTTGAAATAGAGATAAAATATACTTCTATTATGTGGGATATAGCGCATATGGTAGAGCACTCACTGAACTCTCACTGGGGATGCCCGGGTTCGATTCCCGTCAGCGGCTGTACTTTTTTGTGTATTTCGTGTGTTCGTCGGCGGCCACAAAAATCCACAGTCCGCTCAGTTTCAGAGCGGCCACAGAAGACGCTGTTTCGGGTACGATTGGAGGACGCAAAAGCGTGCACTTTCAGGGTAGGGAGCAAGAAAAAGTATTAAAACATCGTTTTAACATATTTTTGACAAATTTCGCAATCAAAAATTTTGTCCCTATTAAAAAATTTTGTAATTGCCGATTTCAGATGACCAGGGACCTAGTCTATCATTTTGTAAAGATCACATGTGGTTGTACCTTAAAAAAAGTTTTGCCACTTTATCAGTCCATTAGGGGTACCTACTCTCAGGGGATCTGTCTACCATCCCCCCAAATTTCATTTCTTTCCGACCTTTTTTTTGTACCCATAGCTTGGACTACATAGATCATTTAAATAAATTACGCTATACCTATTTTATAGAATTTTAATTTTTTTCCCCAAAACATAATATGTGACTTTTCTTTTTTATTTTGCTTTTGGCAGTACCAACGAGTAGGAACAGCAATATACAATAATTTCAGATTACGGCTAGACATATATTTTGATTTTTTTCTCGGGCTTTATTATTTGCAATAAAATTGAAAGTGGAAGGAAAGACATTCAGATTTCAGAGTCAGATTTCAGCTGGATGATTTAAGTATTTGTGGGTATTTTTCTGTGCTTTAGTCCCGGAGCACCCACGTAGTCGGCGCCTGTCACAATATACTATGAACTCTATAAAATAATATACCAGATAGTCGCTTCAATAAATGTTCCGAATAATTTCCAATTTGTGCAATATTATGTGAAATGGTTATTGCCAGTAAATTAAGCACGTAATAATCACCATTCCAAATCATCAATGCTTGTAGAGGATTAAATTTAGGCGGATATTATTTAATGTGCACCTAATATTAATATTATGGATATTTGATGTCCATTTAAAATTAGACAAGTCATATGGATCGTTTATGGATAAAAACCGTAAGCGCGCAAAACGTAATAGTCTTAAGTCTAAGCGGTTTATGTTTGGTGGTGACAAATCGACCCTTAAGAAATTTTCTTGACTTAATCTCTTTAGGAGAACTACTTGTACAGGAGTACAAGAGAAGGTGTAGATTATGCACAAATATTATGCGTTTTTTTTAATTAAACGAAATGTTTCCAAAATTCATTTTCGATCGCTTAATGACAAATTATCTCGGAAAATATACATCGGATGGAAATTTTATAAGTTAAAAATTGTTTATGCGAAAAAATAAAAATCATTTATTCTTTTTTTTAGACAGACATGTCAACCGCGAACTGTCGATTGTATCATTTCTTTTGTGGCAGGCGTTCTTAAATGTTTCCCGACGTATTCTGGTGCTGACAAGTTCATCATCTGAATTTATGGGATCGAAGCAGAATGGGCACTCCACATCTTCTGTAATTCCATCGCAATAGGAGTTACACTTGTAATGATAACTGTTGTAATGGGCAATGGCAGTAAAGGCACTTGGCATAATAAATGAAAATGTTCGAAAGGTTGCCAAACTAAATTGTGCTCTTGCAGTATATAATAGTAAATTGCAGACATTTGTGTATTCATTTACGACCGGGCGACATCATGTATTCAACAGAACAACGTTAGCCATAAAAATATAAGAAAAATAATCGTAAACTTCGTATTTCCATGTTAAAATGCAAAATTATAAGCTTGATTGAGTGTAAAATAAGCAACACTATCGGCTGACGCACGTTTGGGTCCTATATTAAACAACGATTTCTTCATAAAAATTGCTCGATTAGCTATGAAAATGAAAAATTCAGTGTATAGATTAAGCCTTCTACTTATTACCAGCCAAGTTTCGAATGTATAGGTTAAGTAGAACGGCTGATACTCATTGTCTCGTATCTCGGCTTCTATTGGTCTTACAGTATTTTTTTTTAAAATTCATATAAAAATCGGCGTATGAAGTAAAAACCGGCCAAGTGCGAGTCGGATTCGCGCACGAAGGGTTCCGTACCATTATCTATAAAAACGGCAAAAAAAATCATGTCTGTTGTATGGGAGCCCCACTTATGGGTACTGACTTATGATATCTAATGCCTACCTACTTAAGATAATTAATTTCGTCCGACCGGCGACTCCGGCATTTATTAGCATACAGATTCAGGTCCATGTCCAATGTCCAGGTCCATTTAAATATTTATTTTATTCTGTTTTTTAGTATTGTTATAGCGGCAACAGAAATACATTATCTGTGAAAATTTCTCTACATTTATCAAACATTCAATCAAACGTCTACATTTATCAAAAGATTTCTAATTTTTAAGTCTAATCATCTCTAATTTTTAGGCCTTCTTAGCTAATTTAGCCTTTGGAATTGTATATATGCAACGTTACTTCTTATATTAGTTTTTCTGTTGACAGTCAAAAATTACAATAATATTGGATGTATGTTCGCTGAGACTAATGAACTAAATATTCTCCAAGAAGATGATTTAAATCGTTTTACTGAACAATGCTGAGTAAACTCTTTTTGAATTTTTAACATGTAGCAGGAATAAACCTTAGTCGGCAAAAATCACGGTTTTCCCTTACTATTGCTAAATTGCTGACAAACCGATAAGATTGATTAATCTCTTCCCCTAGCTCCTTAATAATACTTTGATATATTATTAAAAAGCCTGTTTGGTTTGTTGCAGATGGGATATCCCATCGAACAGTGTATCGGACTCGAAACTCAAAGAATTGTTCCCAGTGGTACCAGTTATTTTCATAAAAGCCATCACGCAAGATAAACAGGATCTACGAAATATGTACGACTGCCCAGTATATAAAACTCGAATGCGAGGCCCCACTTTCGTATGGACCTTCAACTTGAAATCAAAGGAGTCAGCATTGAAATGGACCCTAGCCGGAGTAGCAATATTGTTGCAAATATAAATTGAAATTTATTGTTATATTTCGAGTAGTATTTATTTGCTATGTATTTTATGAGAATATTCTATTATAAGTTAGTTAATGATGTTTTGCTTTGACTGACAACAGATTACTAAGGAAAACCTGTGCAGCAGCGATCGGTAGGATAATATTTCACCGAAACATGAGTAAAACACTACTAAGTTTTATAACACCATATTTATACACACTTGTGACTGCAGCATATTTGTCTAGAGCAAGTACAGCTGATACCGTTATAATGTTCACTTCCCTAATATAACTGTTTTTAGTAAAAAAATACTTGCTGTAAATGGTATTTGAAACACTTTTAGCACGTGTAAAAAGTCACTCCATTAACCTATTAATAGCGGTTGAGGTTAATGTTAATTGCAGAGGTTCCAGATTTACGCAAGCAAGCTTTTGTTTCACCATCATCATTTTATTGCGTTTTTGTCTGCATTTTTATTATTTTTCTTAAGTTTCTTAATACTTTGTAAAAAAACTTTTGGTTTCCTTTACTGTCTTTTTTTCACTTCTATAAATTCCGTCGACTTGCGCTTTGATTCTCACGTAAATCTCGTTAAATGGGACGGAAATGTGAAAGCGGATGTGACATCATAACCCATCAATTATCATGCACAGTACCTACCTACTAAATTAATTCAGCTACTGCATGATAGAAGGCGTTTACAACGCCAACCTCCATGGTGTGTATGTTGTGTTGCCTACCTTATTAAAAAAGTTCTGATGTATCGAACCAGCGATCCCTGATTTGGAAAGCGGGGCTTGAACCGCTGCACCATCATATGACTGCTATATGCTTTTTTAAATCTCGTAAATATAATTATCTACATACATACGTAATATATATATATATATATATATATATATATATATATATATATATATATATATATATATATATATATATATATATATATATATATATATAATATAAAATAAAAAAAAATAATATATTTATGAAAAAACCGCATCCCGTTACCGCATACGAGATGTTTACACATCATAGTCTCGAGTACTAGCAGACTCGCTCATTTTTTTACCTTTTTACATTGTTCTTTATATGACTCATAGAAACCAAACAGTTTGCATAAGACACATACAATGCTATAGTAAAATTTCATGCCCGGAAAAACGAAGACAGAGCATCTCAACCCGTAGTCTAATCAGTCATACACTCATTGATGAAGCCGTATTTTATTAACATCAATTAAAATACGCCAGATAAATCATTTGACACTAGTAATTATTTCGACATATATATATATATATATATATATATATATATATATATATATATTATGATTTATCCAATATAAACATCTATTAAACAAATCTAGTTTTAAATAAATATGTAATAAAGCATCTCCGAAAGTGGAGGACGAGGTTTTTAATCTCGAAGAAAAACATAGACGTCTAACGTACAAAGGACCAAGGAAAAATGGTGTTAGACGTCAATAGTGAAAACGAAAAGTATAATAATTCAATTCAAGATCGTAAAAATAATGCGTGAAACTTTTAAAATCAGAATCCATAGTTAAAATGTAAAATTCAGAAATAATAACAGTTAACTATAAAGCAAAGAAGGCACTGGTAAGAAAGGAAGTATCTTTGTTTTATGAGAAAGGTAGTTCCTTAACAAGTAAGAAAGCATAGGAAGAAAGTAAAATGTTCTCCAGGCGGTAGCCACGTACCATTTCTCTCTGTGGAAATCAAGTAAAAGTTTTTATAGTATCCAAGTTAATAATTATAATTCGGACACGATAGTAATTACACGTGTTTCCAAGATATTCTGTAAAGAAAATAGTGAATTTTAAGTAATAGGGGGTTATCCATGTGGTATTAGATGGCTTAGGCAGTATCCGAGATCGTTCTACAGCAATTTTCGTCGTATCCTGATATAAATATCCAAGATATACATATAATCAACAAGTTAGTATATATCGAAGAAGACGTTCCAGCAGTTTTACGAGACCTCATTCCTGAATATTTGCCGTAAGAGTGATTCTAGAGGCACATCCTACAGCGAATACACCAGTGCAGTTACCAGCGAGGACGCAATTGCAGTTTCATCACTTCACCAACAGAGGTACTCAGTGCGGTAGTGACGTGCGCGAGTACAAAAGGATCAACTTTACATAAAGGTAAAAACAAAACCACAACTTCTCTATATAATATTTATTTAAATATATAACAATATTGTTTTTATCTAAATATATATGAAACATTATTCGTCAAGGATTTTGCTATCCCATGTTTTAGTAATATAAGGTGTGATACGTTATCGCAGGATAGGTTAAGCTTGTTTCGTAATGTATCATCACAAAATCGTTTCGAATATATTGTTGTATTAGTTGAATGAAAATCAATACCTTCCAGAATAAATTCATTATCAATATAAATTTTCCCATTCGACAATCTTGTAAAGGTATAGCTTTATCAACAAAAATAAATCTTTTTGAGCTTGAGCTAAAATCATACAATACCACCACTTTGAATAAATAAGTCTATTTTGAACTCCTTCTGTGGTAAAGTGTTTACATGCTCTAGTTTAAAATTCAAAATATGAAAACTTATGTTTATATACTTATATTAAATGCGTTTTTTGCGATAGTAAAACTGTAACAAATAATACTAGCCCCCAAATTGTATAATTTAATGTAGATTTCCCTTTTTTACGATATTTTGACAGGACTACTGCAGATGGAGAAAGGAAAAATTTACGAATAAATTGGCAGGAAAAAATACGGATAGTGATTTGATGCGTTGGAAAAGGGGAGCTTAAGAATAAAAACCGATTGACAGGAAAATAGAAACTGTCTTCATAAAAATATAAATGCAAGCGACATTATGCGAAAATCAAAAAAAAACTGAAGATCTACCTACCACCTGAACAGTAGATAGAAAACTATAATAATTATGGAAAATCAATGACATGCCGATATTGTATCTAAGAACAAAACCAATATTTCTACTAGGGTATATTCTGGGTCCTTTGATATTTTAACTATTTATTAATGATCTTCCTGATATCTGTGGGAATAACATTACAATGTTCGCAGATGATAACACCTACTTATGTCCATATTCTTTATCGACCCATTTTTTTTATTGTGGATTCGGGATGGGATTGGGATAGAATTGAGGATGTTATTGGGAAATGGGGTTTACTAATTTTATGTAACTTTTATGTTAGTTGTTTTGTAAATATATTTTAACAATAGATTGGTGTTTTTTTTCAAGATGCCTGGATGTAATATTATTTTATTTGGTTTATCTTAGGATTTGAAATTAGCTTGTTTGTGGATATTATCAAGGCGGTGTTCAGGTATTATTAGTTATCTATATAAACAATGATATTCTTATAAAATAATAATATTTTACTCTTATATTCTATTCTTATAAAATAATTAACATTTTTATTAAAGAATATTTTTTATTGACTACGTCAAACAGAACATTATGGTCTGCAGAACATTAGAGTTTCAGGCTTTAACAAAAAAGCCATTATCTACAAATTACGTTTAACCACGAATGAAAATGTTTGTGAGGTATGTAAACCCACAAATGAGAAAAGAAATCGATGAACAGACTGAATAGAAAAAATACATTGGTTGGATTCCAACACAGTATCTCTAAAATTGCTGGCCATTGTTCGATGATCCACAGCCTTCTGTCGAATATAGACTGATAAACATTATCTGGCAACTCACGTTTATTTACAAGTGCGAACATAGCAAATTGCCCTTGCTATTACGAGTATATAACACATTCAATACGTTGAATATCGACCATGATGCATCTTAATTAACTTTCATAATACTTGCACAGATGGAATCTATCACCTAAATATCATTCAAGTGTGTGATAAACTGATAAATTCTTGAGCCTATTTCACTTTGTGTGGATGGTTAGTGTTTAAAATATCTATCTGCATGCTCGGAGTCGAATAATTTTCGGTCGAATGACCGAAAAAAATGATTTAGCATATACTAATGATCCTGAATGTAACATTATAATTTTTGACCACAAAAGAGGCAGAGATGTTAAAATAACACCTTCTGGATAACTATATGCCTAATGCCTTTATATATAATATGTTCAAATGGAACAAATATACATAGTAGAATAGGTTTGCTTTTTCTGTGAATTTCAGTTCTATCAAAAACTAATGTCATAAAATGTCACTGAAAATGAAGTATTAATATTTTAAATTCAAGAACAAATAATCAATAAAACAAATCGTACTTCACTCTGAAGATCCTCAATGAAGGTTAATGAACTTGGTACAACTTCTAAGTGATTTGTTTCCGTATATTATATGTCCAGATATACAATTGGTCTTCCTTTAATTATTCATCTATTTGCTTATTTCTCTATGTAATGAATTGCTACAGATCAAAGCTATATTGCTACATTTATTTTCTCAATATATATATATATATATTAGCTTTGAAATTCTTTGCTATTCATATTTGTTTTGTGAAAAGTAATCTTGGGTTTGTAGCATTTCATTACATAGAGAAATAAGCAAATAGACGAATAAGAGGAAAGATACATTTACCAGTGCTATATCTGGACATACATACGGAAATGAACCACTATACACACCGAAACGAACCACTTAGAAGTTGTACAAGTTCTGTCACCTTCATTGAGGATCTTCAGAGCAGTATACGATTTATTTCATTGATCATTTATACTTGAATTTAAAATATATATGTGTATATATATATATATATATATATATATATATATATATATATATATATATATATATATATATATATATATATATATATATATATATATATATTGTTGCAATATAACAATTATTTTAACTAAATAACAAGTGAATAATGCATTTTCAATAAAACCGCATTTATATTTTCTGCGATCACTAATTACAGCTTTTTGACGTTCGAGTTATTACAGAAGTACGCCACTTTCGCAATAATCCCAAAGAGTAACATTCCTTCATAAACGATAGGCTAACGTTTATAAAGGCCCTTATTAACCCCTAATAATCACAATCAGAACCTACTGTCAAAAATGAAATTAGGATTGTCATAAATGTTACTTTCCTTCGTAACATTTTATAAAAACAATTCAAAATTAGATAAAATGGACTATTGAAATAGAATAGTGTAGGAGGTGTTACAATGTCCATTGTCCATAGTGAATATCTACATCAATATGCTTTGACTGCGAGGATATTTCGATTTTGGACATTAAAAGTTATTATAAAATTATAAGTAGTAAGCTAGGAATGTAGACATAACTTAAATAAATAATCTGCCAGACTGGAAACAGAAACAGTAGTGTTAGATAATTAATAGAATTCGTATTTAAAATATTGTTCCGTTATATTAACTACCCCATAAATGCCTGAATATGCGCAAAAACATGCACACATTTATAATATCAATCGGGGAATATGACAAAATTTTTGAGTCGTAATAATCTAAAAATATTCTTGTCAAACCAACTGCTCCTCCTTGACAGCCCTTATGCCATGCACACGTATCTTTAGTATCTGGTCAGCGATCCAGTGACTGTAATCAGTAACAAGTAATTGTGATAAAACTGATCCTCCTTGGCAGACCTTATGTGCCGTATCTTTAAGTATAAGTTACCCGTATCTTTAAGTATAAGTGATAGAATAAGAAAATAGAAATAAAAATAGCAGTAGCTGCGGGATTGGAACTCCAAACCTACAGTATACAAGGCGTACACTTTACCGCATTGGCTACTCTTGCTCTACAAAACGTCTAATGTATAGGTTGTCGAACTCCCGTGAGACTCAAAATCATACTCCCGTGAGACACTAAACTTAACCACTATAACCTCTTTATGTCGAGATCGAACCCAGCATACTTTTAAAATTCTCTCCTTATACTGGAAGTTGTATGCATTAAAAAGAAGGGTAGATAACATAGTCAACAATATTACGAACATAACACCTATCTGTATCTGTATCTGTAATTTGTTAGGAGTGCGGATCAGATATCCACTGCACTTAGGCCCCATTGGGCCCCTTGTGCTTCCTTCGTGAGGGAAATGTCTCCTAGGCCATCGACCAACCTAGTGCTGTAAAAAACCTGATGATGTTGCCTAGGGGCATTTCCCTCAAATAGGCCATAGAAGGCCAACGTTCCCCCAATATGGATTCTATGGGTGTGTCACTTTGTCTCATGTTATAGAGGTGCTTCCTTACCCGGCAGTGTCCGGTTAGGATTCCTGTTACAAAACGTAGTTTTCCCCTAGACATTGCCACATAATTCCTCGCCGTCTCTTCTCTGGGATCTGGCCAGCTGACAGCTACTTGTTTCATCCCACAACATATTAAATTTCTTATGGGTATTTTCCTTTGCTATTCGGAGTTTGGCTGCAATTGGAAGTGTACAAGGTCCAAAGATTCCCAGGCTGGCTGCCTCCTTGGCCAGTTTGTCAGCTTCTTTATTGCCGTTGCATTATGAGTGTCCTTTGACCCAACCTAGGCAGATGTTATTCATCTGACAAGCTCTCACAAGTGCTTGGTTACGTTACCATGTTGACCCTTTGGTTATTTTATAGTCTTTCAGGGCCAGTACTGATTGTCTACTATCTGTGCAGATTCTGATTGTCTTGCCCGTTATTTCCCTGCGAGCAATTTCTTGTGAGGCTATGGTTATGCCCGCGAGTCCTGTTTGTACCACACTGGAATTTTTATCCATAGTCCAGTTGCATCGGAGTCGCAGATTTCTGGAATATATACCACAGCCTGCTCATTCCTTCTTCTTTGATCCTACTGTGAAGTCATAGTTTACACCTTCAACGCCGGTCTCATCGTCACCAGTAGTTTGGTTGGTGTAAGGCTTATCAAAGAGAAGCCGAGGCGAAATACCATCTGCATATTCACATCTGCTGTGCAATGCACATGTGAATATCAGACTTTCTAAATGAATGTATTTTGAGATCCGTTTAATATCCACCTCTCCCAACTGATTATAGGTATATACCGACTATTAAAACGTCTTACATCTACAGACCTCGTAAATAAAGTAGAATCAAGCATAAAATGTGGCATTCCCATGCGAGGACGAAGGTTTAGCGGTCATGTTGGAAATATTGTTGTTTGTTTGACTTTTTTTTATTTTTTGACTTTTTTTAACTGTGCAATAAACACTGTCATATATTACTAAATTATAAAACAGTACACACAAGAAATACACACTTAATAGGTTTTCAAAAATTTATAATAAACCCCACTCCACGCTTATTATTTCTAATAACAAAATGTTGCTCGGCTCGAACTAAAAATAATAAGGTTATGGAGAGTTATGCCATGTGATCAGAGAACGCCCGTCGATGCTGCCAGTACAAAACAATTGACCCTCGCCAACATTTTTAAAATTTCATGAGACGTCGTATTGGTGATCCACTTTTATTGGCAGCGGCTTATAATCGGCACCTATTCTCATTTATTTACTCTTTACGTGTAATAAGATGCATCAAATCAATTAGCGAATCAGATATGGGAAGTACGAGTATATAAACTTATAAAAATATATAATTCGATGAAATATAATTAGCTACTTACTACTTCCTTTCAATTAGTATTAATATCCCAATTGAATACTCTTAATTGTTAAGTAATTTCACGAGTCTTTTTATAAATTTAGGTATTTAAATGTGCAGAATAAAACGACGGCGATGACAGAATGAAACGAAAACAACATAACGAATAACTTTTTGAACATACGTTACTGATAAAACATCAAATGTGACACGATGAAATGGTCCATTAGGAAGGTAATTTAGTAAATCGGTTGCCGATGTAGCAGCGCCTGGTTACACCATGCAAAGCCAGGTAACAGGGAGGCGCGGCGGTTCAATGTATAAGGGAGCAATAATTAATTTACTTCAAATTATGTCAAAGGTAAATACAGGCTACGAGAAGTCCGGTATTTTTGTTTAATAAACCGTATATGAACTTCGGGAAGGGCATAAAATATATTTATTAACGTTCTTTTCAAAGCTGAACAAATCAATAGACTAATAGACAATAATAAATGTACTCTTATTTTACTATATATATTAATAGTCTTGAAGGCGCCTGGAACCTTCGGCGTGAAACAAAATCCCAACACAGCTCTCACTAAAATCGAAACACAACACTTCATTCACCCAACTCGTCCTTCGCTAATTAATTTATCATAATCAGGAGACGATTTAAAACACACATTTAAAATTATTGTAAGAAAAAATGACAGCGACAATTGACACGTTGTTGACACATTTGACGTTAATAATTCTTAATTGTGTTTGAGTTTCTATTTTCATAAGTTTTTAATTAACATTTACTTTTAAATATTGTGAATCAGTTGTTTTGATAACTACCGCCAGGTGCCGAGACCTTTGAGCCGCCAAGGGAAAGAAATAGTCGCTTCATTAATAGAATATTTCGAACAAGAACATGACCAAGGGGCACCATAATGATAATAATAATAATAATAATGTTTTTCTCCAAATGACATGAAAAGCGGCTTTTTAGTGACACCTGACATGTTTAAAAAGGTGTATTTTTACAGAATTTCCCAATCAGAAAAAGTTCGTTGTTCGAAATTTGTGGTTCGAAATTGTCTTGAATGGAAACCATCTGACTGTCGTTTCAAAAAAGCTCGTAACTTCAGATCTTTTGCCAAACCAATGTTATCAGGATAGCTTTCAATATGTAGACCTTAACGCTGAAGGCTTAATTTTCTTTGAAATATCCGAAAAATAGGCACTTTCAATTAGATCCATTTCGAACAATTATTTGACAATTTTTTAAAATTGACAATTACATTAAAGAAAACACAAACAAATTTATCAGCGGTTGACATAGTAGTATTGAAGAGCCAGTTACCTTTGTTAAAATAATTTTCATACTTCCGTGACCAAAGTCATGACTTCGCCCCCTTATGACAGGGACTCAAGTGTCACTTTCTGTCCTTCCGGGAATTAATATTGACCAAAATCCCGGAACGATTTACTTATAAATAAAAGAATGTAACAGGTGTTTTATTGATTTAATATTTACCTAAATTAATGTTGTTATAGTTCGTCATATTGACCAGTCTTTCTTGGGTGAATGAAACAGATACTTCGGCTACCCTTTTATCAATATCAGATACACCTTCTTCACTCATAATCGAGGTCATGATACATAACTTTTATCATCGGGATTAAAAGTGCTACGCGGTATATAATATACTCTTAATTATTTGGATATTTATAATGAAACGTAACTACAGTTTTTACACATTGGCAAATAAACAAGGATAGCTCACTGAAAAAGCTTTTAGATGACTTTGACTCATTTGACTTTACTACAAGAAAAACATAAGTTTATGTAAGAGGTAAAGGACTAATTAGGGCCTGGTGCAATGTTATTTTTAGGTTTCTTTTACTTATAGTACATAATTTTATTTTCTACTGTGACATAACAAAAAGAGAGAATTATAAAAAAAATGTTAAATTGGCGCAGGTAAATATGGACTGATTTATTTTTGCAATCATTTGATTTACTATAATAAGAAAAAAACCGTTAAAACAATCTGCTTATTGTTTGTCATCTGTTAGCAGGCAATTATTTGTGTCATTAATATTATGACTGTAATCTTTCTTGACCCTACTATTTGAGACACTATTTAATTTTTTTAAAATACTTTTTGGTACGTTTTCTGGTACATTTATTGAACATATTTCTATAGTTCTTATATTCAAATGCCAGCTGTGGTGTGTAGTTTTTTTGTCAGCCGTTTTTAAAGGAATTTCTAGATCTGATGGAATTGATAAAGACTGTAATAATAATAATAATTTATTTTCTTGATAGACAGCATGAACACGTATAAGAATGGTCAAGCTTCTTTTAACTTCTCATTGATAAGAGGTGACACTTTAATGTGACATTATTTTTGTGAATGGCAGACCTGCACTAACCCCGGTAACTTTTTTTCCGCATTTATTACCATTTATATAATTTTATGTTGAGCTTACATACTTAATTAAATTACGCTATATGCAAAACTACATAGTTCCGTGAACTATCCAAATTGTTCTGTGTTTATTTAGGTGACTAATAATATACCCCTGAAATATTTGGCAGAAGCAGATTTGAAACGAATTTGCAGATCGCATTCTTCATGGTAATGGCTTAGGTGATTTGTATATATGAGTGTTGGAGTATCAAAAGAAGTAGGAATACTAAGAATATGGAGTAAGGAACCAGGTTCGGTGACGAGGATAGGCAAAATAGTACATTACTCTTACCATATAACATACTAGTACTGGTACGTACTTGTAATCTTTGATAAAGTTACACAATAGCTATTTATGTAACCAGTTGGGAAAAAAAGTTCCGCAAAAGGATGCGAGTTACACAAAATAGTGTTTCCTAACGTGTTTTACAATCTTGTATGTTTTTAATTTTCACCAATTTTATATTTTATAAGAAGAAAACAATGAATTTTATGCGTTTAAAAACAATCCCGTAGGTTGTAACGGTGTGATAGCTCGTCACTTTCATAGCTTGTCAGGTCTAAATAACCTACTTTGTAATGAACTTTACACAATCAGTTGCGTAATATTTTACTGGTTGTGAAAAGTAAGACGTTTACTAACGTCAAAGGGTTTTGCAAAGTCTTACTTTACATATCAAAATTAGAAAAAGTTAATTTACCAATCAGTTGTATCTTTTGTAACTGCTCCAAATGTAAAAGTTTCTAATTTATTTATTAATATTTTCATAGAAAAATGTAATTTTAAACCGAAATATACTACTAAAAATTCTTACAAATTAATAGCAAAAATAAAAAATATCAAGTTACCTAATAATGCAAAATTAATATCATGTGATATTCAAAATGTATTTAGTAGCATACTACCTAAATACGAAATAGACATTGTAGAAAATCACTTAGATAAAAATAAGGTTCATATTATGAGAGAACACGACATATTAAGTCTATTGGCTTTATGTCTAAAACAAAATTACTTCAATTACAATATTTATACCTGTAAATATGTTTATTTTTGCTTCGGGCGCCAAAATCTGTCTAGATGCAGATATACCACTTTTCCCTACATGCAACACTGTAGGGTCCTCTAGTAGCTACAAGTGGATACCGTCGATAATCCCAGGAGTCACATGAAACCCAGATAGAAATTTTATTATCCTATCTAAAGAAGTACACAGGTTTATGGATGTAACAGGTTTATTGTCATTCTTTTCTCATTACATATTCCTCTAGTTCTATCTCTATCTATCAGATTACATACGAATATACATAATAATATACAGGTGATTCAGTCTGCATATAGGCAAGCTTGGTTAAGCGGTAGTTGAAAAGCGTTACGAATGGAAATTGGGTTATGGCAAACGAAGGTAGGTGGTTGAGACCCAAAATGGCGGAGTGGCTTATGCAGAACAAAAATGGCGGGAATTGGAAAATAAGCGGTGTTATTTTAGCGTGCGGAGGAAAGAAGCAATATCGTGTATGTGTCTATGCAGTAGGTTCCTGGAATCCCAGGATAATCTAATGTACCCAATTAACACGGGTTTTATGACAGGAGTGAGCAGTCTCAATTTCACAACGCAAATGGGATACTCCTACCACAAATGGTGGTCTATAAAGCTCACAACATCTACGAAAATTGAACTGTTGGTGGCCCACAATAACAGCAGCAGTTTATGGTCTGATATGAATCTTTGAAGTATGGTTCTTCAAACTCTTGCCACCCCACATCAAAGAATATTCTAAAGGTGAAACAGCTGCGGTTTTAGGTGATAACCTAGCCTCGCATTTTTCTCCAGCCATAGTAAAGGGCTGCTAAAGAACATAATATTTATATGGCTCCCCTAATTCAAAACACTTCTTGCAGCCCTTGGAAGTGGCCATATTTGCAACCATGAAAAAGAAATGGAAGGCTATTTTGGACGATTAAAAATGCACCCTTCACAAGGAACAGTTTACGTTTCTTCTAGATCACTTATGGTGATCTGTCCAGTGGAAGAAAAATTAAAATCCGGCTTTCGTGCCACAGGAATTTACCCCTATGATCCGCAACAACCTTTATCTAAACTGCCAGAAACTCTAAGTAAAGCAACTACGAGTGCAATCCTCAATAAAAGTGAATTACAGTTTCTACATGAGGCACGTGGATACACAAGTTCTAACCCTAAAAGAAAACGTAACAGAAAAATTATACGAAAAATTATACGATAAAAAGATGAAGAATAGAAAATAATTAAACGTGGAAGTAGTGACGATCCAAATACGGTTGAGGTGGAAGCGGAAGCAAATATTGAAACTAAACCAACTAAACAACTAAAATAGAAACGCAAGAATTAAAATCTAAAAAAACATATATAGGAAAGAGAAAGTTAATTATAAAATCGAAAAAACAGAGGACATCAATCAACCATCATCTTCAACGAGCGCAAATGCTGATTGGTCAAATTACATTGGACCAGACTGGATTCGATACGTTCGCTGTTTTAAGTGTATCTTCGGTGTTTGTAACGGAAGATATAAAAACAAATTTTATACTCGGGAGGAATCTGAAGACGATTATGTATGTATGTACGTATATGGGTCGGAGTGTAGTGGTTTCACTTCCACTACAGCACTGCAGCAGGCCTCATTAAGCCCTTTGTGCATTCCTCATTTTTACTTGAGTACTTTTCTTCAAACCGTTCCTATTTATTACGGGTGGCAAAGTCTCTTCACAATTTTTATGTATGATGGCATGAAATTCCATTTATCTGGGACCACACGCCTGCGGCATATGTTAAGTTTTCCCAGATCTTAATTGGACTGCCACAGCCCATCCCCAAGCCTGCCTAGGTCACCCATCCAAGTGCCACCAACCAAGTCTCTCGGCTAGGCGGTGAAGACGATTAATAATTTGATGTCATTTTGGACAGGTGGGAGGGTGTATTTTCATATTTTTTTACGCACGAATTTGTTTTAGTTCCCTTTACAGTGCCAAATAGAAATAATATATTGTTTAGTATGTTCAAAGTAGAAAAGTTTTTTCTTTATTTTAATGTTTATTTTAGGGCATAAAAAGTTTGTATTATTTCATACCGATAAGACTGAATTTTGTGTCTTGGATGATCTGGAAATATCATATCAATTTTTTTGTTGTTTTCTTAAAAATACAAACATGTTATGTTTTTTTTTCTATTTTAATCAAAAATATTAAATCACATTTAATAATTTTATCGTCAATTGGCAGAGCCGGATCAACATTCGTTCAGGCCTGAGGCACTAGACAATTTCGGGCCCCTAACCCCATCACGGATTTAAAATTTTTTTTTTGAGTTTTGAAGGATAAACAATCGATGTGACAAAAATGTATGCCTATTCAATGCGCAAACATCAAATTTCGCAACTAAAACAAAGAAAACTGGGTATAGAAAAATTTTATATTTCTATAAGTTATTTAACGAAAACTTACATAATATATATTTACGTTTAAACAAACATATTGAGGCACGTGCCTCATATGCCTCATGGTTAATCCGGCGTTGTCAATTGGTGCCAAAGTAACCCCATGATGAGTCTACATTATTTTATTCCACTTCTCTTTTAGGGTGTCAATGTAACCCAAAACACGGGGCTACTTTGGCAGTCATTTTGATATTTTTTTCTCGAAAATAGTGTATCGTAAAAAATATTTTATGGGAGGCTAGAGATGACCTGACCAGTATTGCTTCCTTTATTTTTTTTAAAGTCGAATCGATTAGAAACGCATACAACCAAAAATTGTTCAAAACCTGTTTTACGTTACATTTTATATTCATAGACTGTAAAAAACTGGGAGTAACTTTAACCAACGATTTGCAACTTGATACCAAGAGAGATTGCTGGTTGAAATATGCAATTAATTAATTTTCAGATAATGCCCACATGCAGGAGATAAACAATCTATTTTAGTAGAGTAAGATCCCAGGACCGCCAGACCTTACTTATTATCTGATGCACAAAATGTATGCGATAGAATAGTGAGAGTGCGTACAATAAACGTATACATACCTGCTAGCTGGGGCCGACGGCCAATTCTCAGATACGAGGTGCTACAGGTACGTAAAAATATTACTCACTTTAAAGTCTGAGAGCTGATTTTTACGTATTTTATACGGAATATTGTTAAAAGTTTTGAAACAATACTACCAGACACTCTGTCGGCGGTAATTATCGCTAGACGCTTTAAAGATCAAAAGAAAAAAACATAATCTTACTTATAGTATATATGTTTACTTATTAAGTCTCAGACTATAAGTAAGATTACTTTTTTTCTTTCATCGGTTATGATTTTGTTTCATCATCCATCAGCCAAATTTAAAATGGTTTTATGTATAAAAAGAGACCAATCACTGAGATTGTTTCCACAGAGACCGATCACATCCCATGGCTAGGCAAGCAAAGTGCAGCATTCCTGTCCGGACACAGGCACAGTAACACTTTAGTGCTTATAATCAATTCGATGGAAGAAGAATATTTTTTGCTGAATCTCTGGAATAATTTTTGCACATTTATTTCTCTTGCTTAGCTCCTTCCTCAATTCCTTATTCGACGAGAGCACTAGTTGATGGAGTGCCGTCGTCATGGTGATTGCTGAGAGAGTTTTCCGTTGCGCTCGTTCTCTTGGGATGCCGCATGACTCATCTTCGTCGTTACGTAGAAAATTAAAACATATGCCATGAGGAGAGGCAGAGCACGTCTGACTTTACCCTATAAAATGTGGGTCGCCCCAAAAGCCATTCAGGTAATCCTAGCAATAATGAGCGAGGAAGCCTCAGAGCGTATGGGACGAATATCTATAGAGAAAGGAGTTAAAGGTCACAGCGTCATTTTTACAGGTGTTTATGAGCGCACGATGGTAGAGCTAGACTCCATTCAACTGTTATAAACACATGATTACTATTTACCACTGTTCTTTTGCCACAATTTTCTTGAACGTGTGCCTTATTGATATTGTATTCAGAGAGAAAGCTGGGTGCGAATAACTGCTGTTTTGATAATTGATTTTCCAATATCTGATGATATTATGTTAGCGAGATATTTAATCACGTATTTGTTAGTCAAGTGAAATACGTTCGAAAAGTCTATTCACTAGCCAACATATATAAATTCAAATACAGGTTACAACGAAAGTATATACAAAAAGAAACACTAAGTAGGTTACAATAATATTAAGGACATAACATATCAGTAATCATGTTATTTCTACGGACCGGCTATACTCAGCCATCATTCATGAGTTTTTAACTCTATCTAAAATATGGCCAAAATAATTAGATTTAAAATATTTTTGAGTCCCTAACTTCATCGCCAAGGGGCGTATTTGCTAAGGTGTATCAGTAAATGGGCTATTAAAACAACAAAAACAGCAAAAAAGCTATGGAGTTGCATTAAATTTTTTTTTGAGAAAACGGGCAGAATTTCTTTGAATATCGCCCCCTATCTTTGGGCACATAAATAAAATTTAAGTCGTTCATAAAAATAACAAATCGGGTTAAATAGCCCTTTATGATAAGCAATCGCTTGTTAAGCTCAGAGAACCTGAGATAATGATAACCCATGATAATTAGAAACAAAAATTTGACGAACATTTATAGAGGATGAACAGAGATTATAAAAAGTGTATTTACAACGTACACTGTCCGGAAGATATTTGAAGAAATTAATGATTTACTGAAACACTATAGCAAATCCCCCTATAGCGATGAAATTAGGAAATAAATAGCTATTTATGTAATCAATTGGGAAAAGTACTATTTTTCCTAATTTTGACATATAAAGTGAGACTTTTCAAAACCCTTTGACGTTAGAAAACGTCTTAGTTTTCACAACCAGTTACGAAAAGTAAAATATTACGCAACTGGTTGTGTAAAGTTCATTACATAATAGGTTATTTAGACCTGACAAGCTATGAAAGTGACGAGCTGTCACACCGTTACAGCCTACAGCCTACTTGTTTTTAAACGTATAAAATTCAGAGTTTTCTTCTCATAAAATATAAAATATGTAAAAATTAGAAAAAATCTTGTATGCAACATGTTGGGAAATACTATTTTATGTAACTCGCTAGCGCTCGTTTCGCAGAAATCTCTTCGTTACACAAAATATTTTAAATCAAATTATTTTGGCCATATTTGTAGATAGCCTTTTTACCCCAATATCGTAACATGAATTAAGTATAGCTGAGAAGTAGCCGCTCCGTAGCTTTAACTGATCACGCTGTAAATAACAGAATATATCTATATCAGACATATTTATTTCATTAATTTTCCCACATTTTTCCTGAAAATGTACATTTTGTAATTTGAGCCCGTATCCGTTGTGGGAGCATTTTTTGACGTAGTTTCCACCGTAGGCCTATTAATTCCCAAGTTAACCATTATTCAATAAGTTATTCCTAGGCAACTAATATGAAAAAATAAGTGAATGTATGTTATACGAGAACATCATAACAAATTCAAACTGCGTTTAAATAAGTATTTCTACTTAAGTACAATATTGTTGAAAAAATTAATATACTAGTTTGAAAAGATTTCTTATATTTCCATAATATTGCGTAGACAATCAAATACTGATATTTCTCCGTAGATTAGATTGCTTTCTTTTAACCATGAAAATGTTTTGGTGTAAATTATTCAAACAGTTAGTAACAGAAGAGTTGCACATCTAAAGATCGACAGTAGTTGATGATGCTCGATTGACATTTTTTATGTTTATCTGATAATATTTTTCACTTATTTATTTTATTTCACTATATTTTTTAGTTTATGTTTATCTTTTCCGGCACTTTGGCTATTTTTTTTCAAATTATTATCGACTGGAGTAAAAAATGGAAAATGTATAGAATGCCAATCTAAATTTGTTAGTCCCTACTCCTTCGCCATTTTTGCAAATCAATTTATTATTTATTTTATTTGATATGATCTCAAAGCATTGTACGCCTGGGACATATATTTGCATCTAGAACTATCTGAATATCTCAGTACTAGGTTTCAAAGATATTGGCGGTTCACTTTTAAAACAAGCTTTTTTAGCGTTTTAAAACAAAACGGAGTGGCGAAAACCTGCGAAAAAATTTAGGTCATAGCTTGAACATTAATGTTAAAGCCCTGCATTAATACCAACAGTAAAATTTAAACTTTTGTGTTCTTATATCTCAAAATATATGGTTTTCGCTACCAACAGACACTGCAACGAATAATTACATATAACGCAGAATTATAAATATATTTGAACGAAAAGGGGTATATAAAAAGAAGAATGGAAATATATTTGTACTTTGAAGCCCTGAAAATGTTTTTACGATAAGGTTTAACGGTTTCCATTAAAAAGTGCTTCCGTTAATTCACTCTCTGATAAAGTTGCTGGTAACATAATCTAATGTATAACATAATCTGAGAGAATCGCGTTGATTCACCCTCTATTAATAAAAAGCTGCTGATAATTGCTTATCAGACAGATAAATTTATCTGATATAAGATTTGCCAAATAAAATTGTTTTATCAAGAGAGATTATAAATAACCTCAATAGTCAATTTTGTATACTTGGTATGTATAATATGAATAATTATAAAATTATTATTGAAGATTTTGAGGATGTCTTGATTTCGGAAAATTAATTTATTTTTAAAATCTTAATAATAGAAAGCCGTATAGTACAAGGCATAGGACAAAAAGACATGTATGTCATTTTAACAATCTGGACGATACATAATTTAAGAGATAGTTTCGTTTCAGCAAGAAAAGTGTTAGATATTGTTTTGTTAATACCCTTGATGAATATATCAAATATCTAACAAATAGGTAGGTAATAGTATTTTATACTTTTTATTATTTTACTATATACTATTATATTATTTTATTTTATTTATGTGGCTAAAATGGTGTTTTTTTTACAAGTGAGACATTTATAGTACGACCGAGGGCGATCATACCTTTATTTTATTTGTAGTATTTCGATTTATTAACACATTTATTTTATGGTATTTTATTTATTGTTTCACAAAATAGTTGAGGAAATATTTCTGTCGTATTTTGTATTTCACTAAGTTCAACTTGTTCAACTTGTTTTTGTGGTAACCAGAAGAGAACAATAGCCACAATAGGGGTCCAAATTAGTGCAAAAAGTTCAATCACACGAACTGAGTTCAGTATCTTCAATATAACTCTACAATAATGTCCAACTACTGCTATGATGAGGCAGTACAAATTATTAAGTGGAACGAATCATGGGTAAAATTCTTTCGTTTTTTTTATGAACTTATAACAAGATCAGACACCATAGATATTATATAACACCATAGATATTATATAACATCATTTTACATACATTAATAGGAAATACGACATTTTTTAGGGGTCACAGATATTTTTATTTAAAAAAAATGTGTTTTATTTTTTTTTATAAAATCATGTTTTTCTATATATCTATCATCATTTCTTGAAAACGAATATAGCTATCGACGTGAACTTTTTTTGTTAAAAAATGCACACTTAAGCGCTTTTTTATGTATATACTGTTGTAAAACAAAATATCATAAAAAAGCTAAAAACATCGATGACGTTGATGGTTTAGAAAATACGCAGTCAAATTTTCACTAAGCTCCGAACTTTTATTTTTGAGAATTTCGCATAACATGCTGCGAAGAAAATGAAGCTCATAGACCAAATAAGTTTTGTTACGATTTTTTAGTATAGTAGAAATACGAGTATACCGCTTTACACGCACCACATAATATAAGACTACATAAAAAGATCGTCGTTGCTCATTTCCACTTTTCGTTTTATTTGTCTGTGTTTAGGACTATTTAGGATAAAATAATTATTTTCTTCCAGTGGCGCACTAGGGGCTAAAGGCAAAGGTTAAAAATGAATAAGAATTATATATCTGGAGTATCTAAGATGAGATGAATAGCAGTCTCACTAATAGTAAAAAAACACGATTATAGTAAAATATAAAATAAATCGCAATTAGGCGGCAATTAAATTCCATACACAATAGTTTCAAAAAAGTATTAATTTTGGAGTCTTGTGATAAAAAGCAAACTGTTGAGTTTTCCATTATGATTTTTGTTGGCTTTATTTTGAAAGCTATATAAAAGATTACATAACGTTTCTTAAATGATTTATTTAGTAACTGTAGGTTGGCAGTTATTTTTATCCGACATCATATATTGCACTTTTATCTTAAATGCGCTATATACTCATTAATTTAGTAGACATGTGTTATTTTAATAAGAAAATAATATAATATAATATAAAAAAATAGCCTAAATTAGGCTTAATCGTTTTCCGAATCTGTTAGATCATGAGTGCTTCAACTGTTATTGCAACATTTGTACCTGCACTCACCAGAGCATTATAACCCTTCTTTTATGTACACACATTTACTGTTGTTGCAATTTTTATCGGAACACTTTATGGATAGAAGTTTTCTCAAGTCTACTGGTACTAGGTCTTTAGTTGTTAACATAGGGATCCAAATGTTATCTTTTAATTCCCATCCAAACATCGCGGGATCTTCATTTTCTTTATCTGCTAAATGACTGGAATACCAGAGTTTTAGCTGATAGATACACCTAAAAGATTCAAAGATTATAAGCTCTTTATTAAGTCTTATGCAAAAATACCTTTTTAGATGTTGTCTAAAGGCATCTTCTGTTGGTTGAAGTTCAGAAGCAGGCTTGTTTGATGTTGTGGTAAAGTAAAATCTCAATCCATTTAAGTCTGTGATGTTATTTTTGTATAGTTAAAGAACGTATTTACTAGCAAGTTCCATTGCTTCATCTTCAGATAATATTGGAAGCTTTTCTAATTCTGACACTCAATATTTTTAAACAGTGCGTCGAAAGCGGTTCTTTTACCTATTTTATAAAATGCACTGGTATTGTCATAACCGCTTAAACAATGGATGGCTGAAAGATTTTTAGTTACTAGAGATTCAAGATTTTTAACAACGTCATGAATAGCTAGAAAGTGTCTATTACTGCTGTGTACCAGCACGATAAACAAAAAACATACACCACTAGTTATCTCGCCGGCCCACACAGCTCGTTGCTAAGGAGGCGTTCGAAACTAGATTTGCAATCACTGTACAGTAACTATATAAGATATAATAATAATTATGTCGTCAGAAACTTTTTTGGTCTTTTGGCTTCACTTTCTTCGCAGCATGTTATATAAAATTTTCAATAACAAAAAAGTTTTACGCTTGGTAAAATCTGTCTGCTTACTTGTCGAACTTTGAAGGTCATTCGCAAACGGTTTTCGCACGTTTATTTTTTTTTATTAACTATATTATAATATATAAATAGAAGCACTTAGGTGTTTGTTCTATAACAACAAAGAATCACGTCGATAACTCGATTACTTATTGAGATATGGCAATAGATGTACAAAAAAACATAATTTAAAAAAAATCAACTTTTTCATTTTTTTTATACATAAAAATGCCCGTGATCACTAAAAAATGTCGTATCTCGTGATTCCTAATGAAAATCGACCTACTTAATAACATGGCATATGTCTGAAATTGTTATAAGGCAGAAAAAAAAACTCCAGAAGGAATCGACTATTGCCCTGTTTTTTACTGCGCTAATTCTTCTGCGTAAGGACCTAACAAGAAAAAAAAATAGATTTTAAAATATTTTTCAATCGCTATCTTCGCCGGCTATTTCAGAAACATGGCAATTATGGCATTTTTTGCGTTAGTTCGTAAATTTTTAGATAAGCTTAGCTTATCCATGCCGTGACTATTTGTTATGCACCTACTGTCTTATGCGAAATTTTTAGGATTTGATTATTAATAGTAATGAAAATACCTTACAATATATTTTTTATAATTTCAAGTATTATAATTATTTATTCCTCATCGACGTCTCACAAAATTCTCAAAACCTATATGGTTTCACGTCCCTCCTTGTAACAGCGTTTGTACTATTTTCGTACAGCCGAACCAAAATATAAGTGTACGGAAAAGTGTATTTCTTGAATAATTTCAGGAATTATGGCTTATAACTTCGAGGTTAATTTATTAACCGGATTAATAGGAGTTTCCATAACTACTAATAACTGTAGTGGTACGGTACACTTTACTTGTAGAGCGACAAGTACAGCTAATGAGTAAGCAACGGCATGTTGTAATATTTGTTAAAATCTAGTTTAACATGCTAGAGAATTTGGAGGTAAACCTACTGACGCTAAAGTTTCAAAATATGTTGCATATCAAACGAGGCGTTAGGAGTTATTTTCTGTTATAATATTAGGCTAATAAGGTGTGTAAAAGTTTTGAAATAGTTAGAATTTGTTAAACGCTAGGAAAAGTAACTCCATGGGAACGTTTTTAATGGGTCAATGGGCTACTCTATGAGTCTTTCGACGAAAGTATTTCATTATGTTGTGCCAAATATTACTGCGGTACATGAGAAGTAATTTTGTAGCGAACCTAATATCGTATACAAAAACTAAGTAGTTATTAAAAGATTATTTCAGAGGAAATGCGTCGAACGTACACCTTTTATAAACAAGAATAAATAAATGATAAAATACAATGATAAAAATGTATGCGGGTTCGATACTATGTAAATACAAACGTCAGTAAAAGTATATTTTTCACGCATGCTGTCACTGTCTAAAATATAATTTTAAAGCACTAGTGTTGAAAGTAATATACTTTTAGCATTGGTGCAAAGGGTCCGTCCCTGTTTGATATTACCAAATACTTAAAATAGCCGACATTTTCTTTTTAATTGGTAACTTATGGCTATTTTTTTCAAAAAGTATCCAGACGTAGCTGCGTTTACTGCTAAGGCAAATATAATAAAAACAGGACATAAAATATTAATTAATGCTATATAAAATGCAAATAATTTGTTAGAGCCGTGATACTTTATAACATGGAGTACGGAATTATAAGAACTTTTTAATGAGAAACGTAAAATATATTCAGTTCTTGTGCGCTGGTAGCCAAATGCTTTTCCATCTTTATACTAATTAGTCACGTTTTCTGGCAGAGAAGTGTGTCGTTTGCATCGATTTTCAAATATAAGGCTATATACTCGCAGTAGGGGTAACAAAGGTAGTTCAACATTTAAATAAACTGTACCTAATTAATTTTAATCAAGATTCTCCGTCCACGTAATTTTATTGCTTATATTTCATAATACCCCACTGAGTCTCTTAGATGTATGTGACATTCCATATTAACAACTTTAAGGAGTTTTGATCTGTCATCATCTCAAAGATGGGATCTGCCAGAGTTACTTTGATTTTCTCATGGCTTTTACGCCTCAGCTCCCCAGAGTTTACCCCCAGAATTAACGCATTAACATCTAAAATAGCAACTTGAATTTAAAGAAAGAAAAAAACCAAAAACAAACAAATTAATGTTATTAACAAAAAGTATTTCCGCCCCTACTTCTCACTACAGCTTCACATCGTCGCCTTATACTTAAAAATAATCGTCTAATTTCCTCCTGGTACAAAGCGTTCTACAATTGGATTAGCCTCTTGTACTTCTCCAAGGGTCATAGGGGGTGGTCGTGTTTTTCTCAACTGCCTACCGAGTACATCCCATATATGCTCAATAGGATTGATACACATTGATACAGGACTTCGTGCTGTACATCCCATATATGCTCAATAGGATTGATATCAGGACTTCGTGCTTGCCACCTTAGTGTCTCAACACCTACTTCCTCGAGATACTCATCGACAATATGAGCAACATGAGGTCTTGCATTAACAAGAAATTGTCACCGATGTAAGGTGCGAATGGGACAACACGTTCTGATAAAATATCTCTAATGTACCTGTCGCTATTTAGTGCACCTCCATATACTGGTAACAATTATGTACGTGCATTTAATGCAATTCTATCTTAGATTAAATCCTATATTATAGATACAGATATAGATATATTATAGATTAAATCCTAGATCTTCTGTGCTCTGCATTAAGAGTGGGTCCTGTAGCTGGAATTCGTATATGAAGATTACTTTCTTTGAGTCTTCTTATTACTGTCTTAGCACTAACTTCAACATCATGAACGGCACTTAGCTGTACCTGAAGGTTTGTGCTGGTAACAAATCGTTCTCGTAGAGCGCGAACTCTTAATATAACGATCTTGAATCGCTGTCGTAACACGAGGTCTTCCTTGTCCTCGCCGCCTGTCGTAACTCTGTGTTTCTCGAAACCGCTCTACGCCTCTTGATATGGTTGAAACAGAAACTCCTAGTCTATCAGCTACTACTACCCGCATCCTCAACCCTTCATTTATTAATGTCACTGCTTTAACACAATCATCATGGTTAAGATTTTAAGATTAATAATTGCAGGTTATTATGAAGAGATAGACTGGCGTGAAGTGCACGAAGTACAATTTTGGACTGCCCCTCTTTGTTTGTTGTCGATTCTATTTATAATATCATCATCCAATATTTCCATGACATAACCATCCAATAATAACCATCCAATATGTCCATGGCAAAAAACAAATTTTCATTCATTTGACAATTGTCAAATTTAAATTTATCTTTAACAAATAATTTTTTTAATTTTGAGCTAATACAAAATGATGGCTATATTTTTCTATGAATTTTGATATTAAATATGTTGTATTTCGTTCATGATAACTCTAGATATTTTGGAAAGTTATATGAACGATGCTAAAGGCAAATATAGAATAGATACTAACTTATTATTATACAAATTGTTACTTAACTTAAACATTAGGACATATAGTTTATTACAAACATCATTTCCATACCTAAATGATTTTTATATATAGTATGGAAAAGGAATTGAGAAAGATTTACAGCGTATGTTCAGTCCCAGTCTGAGCTATAGAGGAGGTTCAGTAATTGTGTGGTCAGGAATGACCCGAGATGCCTGCACTGAGTTAGTGGTCACCGATGGATCCTTAAGGGCGCAACGATGTATTGAGGAGATATTAACCAATTACGTTGTACGTTTTAATGAATTTATTGTCAATGGCTTTAACCTAATGTAGGATAATGCACTTCCGAATACAGCAATGTATGTTACACAATACCCCCCGGAAGTTGTTATTAACAAAATAATCTGGCCAGCATGTTCGCCTGGTCTCAATCCCATAGAGCATTTGTGGAACATTCACGGAACCGAGTCAGACAACGTGAAGTAGTTCCGGCTACGGTAAATGAGCTTCGTTTAGCCCTTGACGAGGAATAGCAAAATATCCCTCAAGATGATATTCGTAACCTTATTGACAGTATGAACCGACTAATGTAGGCTGTTATAAGAACTAGGGATGGTAATATAAAAGATGAAGCTAAATTTGCTGTAAAAAGTACGTTTCTTCAGGTTAGTTAAGTTACAGTTGAATTGGATTCTTTTGAAATTTGATTTTATGTATGTTATGAAGTTATATTTTCATGTAAGTTGCAATAATTGGTTATTAAAACCAAATAATATATTTTTGTCTCTTCATTTTCATGAAGGAAAGGCATTTCTTCACAAAAATTGGTATTTTGCAAGAATTTGGTTATAAAATTATTATATGAAATTATTTACTCAAAGTAAACTGTTGATAACAAGTTAATTTTGCTCTGAAATTTAGCCAATACACCTAAAGGCATGATCTAAAAAAACTAAATGTACAAATACATGTTTCTCAACAAGTTGAAACTAGTCATTTTATCTACAGTTTGATAAAAAAATTTTTAGCCTAAATTTACTAAATATTAACTTGTTGTTTTTCAAATCTACTTGGATTGTTATAGATAAAACTTTTAAACAATTCTCTTAATTTTTTCAATAACAAGGTTGTTTAGCAGACGTGATTTAGGAAGCAAAATAAAGTCTACCACAGAGAAATTTAGTGTACGTGTCGGTATATATTGTCTGCTTGGAAATATTTCACACACATCTATTCCCATTGTGGCTATATAGGCAGTGGCACTGTCCAGCTGAAATCATATATCTTCTTGACATAACCAACGCAATGTTATAAGAAAATTATACAATGTCCTCTTGTAGCTGTTAACCTTTGCCGTTTCTCCCTTGTAATATAATACAGTTTTTTTTTGTTAAGGTGGAACTTTTTTTAGACGGTTAATTACCTAACCTTGTTTATATAATATTCAAAATGAGGGTTATATGATTTAGGTAGGCACCTATCTAACTCATGGCACTTTCTATTTAAATTTCGTGATAAAATTTCCAAGATAATATTGCATGGGAGATTGGGGTATGCAGTAAATAAACAAAATAGTTGTAATTGATTTATTTGTTTTTAGGTATACTGCTCTACAAGTAAATACATATAAAATCAGGATCAAGTACATGGTAAAAGAACATAATTAGAATATATATATATATATATATATATATATATATATATATATATATATATATATATATATATATATATATATATATATATATATATATATATATATATATATATATATATATATATATATACACTGAGCTCGTAAAGTTTGGAATAAATTCAATTAATCGTTATTGAAGGATTTTCACAGGAAATCCTCGGACACGTCAACCTTATTTTATAAAATGTCACTTTTTTCAGCAATCGATTTTTTTGTTTTGTTCGTTTTTGAGCTATGACGTCATCGACAATTTTTTTAAATGACAACCCATATTTTTTTTCACGGATTTCGATAGAGCACATTTTTCTGAGTGCGAATATGTCAAAAACATAGTACCTTTAACATTAAAGTTTTCGAGATATTCGGTTGCAAAGTTTATAAAATGTACCATGGCACCATGCATAAGCTATCGGGCGGGTCAAGATTTTTAATAGCTTATTGATTCTAATAGCTTATAGCTTATTACATTTTAAAAGATTAAGGAGTAATATTATTTATTTTGGTAGCTTATCGAACATTTTGAAAGATTTGGGAGTAATCTGTTTAATTTTTTAACAACAATTTAAACAAATAAAAAAATATTTTAACAAATAAATGATAAATAATTAAAGTAAAAAATAAAATCAGAGTAAATTTTCAAAGTGACCTCCATTCACTTCCTGGCAATATCCCATCCGCCACTGAAACTCCTGCAGAACCTTACCAACAGTATCGGGTTGAATGGTTCGAATTTCATTGCGAATTATGTCCTTTAATTCTTCGATGGTATTTGGTCTATTGAAATAGACTTTGCTCTTTAAATAGCCCCATAAAAAGTAGTCTAGGGGAGTGAGATCTGGAGATCTAGGGGGCCATTCGATAGTTCCCCTGCGACCAATCCAATGGTTAGGAAATACATGGTTTAAATAATCGCGAACGATCACTGCAAAATGGGGTGGTGCACCGTCTTGTTGGTACCATATCGTGTGATGGGGCAGATCTGGATCTACGTCATTTGGGTAAAGTACCGCAAGTGCAGGGACTAAGTCGTCTCTTAAAAATTCTAAATATATTTCACCTGTTAATACGCCTTCAAAGAAAAATGGGCCCAAAATACGATTACCTACAATACCAGCCATACCAGCCCAAACGTTAACTTTTTGTGGAAACTGACTACGAGTTTCCATTTTCCAGTGTGGATTTTCAGGAGACCAATATCTACAGTTTTGCCGGTTAACTGTGCCGTCGAGATAAAAGGTAGCCTCATCAGAAAAAACAATATTGCGTAAAAATCCGTCGTCATCAATCAGGCGTTGCAACATGGTTTGGCAAAACTGTAACCTACGGTCAGGATCATCTTCGTTTAACTCTTGGAACAAAACCACTTTATACGGATGCCATTTGTTCAATTTCAAATATTTCAAGACGGAGCTTTGAACTATTCCGTTGTTTGCCGCCACTTGGCGGGTGGGTAAATGGGGATTTTCTTGAAGCTCTAGTAGAACATTCAATTTAACATCTTGTTGCACTGGTGGACGACCCGTTCTAGGGCGATCTCTCGTATGACCCACTTCTAAAAACTTTTGTTCTATTTTGCTAACGGTGGACTGTGTAATTGGTTCTCTGTTTGGATATTTGTTGTTAAATAAACGGCAAACTTCTACTTGTGTGCGAGCTCTGTCCCCGTAACCGATCATCATCAAAATTTCGACCTTTCTTGTCTTTCCCTTTCACTCAAACGACGGACCATTTTTAAATAAAATGAATTATGATGGAATAATGATTAATCAACTTACTTAATGATATTATTCAACTGATTAAAACACAAACTTGCGAGGAAAAACTTCAAAATTGTGACAACTGTCAAAACTGTTGTTTTTCCTGCGCTTTCTTGATAAATGATTAGCATTTGGTCATCGCTTGTATAATTCATTCTTAAAACTTTGCAACCGAATATCTCGAACACTTTAATGTTAAAGGTACTATGTTTTTGACATATTCGCACTCAGAAAAATGTGCTCTATCGAAATCCGTGAAAAAAAATATGGGTTTTCATTTAAAAAAATTGTCGATGACGTCATAGCTCAAAAACGAACAAAACAAAAAAAAAATCGATGGCTGAAAAAAGTGACATTTTATAAAATAAAGTTGACGTGTCCGAGGATTTCCTGTGAAAATCCTTCAATAACGATTAATTGAATTTATTTATAACTTTACGAGCTCACTGTATATATATATATATATATATATATATATATATATATATATATATATATATATATATATATATATATATATATATATATATACATACTTATATATATATATATATATATATATATATATATATATATATATATATATATATATATATATATATATATATATATATATATATATATATATATATATATATATATATATATATATATATATACATACTTATATATATATATATATATATATATATATATATATATATATATATATATATATATATATATATATATATATATATATATATATGTATATATACATATATATATATATATATATATATATATATATATATATATATATATATATATATATATATATATATATATATATATATATATATATATAAACGCAAGATACCCATAACATAAAATAATATAAAATCCAAAAATACTTAATAGTTTTAAAGGAAACAACTACGTAGGGAGCTTATACCCTTTTTCGCATTGAACTACACCTGCAAATCCGATTTGGTACCTGGTCATTTGTAACGGAAATTTACACCGTTTCATCATTAAATCAAACGTATTCGAATTAAAAGGGCGAAGAAAGTCAATGTGATGCCAATCAGCTCAGTAGTAGGACGAAAATTTCGCCCTACTACTATAGATATAGAACAGAATGGCAAAGCACGGCCAGAGCTTGTCCCCTTATTCTATTTTGTGCTCATTTACTGTTCTACCTGCGATAACTTGATAAGTTTCTTACCATGTTGAGTTGAGTTATAGTGCCAAAAAGGATTGTGAGGTATCGTAATTATTTATCTTATCGTAAAATTTAAACTTGCCTAAGCTTCTTGCCGTCCAATTTTTTTCTTTCTGGACAAGCAAAAGCGTGGATGGAGTTTACATATATCTTGGTATATTATACCATTTTCTTATCGTAATATTTAAATGTCAAATAATTAACTATAATAAAATAAATAAGTTTAATTATTTCCTACAGTAACTTATCTTTTTATCTTATTAGAATTAACTTAATCGTTAATATTTATCATACCTTATAATACCTCGCACGCAAGTAGGTACCTGCACTCAATTACCGAATATTTTTCTTAATTTATCGTAATTTCCAAGTGGAAATAACCATAGGCTTTCACCCTATCTTGATCATTTGAATAATTAGTTATCTATTCACAATTGGTACAATATTTTAATTTTTAGTTTAAATACCTAATTAAAATAATATCATTTTTTTAAAATTTTTAATTAATTTAATTATCTATTCATTTTTGGCCTCATTAAATTTTTTGAATTCTCGTTTTCTCGCTCAAGCGTAAAAATTCATACATATTTTTCTACTTCCAAATTATAAAATTGTAAAGATAAATCTGATACTGGTAAATATTTCTTTCTTATTGAACGAGACGACTGTGAAGTCATTCCTCCTGTGACCAAGCTGTGCTGAACCGTATTTCCTGGACGTCAGACTGGAAGACATCTCCTCTGAATATATTGCTGCACCCGTTAATGGTTCATCTCAGTTCTGCTTGTTTCTCTGTCTTGCTGAGATAGCTTCATGTTAGGACCCTAGGTCACGTCAATTTTATATGAGAGATCTTATTTTTTCTCCAGTTGTTTCACTGAGTGAATATGTGATTATCAGAAGTTGCAGCTGTCATTTATTGTTTTCTATTTCTACAGTCTTCCGTACTCTTTAAGTACTAATGACCTGGCAACCAAACACATTTTGTTGATTAATATGGGTTAATAAGATATAAATAACTCAGTAATTGTCAAGCTGTGATTTCTCTACCCCAAACAAGTGATACACTCTAAGGGAATTTCAAGTGCTAAGTGAACCTCTATATTTTTCAACTAATCCTTACCCACAACCACTGTGATAAATCTGAGCAGCCGATAGGCAAAATTAAATAACCACAAGTGATTCCTGGATGAGAGGACAAATAATTATCAGGTAATATAATTATTAATTATAATTCATTATAATCCAATCACTTCATGAGATGCACACTAGTTTCGAGCTATTGGCTCTCATCGGTACACCGTAGGTAATGGAAATAATGAATGTCCAAAACAAACCGATCAGTCTATGTCGACATTTATTTTACTAACGGTGTATTGATGAGAGTGAATTTGACTTATTATGTTGGAGATAACGAGATAACGAACTGACGTTTGCGTGTAAACTGACTTACGTTTGTGTTACGCTTTTAAGGTTCAATAGTAATATTATGCCGTATCAGTATACTTCCCAGGAATACGCTATCATATATACATTTATGAGGAATGCAGAGGAAATGGTGCTGCTGCAGCTTGTCTGTATCGCAAATGATACCCGTGTGTTTTGAGACATCCTGATAATCGCATATTCATAAATACTCACCCAGCATATTCGGAAGGTAAAATGCTTCACAATCGTTGGTACAGGGTAAGTCTCTTAAGATTGACACCCCCCTTATCTCACTTATCCTTTGCCGATTTAACTCATTCAAAAAAGGAGTGGACGCGGTTTCTGATGAATTTTTATAATCTGAGCACGGATATTAAAAATCTCGTAAGATACACAGGGTGGAAAATAAAACATGATTTTTTTAAATGGAACACCCCGTATATTTTTATACCAAAATAATGTCCTTAATTCTGAATAAAAAAATATCTAATTGTTATATAATCACTCCACCTGTTCGTGAGATATTACTAAAAACTTATCACATTACGGGTGTCAATTATAAAACAAAAAACATATCAAGATACCTCTGGAAACAATGCCATTTATTGAGATAATAAATAAATAATATATAGGTGACAATAACAGTAACGAGTAATAACAATAAACAACATAAGCCTAATAAAAACAAATAAAAGTCAATATTAATACAGTAACACAATAGAGTAACACAATTTTATTTATTTACACGTAACGTAATTAAATATTTTCCACGTAACCACCACCATTCTGAATGCATATTTGGCATCGCTTTATAAAATTGCTTCTCATCCTTTGAAATATATCATCATTTTGGTTTAATTCCTCAATTTTTACACGTATGCATTCTTTTAACTCATTCATATTATTAAAAACCCCAGTTTCGTATATATCTTGTATTATCGTACCCCAGAGAAAAAATCCATAGGTGTTAAGTCCGGACTTTTAGCGGGCCAATGTATAACACCGTGCCTTCCTATCCAAATAGGATATTTTCTGTTTAGGTATTCGGTGACGTTCCTTGCAGAGTGTGGTGGTGCTCCATCCTGCTGCCAAATAACATCTGTTGTCCACTAAATTAATATTATCTAAATAATTTTCCACTGGATGTTGAAGAATATCCACATAACGTTGTGCATTTAAGGGCCCATTTATAAATACAGGACCTACAATAGCATCCTTGTGGATGCCACACCACACGTTTACAGTTTGGTATCCTTGTTTTTTTTATTTTTTTACAATATATGGAATTTACAATTTTTTATTTTTTTACAATATGTGGATTTTCCGCTGCCCAGTAATGTGCATTTTTTCTGTTAAAAATTCTCGCAATAGAAAAACTGCTTTCGTCAGTCCAAAAGACATGACTTAGAAACTCATCATCTTCCTCTATTCTATCAAGTATGTCTCTGCAGAAGGTTAACCTGTCTTGAAGGTTGTTGTCGTCTAAATATATGGTTTAAAATTATGGCGATGTAATATTTTTATCACACTTCTTTGTGATATATCCAATTCTATTGCTGCGGCATAGGATGATTTGGATGGATTTTCAACAAAATATAATAACGCGTTGAGTTCTGTGTCTTCTCCTGTTTTTGTTCTTCGCCTTTCCTTTTTCTTGTCTCTCAGAGATTCGGTATTCCTAAACTTTGCATAAATGTTTTTAAAACTATTTTTGGAAGGAGGTAGCCTTTCTCGAAATAACCTAACATACTCCCTCCGAGCAAGAGACTTATTCTTGTTGCACTGAATATAAATTTCAAGTAACTCTTTTCGCTCTTCCAATGAATATACCATTTTCAAAATAACTTGCTTCCTTACGAATACTACGTATTTTTTACGCTAATATCTAAGAGAGTGAACTACTATCTCTACTACTACTATCTCTACTACTCTACTACTACAAAAAACTGGATGATATCTGTCAACAAATAAACAATACAAATATGCATTGTTTCCAGAGGTATCTTGATGTTCTTATTTTATAATTGACACCCGTAATGTGATAAGTTTTTAGTAATATCTCACGAACAGGAGGAGTGATTATATAACAATATACATTTCTGGATTCAGAAAATTAAGGACATTATTTTGGTCTAAAAATATACGAGGTGTTCTATTTAAAAAAATCATGTTTTATTTTCCACCCTGTATGTTTTACGAGATTTTTAATATCTGTTCTCAGATTATAAAAATTCATCAAAAACCGTGTCCACTCCTTTTTTGAATGAGTTAAATCGGCAAAGGATAAGTGAGATAAGGGGGGTGTCAATCTTAAGAGACTTACCCGGTACACGTACCTAAAGATTACGATGCAGGAGTCTTATAATAGATTGAAAATGATTCGTCTACTTCGGCACGAGCAATTGAAAGTCGCAAAAGTATATCGAAATCCACTGTAAACAGAATAACATGATGTTATCAGTACCACCCATATCACATGCAACGTGTACAAGCGTTGATTCCTGGTGATTACGCAAAAGGTGCCTCAAATAATTCTGCGGAAACATAGGTAACACCCAGAGTTCCTAGATAACATTTTATAGACATATGAAACAATATTCAAAAAAAAAATATCTTCATAAACGAAACACGGGATTAATTGGCCGTCTTGGTTGTATTATCTGGCCTCCCCGGTTTCCGGATTATTATATTCACTACTTTTATTTATTGGGGTTGCATATAAAAAGTGTAAAGCCACTAAATAATGTAAATCATTTAGGACACTGCATCTATGAAGCCGCAAATAAGAAGTAATATAAACTTAGTTGTTAGCTAATAAAAAAATACACTTAACGTATGTACTATTAATTCTATTTCGGACTCTGGCCAGTAGAAGGGCTATTCAAGGTTGCCTAATAAAAATTAGAATCTATCTGTGGTACTAGAAAAACTGATCTAAGGTGACGAGTTTCACCAAATTCATAAAAGAGCCATTATCTCAAAAACTAACAATTTTAACAATTTTAGTTTTATTTTGATATTCTAGTCAGTCATAAACCATCAGATCCACTGACAATATCCAAAAATCCACTTGAGACAAGGACAAAGACAAAAATCCATTTGAAAAAACTAAACACTGTATATACAAAATTCCATGTAAACAATGTGATGAAGTCTACATTGGTCAAACAATGCAACTTCTTGAAGAACGTTTAAGAGGTTATAAATATTCAGCTAATATTACAGTTCTAAAAAAACATTCTAATGAAACAGGTCAGCAATTTAACTACAAAAATACTAAATTTATTAATAAAGAACAACATTATAAAACACGGTTAAATATGGAATCAATTTATAATAAAAAAAATCCTAATGCATGTAATAAGAAGAAAGATACAGAACATCTTTCTGCAAGCTACAATTTGTTAATATAAAAATACTAAATAAATTAACAAAAAACATTCTCTATATATAAACTTATATATGTACATACACACCTACTTGCTATAAATATACATCTACATAATATTAACACAACCAAAATTAGAATAATAATGAAATATAAAATAGCCTAAGTTCATAGGGTTTCTTGACTGTTCTTCCCTATGATACTAATCGAACAGTCTAGTAACCTTAAAAATTAATTAAAACTGTCATTTTTGCCTATGTCAAATATGTCATAAATTAAATACTTTTTAGAAAAAGGCCCAAAAAGGGCCTATATATATATATATATATATATATATATATATATATATATATATATATATATATATATATATATATATATATATATATATATATATATATATATATATATGTATATATATATATATATATATATATATATATATATATATATATATATATATATATATATATATATATATATATATATATATATATATATATATATATATATATATATATATATATATATATATATGTATATATATATATATATATATATATATATATATATATATATATATATATATATATATATATATATATATATATATATATATATATATATATATATATATATATATATATATATATATATATATATATATATATATATATATATATATATATATATTGCGAAAAGTAATGATGTTGGGTTTGCAGCAATTCATTACATAGAGAAACAAACAAATAGAATAATTTTCATCTATTTGCTTATTTCTCTATGTAATGAATTGCTACAAACCCAAGATTTCTTTTCGTAAAACAAAAATGAATTTTAATTATACCATAAATTATAACATATATTATACCAAATATATTGTATCATTAAAAATTTGGACTAATTTTAAAGTGCGACAACTCTCTTATTTCTCTTAGTCTGAACTCGGCAATTTTGCATGTTGTATACAAAATTAGCCGCTTTAAAATATAAGATTTGAATTTTCGAAAAAAATGCACAACTTTAGTATACAGGGAGCAAAAGGTTACTTTGAATTTTTTCTTCATTTTTGAGAAACCCTATGGGCTAATCGTGTAAGGAGAGCTTTACATAATAGGCTTTGTCAGAGGCTAATTCATTACCAATGCTTTCTTTTTTTAGTTATTTCAATATCTCTAATCTTTTTAGAGATACGAATTTTTAAAAAAGATACGTATAATATTTATAGCTTTTTTTTAATTTTTAACACTCCTAAATTACAAAAGTTAACAGTATCCAAAATTACAAGATTAACAGTATTTTAAATTACAATATGCTGGATTAATAATTATACAAAAAGGTAAACTCTTAATAACGGGCATTTCCACCATCTGCACGAATAACTACCCCCATGACTATGCATGGCAGTCCCTCGATTAAATGTTGACTATCGATTTAGTTGATTTGTGCTCATTCATGCGTCAATGTTTGCCTTAATTCATCCAAGTTATTAGGAGATGGGACTAGGTTCCGATTACGTCGACCCATTACCCATTAGGTCCCAGACGTGCTCAATAGGATTGAAGTCGGGGGCTACATGCCAACCAGATAATGAGAAAAAAATCCTTGCAACGTGAGGACGAGCGTTGTCATGCATATAAAGAAAGTTATTTCTTAATAGTGTCCTACTAATAGGGTAATGGGATGATGGGCGGATATAACAGCTCACGAATATATGTCAGCTGTCATAGCTCCACCCTTAATAAATACTAATTCTGTACGAACTTCCATGTTTATGCCGCCTCATGCCATTACCGATCTTTGACCATAACTTAACCTTGTAGAAAAATTACCTTGTTTGAAACGTTCGCCTGTCTTGCTATATAACCGCTGATGGCCATCAGGCGACTTTAAACAAACCCTGGACTCACCAGAAAATAAAACAACACTCATGGAAGTCCCAATTTTGATGGTCCCTAGCAAATTGAAGACGTGCTATTCTAAGTATTTTTGGGAACATTCCTATTTTTTTTTCATTGCATAAAAATGTTCTACCATACTGAAAAAGAAGATATTCTAAATATGACGCCTTAATTCCCAATAATAAATTTGTTGTAAATTATTAGTCTCGCGCGCGAGCGAACCGTTTCAAACAGGTTCAAAATCGTGATGCCACATCCTGCAATTTCCAAACGACGAGAAGACCGATTCGGTTTTCATATTTCATTCAACCGCTTTCCGGCGAAGCGCCTACCGAATATTGTAGGCGTCACAGTATTGTGTTGTGACGTCACTGCTCGTTTCAGGCCCCGTTAATTTTATCGCTGTAGATCCTTCATGCTGATCTCGCGGAATTAGAAATCTGGTTTTTTTCTGTACACCTTTTATTACAACGTTACGCTATGGTTTTTAGAATAATTTTCATATTTAAAATGTTCCCTATTGTAAGCCAGTTGCGGGTGTTCTAGAACGCATGCCATATTCTCTTCATCGCCTACGAATGGTTATTTCATTTACAGCTAACCTACTTCTTCTAAAGGATTTTTGGCCATTATGTCAGTAGTGGTTCTATCGCGTACTATCTATATTGTTACACATTTTTCTCTACTAAACTATTGAATAATATAATGTCAAATATTGACATAAAATCCCAAATTTATAATAGTTTGCGAACGATATACGCGGCATGAATATATTATAGGTGGAACTGGTAGAAGGTAAAGGTTATTGAAAACAACCTAGAATCTGAAATATCTTCCATGAAAAATATAATCAGCATCTTATATGAATTCAGTATTTGGTATGCAGGATGAGCAGGATCCTCAGAACTGTGCGATAGTTTATGGACAAGAAACTCTCCTAAGGGGTATATGGCAGTGATCCTATCGCAAAGCGCCTTATCGTATGCATCAGCATAGCATCATTTTAGTATTATCGGACACCCTTATGTTAGTTTCCAATTTCTTTGCCTAAGAGAATGGACTATACGCCGAGAATATATTAATGTGATACCAAAAATCATGTAGCTATTGTAACGCATGAAAAGTAAGAAAATAATAATTATTATTATTGTTACCATTATTATATAAATACGTTTTTCATATTTCAGACTATTTTCTGTTATGCCCATCTTCAGTGGCTTGCAGTGACATTTTAAAGAAGAGCATATCTTAGACATCCAAGAGAAGGTCCAAGAAGCATTTCTTAGACATATACTTGTAGTGTAACTTAATTTGTATCCATTTCTACGTGACTATGACGTGGCGTATTACTACAGATAGTTAGTCATATCATTTTTTTCATCTAGAACAATAACAGTGAAATGAGTCTGTTTAATTTCAGACTCATCCGGTAAAATAACAGTAGCTGCAGCCGAAGTTAAGTCACGCGATTTGTCGTCCCGAGAAAAATATTATACTTACACTTACACTTACTTTAATATTATGCAGTTTTAATTTTATTCATCTTCACTATACTCTTTATTTCAACAATTTATGTGCAATATATCAATATTTATATTATTTCAATAGTCTTCATGCATACTTAACAAATGGGTTCCATATTCATCATATCATCTCATCGTCATCTCATTCATCATATAATTTTTATATATATTCATAGCACCTTCTTTAATAATATTCATATTTCTGCATGTATTCGTATCAACAATCACACTGGTTGCTTTCAAACTTGAATCACTTTCATTTGCATTTTTAAACCTAGTTATTTTATTTTCAATATTTATTATATTATCTTTATAATTAATTATCGGTGTATTCTTTTCCAAGTCACCATTTCTTACTACAATATCATAGTCTAGATTTGGTACTATTAGTAATTCTATTCTTATTTGCAAATTGTTTATATTTATTGTTTATATTGTGTACATTTATCATTTTATTAACTTTATAAAGCATTTTGCTGTTAGCGTCTACTAAATTTAATTTTGGTATTTTGATTATATGGGAGATTAGGTTTTTATTTTTGTTCACTATATATTCATTTATTAGTCATGCCTCTGAATCAATGTCTATACTTACAAATTTTTGGGTTACTATTTAAAATTTTGCCAAATAAACATAGTAAATTATTATTGTTACTATTTTATAGGTTAATTTCTTCTCGAATGTTCTCTCTGGGATGCTCATAATTACATATGCATAGTTCAAGGTATTGTTTGCACATTACTGAAAATCCTGACCTTCGGCAATATTTCGCTGATTAAATTGGGATTCTACTGTATTATTTAAGGTTTTTCTGTCTAGAGACCGAGTTCTCCTATCACTATTTACATTTTCTAGGGCATTACTTCACCTTTTAACCTATCAATTCTCTGGAAATTTTCTCTCCTATTATCATTGGTTTCCCTGTCATTGCTATGATATCGTACATTGTTATTGTTTTGTTGGTTTCTATTATTGATTATTCCATTATTGTTGTTATCGAAGTTAGCATTATTTCTATAATTATTGCTATTATTACTGTAAAACCTATGATTATTATTATTATAGTTTTGGTTTCTACTAAAATTATTATTATTCCCTAGATATATTATATTATTATTATTATTATTGCTCTTTACATGGAATCGAATCATTATTCCAGTTGATATATTATGATTCTATATGTTTTACGGATTATATTGGATCCAATATATATATATATATATATATATATATATATATATATATATATATATATATATATATATATATATATATATATATATATATATATATATATATATATATATATATTGGATCTAATTTCTTACTTTTCTCAATTATCCAAATCAGTATTTAAGTAAAGAGGAGAAAAAGAAATTTCTGGAATAGTAGAATAGAATAGTGGAATAGAATTAGTATATAATAGTCCTAGCACTTATTAAAAGTGAAACCTTAAATAAAGCATGAATTACAAGGTCCATATAAACATCTATATAGAGAAGTAAGAAGTAACATCAAAAAAAACTTATACTTTTCTTGTTTCCAAGTATCTGGTGGGTACATATTTCTTGTCTATCAATCTAGGTGTATATCATAATATATCATAATGTCATAATATAATTCGAATATATGCAATATGGGGAAACCAATTTTATATCACAAGAAAATATATATCTAGAGCTGTAGAGCAGTAGTCCACTATAAAGATAACTTAGAAAAAGGTAAGGGTCGGAGGAAATAGACATATCAGTTTCTAGGCAATTGCTCTTCTATTAATTCTCCCACCACCTTTTTATAATCACATTGAGATAAACGCACGTAGGTGATTGACGATTTTCCACTTCCATGTAGATATACATACATATACATATATGTACAATATACACATATATACATTAGAAAACGGGAAGACAGCAATACTCTCAGTTATTTAAAGATTTACGCTATACTAATAAGTATAGCGTAATATAGTGGATGAGATAGTTTTAGTTACTGTTTCTGAGCTAGTTTCGTCATAATTGTGACATATTGACCCGCTAAAAGTATGACTAATATTGAGGTATTTTAGGATTTATTTAAATATTTCTTCTGCTCTTATGAGCATTGAAAATTACCACGTTAATAGCGGGAATCATTGTAAATAAGCTAGTATATAATAATGTCCGATTATGCTGATTTTTTTTCTAATGATTTGTATTCTAGTCTGAACCTCTGTTAGATGGTAAAAATATACATACAAAATCCTCACCTTAACAATAAGAAATCTACTTCTCGTATTCCCCGAGCTATTTCGAATAGTGTTAGTTTTTTGACTGAAGTAGTCTGATCTTATTTTAAAGTCCAGTACTTATATATGTTTGACAATGAACCGAGAAGGGTGACTCGTGGATATTGTGTAGGAGGGACATAGAAAAGCTTACCTTGCAGTGGGTAAAGCTTACCTCCTGCTCGATGATAATGAGAATGACTGGACTATCGAAGAATCATCTTATATGGTTGAAGAATCTCCACAATTTGGATAGTATTCCGAACGGGAAGACTGGGAACTACGACCATCAAAATGAAGAAAAATATAAATAGTTAAAACCATAACCTCCATCCATCCATAATCACATTCTACAACACTAAAACATGTATTTGCATAATACACATATGTGTGATTCATTATTTTGCTGTTTTATATTGTACTCTAATAATTTTCTCTAGAAACGTTAATCCGTTACAACATATCCATATAACCGCGGGAACTATAAAATCGAAACTTCGGGAGGATTTGCTAACTTTACGACGCGCTAAAAGTCCTAATTCTTATCTAAAAAAACATTGCAGGTTCATGCTCTACAAGTTTGACATGAGAAATTTTTTCGATATGTATCACTAGAATGGAGAAAACAGCAAAAAACAAGTTTCAATATCTTAATTTTTTACTTTCTCAGTGTAATTTCAACAACGATCAACGGTAGGTGAAAAATTTATAGGACCTCAGTTATAGAGCGTAAGAAAAGATTATACGCTGTATAATCTTTCGTATCATGAAACTTTCGTATCATGATAGAGAGCCAATTTATCGCAAAAATATAAAATGTATCCCCTTTTTCAAGATGACAGAGAAATCTCATAGGAAATCTTGGTCGAGAATTTCAAGGTAAGCTTTTTTAAGTCTCCTACACCATATATAAAAATCGGCCTTCTCGGTTCATTTAAATTTATTTGTATTGTTTTTTGTACATAATGACAGGATTATTATACGCATGGCGATTCTCAAAACACTTTAATCTTTAATATTGACCCAAACAAAATTTGGAAATATCACTTCTGTCACTGAAGCTGCTGTATTAAAATAATAATATAATCGGTAAATCGATAAAAAAAATAAGTAAATCGATAAAATCGATGTAAAACGTCTTATATTCTTGATGTTGTACCTAGTTTTGTCATTAAGGATTGTGCTAATATTGGGCCCTTAACAGTTACTTTAAACCGTTTATTTTTACTAGCACATTTAAAATGTAAATGCTTTCTTAGTGGATGCCTAAGTCATAAAAGGAATCTACTTTCCAAATTTCAAGTTTGTGTGTTCAACGGTTTGATCTGGCCATTGGTTATCAACCAATCAGGTCTTAAGGGTGAAATTATAAAAAGCAACATACATAATCGGAAACGAACCACTTAGAAGTTATACAAGTTCTTTCACCTTCATTGAGGATCTTCAGAGTGATGTACTGATAAAAGTAATGTAAAATGATAAAATAAAACAAATAGTACATCACTCTGACGATCCTCAATGAAGGCGAAAGAACTTGTACAACTTCTAAGTGGTTAGTGTCCGTATATATGTCCAGATATGCAACTGGTAAGTGTGTCTTCCTTATTATTCATCTATCTCCTTATTTCTCTATGTAATGAATTGCTACAAACCCAAGACTTCTTTTCGCAAAACAAATATGAATAGCAAATAACTTAAACGCTAATATATATATATATATATATATATATATATATATATATATATATATATATATATATATATATATATATATATATATATATATATATATACATATATATATATATATATATATATATATATATATATATATATATATATATATATATATATATATATATATATATATATATATATATATATATATATATATATATATATATATATATATATATATATATATATATATATATATATATATATATATATATATATATATATATATATATATATATATATATATATATATATATATATCATTAATTCAAGCCCTATTGCAGAGTTTTCAACCGTAATGCTTGTTGTTATGCTCTCTCTAATCATAAACACGCCATAATTAGTTATAAAACATACAGCGTTTTGATTCCAGAAGACATTTAGATAACATGACATAATGTTTCTAACATACCAATAATGTTTTCATGCGAAAGGTATTCACAACTACAATATTAACATCGCATCACGCCGTATAATCATAAAAACTTAAATAAAACAAACGGCAGGTAAGCTGAATTCTTCTTCGCCGTTATCAGTACTGTCAATAAAATCACTAGCAACATTGCTAACTAAGTTCTCACCACTTGGTCGTTACTATCGTGGGGGGATTGATCGTTTCCGACTGCACTTCTTCAAAAGTTTTGTGTGTGTGATGGAGTTTCATTACAACATGCCAAACGCTCTTTTTGTGAACAGCGATAGAAATATGAACTTCTGTTTTCCGGAGTTTTCCTGTTTTCCACATTCCTGTTTATATCCGTGGGAGTGTTCTTCTTGTCCGGTATTTGGAGGAAGGTTCTAAGGGCCTAAGATCACGCCCCGCCCATAGGGAAATACCATGGTAAGGCAGCGATGCCACCAATATTTTCTTAGGAAATATACTGCACTTGATTTTGAATATGTTCCTCCAGCCATATACTTGACAATGGTAGATAATTATTATCCATTACAATAATTGTTTAGTGTGTCGTTACGTTACATTTACAAGAGCACTCCATCTTAGTGATATCAGTGATCCAGTGACTAATGGAGGTGAGAGATAGGTGTTCCACCAAAAGCGGTCTTCAGCCTGTTTATTCTGAATTTGCATTATTCTGTATTACCATACCGGCGGCATTCTTTTGTTTTGATTTGTTCTGTTCTGTTTCGTAGTGCTTATATATAATTGTTTAATACCAAGTCTGTTTTATTTCACCCCCATATGTAAATAAACACGACATAGGTATTTTTACTTTACGTCGGTTTTTCGGTCTGTAAAATTCGGAATCAACATTAGTTGTGGTAATTGCATCATTGCCTAAATTCAAATTTGATACAGTAATATTTGTTTCAATATGTTTAAATATTTCATTAATTTCTGCAAATTGTATTATTTTATTGTATGTATGTGTGCGTGTGTGTGTGTGTGTGTCTTAGAGTGATATTTAAGCGCAAGTAGTAGTGGGTTCAAATCCCCACTGGTGCGAAATAAATGTATTAATTTATCCCTAAGACCTAACTTATGGGGCTGTCCAAGTTTCCCTCATTCTCATACGAAATAGTTACAATTCATGAGTTTAATTATATCTAAATAATAATAAAAATTATATTTCGTCGGAATTCATCCGGCCAGGCAACCCTAAGCCTTCGACGACGCCTAGAGTAGACGTAGTAAGTAGACGTAGTGATCCGAGGACCACTATGTCTACTCACAAACCGCCTGCATCCTAAGATCTCTGCCATCTGATCTCAAGCGCAGCTCTTACATCTCTCGTACCTCCGAGACAACTTATAACCAAAAGCACAAGCCTAACAGAATCATCCGGATTAAACCGGTGCAATTCGATGAGAAGATCTAGATAGGTACATATTTAGTTTTTTATTTTCCTCCAATTTTTGTCGATTCAAAGTCCAAATCAAAACATAAATATAAAAAATAGAAACTATTTTTTTTTGACAGGCTTACAATTTTTGAAAAAATATTTTCACACTTAGTGGGAGGTTTCGTCTTTCGTCTCGTCTCTTTCGTCTTTCGTCTTTCGTCTGTGGTGATATTTAAAAAAAAACGTTTATGCTATAGAAGGAACCTACTGTCCAGAGTTTGTAGGTTCAGTTGGGTTTGCGCTGGGAATTTTTGGGAAAGAGCTTCTTAAAAGGCATTTTAAGTTGGGAGCTGGGAAAATTTTAGAGTTAATTCAAAGGTTACAGTTTATAGAAAAAAAATATTCAAATTTAAAGGGTAATTTTTTTTACACCATTAGTGGTGGAACTTAAAAAAGTATCTTCTTAGGGAATGTTTACGTTTAGCTTTGTGCTGATACTGCTGCGTTGATGTAACATTAATAATTATGTGGCTGTGATTGAACTTTCTATAACGGGTACGTATAAGTACCATAATTACTTAAAACTCATGAGTGGAAATGCAGCAGCTTTAGCAATTTAGTTTTTGTGTTCATGAACTATGCATCCATATACTCATTTCAAAGGCAGGTATATGTATGAGCTTAACTTGTGCTTATGAATTATTTAAAGTGTACTGGGAGAAAATACATATACTACGTCATTACAACACAGCTTCACAAAGTTGTAAATTATATATTAAGTTCGAATAAATATATGTGTAAATAGGAGCAATATTTAAATGTAATGTAGATCTGCTGGTAAAAAAATATCCACTAGAGCAAAAAAATACAGTTAAGTAGACATAAATCTAGTGTTTAGTTCCAATTAGTTCGGATGCGGAAAAAATGTAATATAATAATAATATATCAATACCTGTAGTATGAAAAATGAGTGTTTGTGGTCTTATCAAACATGCAGTCAAATATTTTATTTATTGGTCAGTCGAAACTAAATCCTGATAACCACTGTTGTGTTATTTTGGATTATTATTTTACATATCACAACTAAACAATTCGTTTGATATTGTAAAAGTATTGTGTTTCTCATCAGTAGGTAGATGTTAATTAAATGATAAACTCAATATCTATTATCATTTTAAAATATTTTTTTTAATTTTACACGTACACGTCCACGTAATTTGCCATAGTATTTAACATATTTTTTCATTATTTTGACTGTCAATTTCATTGTTGATTATTTTTGAATAATTATTAAGGAATATATTGGAAAGAATATTATTAGTTTTAGTTAATTAATTAAATTAGTAAATTAATAAATTAATAAATTAATTTAGTAAAGTAATAATTTAAGTGTTTTGTTACATAAAACACATTTTTCATTCATTTCTTCTACATACTTTTCTAATTTTAAAATTATCAACTCCCGCAAAATGCTCCTATGTTTACCTCTCTTTAAAAACTGGATTTCGTATTTATCTGAAATAAGCTTATTAAATAATTGATAGGCTTGAAACTTCAAAGAATAATTCCAATGGTTGTTTTAAAGCACCTCTTGTTCAATTTTTAAGATATTCGCTAACCTCAACAGAGTCGTTTTCAGAAGAGTTGAAAAATCTGAAGTTGTAGTAATGTATATTAAACAATTTTCACAACCATTAACAAATTTAATAACAGAATGTGCATAATATCCGGAAATATAAAATAGTGATGATAATACTGAATAACTTATTTCTGAACAGAAATCGATATTTTCAGACATGTCAAACGAGGAATCATCTTTTTCGTCTTCGTCATTAAATGAAAAGTCTTGCACGAAAAGGAAAATGCACGAAACTTGGCCGACTTTACTCTAAGAAGTTTTAAAACTTTTAATTTTTTTTCTGATTCAAGGTCTTGTGTCACAGAAATATAGAAATAAAAAATCTCTGAAATTTTAAAAAATAATTGGAACAAATTTTTCTCCCTAAATTTAAGTAAAAAGTTGGCGAAATTTAATACGTTATCACTTTGAACCCATTTTTAGATGTATTAGTAATTATTTTTGTAAAAATAGTGACAGTAGGTTAGAATTTGATATATATAGAAAAGATACCAGTACGGTCAGATATATCTCAAATGACTCTCACCACTGCTATCAACACAAAATAGAGAGTTTTAATTTTTTTGTCCATCGCTTACTAAGTTTCCCTCTCAGTAATGAGAGGTTTGAAAAAGAATAAGTATTAATTAAATATATAGCTGTGTAATGGTTATCCTAGAGATATAGTTGAAAAACTAATTAGGAAGCGTAGATTTAAGGACACACTTCGTAATTCTACGACCTTTCAAAAGGATATAGAGACTCCAAAATATGTATCCATCCCGTACGAACCCCGGTTTACTCGTGGTTTGAGTAAAGTCAAAAACGTGGGTATAACAGCGATTCATTCGTCGAGTAATACGACAACTCTTAGACAATCCAAAGGATAAAATTGTTCCAAATGAAAGGTCTGGGATTTAGGAAATTAGTTGTAATGATTGTGATCAAAAATAAATTGGACAAACGAGACGATCAATTAACACCAGATTTAAAGAGCATATGGCATAAGAACAGATAAGTCTAGTGTTGCACAACATGCTTTTGACAACAGTCATAGAATAGATATTAGTAATTTAAGATTAGTTAGAAATGTGACCAATAATAGACAGTTATATGCATTTGAGAGCATAGAAATTGTAAAATATAAAAGTAGTATGAATAGCGACAAGGTACCTATACCGTATAACCCGCTTTACGTGTTGCTTAGCAACTGATCATTGAAGCGTGATTAATGATTTCACCATAAATAGTATAAATAGAGTATATTTTTAGTTTAAAATTAGTTTTAATCGTCTCCGGATGATGCTAACTTGGTTGGCGAAACGCGCGTCGAGCGAAGTGAAAGTGTTTTGGTGTTTGTGGAAACTACTCTGAGTGTTACTGTGAACCCATTCCTGAAAAATAGTCTCGTCCCGATTTGCTAGCTGATGTCGCCTTTCGTCTGGGTGTTTTCACTTAACAGGTGATTTTTTTGTCATAGAGGACGCTTGATACGGAATTATTGAAGGAAAAGTGTGTTTTTGTAACTTTTGGTTTCTCTCTAGGAACCTCCAATATAGAACCACCGTCCCTAGTCATTCTATCTATTTTTATAATACACGACTCTAAAAAATACCTAATACAGGCTACTGAATGTTTTGTAGGACGACTAGGGCTTTAATCCATATTTGTTTAATTTCCTCATCCTTTGGAAAAGAAACCACGGACAAAAAACTATTCGTAGTATCGTAATTCCTTGAGCACTTACAAAATTAAGATTTTACTTTTTAACACCTGGGTCTTATTTTGTATGCACTTCTAGAAAATAGCCAATATCTTTATGGCATTTTATTGTAAATGATACCTACCTTAAGTAGTGATGTACATATTTAACTAACACGTTTTTTATAACACAAGAAACATACTTTTCGCCATTATTTACTATTACTATTTGACATTATAAAATATAAGTTAAATCATATAGCATAAGTCAGACAGAGAACCCGCTGAAGCACACAAGCGCAAACTGCATAACAGACAGAGCGAACGGTACAGTTACTGACTAACCGCGTTCCCGCAGCAACATATTATATGTAAACCCGCTGCAATTAATAAATAATAAGCGAAAAAATCAATGAATTGCACTAATAAATATAAAATAATTTATTACAACAGTTTATCCTTTGAGGAAACTGAACTAAACGTATTTTAAATTATATATGTTGAAGTATTATATATTATTATTATATTGTTATTATATTATATATAAGTATTAAGGTCGAGTTTATAAATACCGGTAGCAGTTGAACGTCTTTTATTTTAGCTTAAGTTTATTACTAAGCGAAGAGCATGCGTGAAAAGTGCATAATAGCTCTAAAATAAATATTTATAAATTGTGATAAGCATAAGCATCGTGCGACATAATGTAGTGAGATATAGGTAGAAAAGTATTACAAGAAATACAATTTGATAGATTGTCATATGGTAAGATCAATAAACATATCCAATGCAGGATATGCATTTGTTTTCCGGGCCGATCTTCCCTGGTTACGAAAAGCAAAGCGTAAAAGAGTCGTACAACGTAGTCCCACGAGACCACCACGCATTTGCGTGCGTGCTCCGTGTGTAAATGATCACCGTGTGTAAATGATAGTATGTAGTGAAAACAATGTAAATAATTCTAAAACCCAAAAAGACATTTTAATTAATGATTAAAACCAATTATGGACATTTTAAGTAATGAAACAACAGTTTATCTCATGGCATCAAGCAAGTCGCCACGCAGATTTTTTTCTTGAAAAAATCAATCAAAAATCTTAATTAAAGTAAAAAGTGCACAATAATAGTTATTTGTGTGTTAAGGGCGCAAAATACTGCATTGCCGCTTGCGAAAGAAATTGCTCTGCTTCGCGTCGCGCTGTATTCTTTCAAAAGCGGCAATGGCAGTTTGTGCTTGTAATACATACAACATTTTTTCTACAATCGCTTAATACGGTGTATTCTTGTATGTATTTGACATATGTTTATATATGAACCGATTTTTATAAGTTTTTTTTGTTAGCTACATTTCTCATGTGTCATTTTTGACTCACAAGCGCCTGCTAAGGAATTTATAATAAAGAAGCGAGCGGGAATTGACACTATTGCCGCTTTAAAGCGACAATTATGTCATTTTCGGAAATGGCGTACTTTGCGTTGAGAATTGAAAGCGCAAAAGCCTAGTATTGAGGCGATTGTAGAAAAAATTATTTAAAACCGCATTGGATGTGTTTCTTGTTAGTTTTGATTGTAGTAATACTGAAAAGTTAAGTGATATGGAATATTAAAAGAATCCATTCGTAGGGAAACAGTAACCAAACCCTAGGCAATTTAACTTTTTAAATAAGCTTTAACGAGGCAGTATAACTTTTCTTCCAGCAAGCTAAAATCGTCACTACAAAGGCGCTTTCATTCAACAAGTTGTTATGTTTTGAAATAATACTAATAACTAATCAATTTTAACACAAAACGCTGTTAAAAATGCGGCAGCACGTGTGAAGAGAGACTTGTGAAACATCCAGTATCGAGGTGCATGTAATTAAACTGTATTTCATAAGTGTTCTTTAAATATAGTAAAATGGTTAGACGGTGGGAAGCTCCTCAGCCTAGCACCAGTCAAAATCAAGAGGATTTAAATACAACGCCAGTTAAAAAAGTAGGAAACAATTAGGAATATAGACACAGCAAATTGTATTAAACGTATACAAAAATATAATTGCAAGTGAAGGAGATACTAGGGCTGTAGAAAAGACGTCATCTTTGACAGAAGTACCGAAATCGACTATCTACAGAATACTTAAGAAAAGAGTTACTGAACGAGAAGTACGATTTGACGCAGGAAACCCAAAGGAAATTGACACATCACATGTGAATTTACTACGAGAGATGAAATTCCAACTGTCGATTCATTACTATTGGAATTGACTTCGAGCGGTCAGTTGCAAATTAGCAAACAAACGTTATGGCGATGGCTTAGAATAATAGGATTTACATTTAAAATCATCAATAAAAGGGCGACGATAATGGAAATAATTGTTTTGTGGCGCTTGGATTATTTAGAAAGCATAACCAAATTTAGAAAAGAACAACGACCGATTTATTACTTGGAAGAAACTTGGTACGGCACACATGATACAGTCAAAAGAAGCTGAACAGATGACTCCGACAGATGCAAAGTAGATGTGCCTCCAAATAGAGGAAAACGATTATTAATTCCACATTGTGGTACTAATAATGGATGGGATAGGATGGGATTCCTAATTGCCTAAATCTCAGTGGAATAAAATTGGAGAATTCAAACGTTGACTACCACAAAAATATGAATTCTGACATTTTTGAGGAGTGGTTTAAGAATAATTTACTACCGAATGTAGAAAAGAATAGCGTTATATTCATGGATAACGCCCCGTAACACTCAATACCTTTAGAGAAGATACAACCACGAAGATTTAATGTCACACAATTTAGAATTTAACAAAAAAATTACGAAGGCTCAACTTTTGGATATCGTCAAGAGAAATATTTCTACAACATATCTTGAAAAAATATGTTGTAGATGAAATGGCTAAAGCCCATGGACACACTGCTCTAAGATTACCTCTGTATTTTTGCATCTTCAATCCAATTGAATTAGTAACGAGTCAACTAAAACAAGGAATTCTACGAAACAATAAGTTTCCTAAATTTGATGCAAAAGTGATTGAAGTTATAAAATCGGAGGTAGAGAAAGTGTCATCGGATAAATGGAATGACTGCGTAGAGCACGTAAAAAAAATTGAAGATGAATACATCGAACTTGGATGAGCAACAAACGCTAATCAATACCGGTTTGTAATAAATCTAAATGAAGATTCTGAAGAAAGCAGTGATAGTGACAGTAGTGATAGGGACATTATATTTGTTTATATTTTCATACCTCCATTGTGTACAGTGTAGACCCGTCTTATTTTTACTTTAAACGATATTTTTTTTAAAGTTGTTGCTGTTCGAATTTATTATAAATAATTTTATATATTTATTATTTTTATATTATTTATTATTTGTTACTTAAAAGAAATATTATTTATTTTTATATTTTTATAATCTCATGGATCCTTTTAACCCACATATTTATAAGCAAAGTATATAAATTAATGTTATTTATTTTACTTTTGCACTTATGTGTACGATGCTTATAAACTTAAACTTATAAACTAAAGGAATATTCTCATACATCCACGTGGTCCTTGCTGGGTAATAATAATTTGTATAAAAAATATTATTGGCTAAACTGAGCACATACCTAATCAATCACAGACCAAGTGTAATATAATAAATATAAGATGTTTACATGAAAACTAAATGCGGTTCTGGGTAAGCACGCGTGGCTTGTTTATAGGGATGGCCGGCTCCTTTTATCGATATAATGAGGGTTCTTTACTCGGGTTTTTATGTCTCATATTTCGATGTTACACATTGTATATTATTATACATATATATATATATATATATATATATATATATATATATATATATATATATATATATATATATATATATATATATATATATATATATATATATATATATATATATATATATATATATATATATATATATATATATATATATATATATATATATATATATATATATATATATATATATATATATATATATATATATATATATATATATATATATATATATATATATATATATATATATATATATATATATATATATATATATATATAATATATATATATATATATATATATATATATATATATATATATATATATATATATATATATATATATATATATATATATATATATATATATATATATATATATATATATATATATATATATATATATATATATATATATATATATATATATATATATATATATATATATATATATATATATATATATATATATATATATATATATATATATATATATATATATATATATATATATATATATATATATATATATATATATATATATATATATATATATATATATATATATATATATATATATATATATATATATATATATATATATATATATATATATATATATATATATATATATATATATATATATATATATATATATATATATATATATATATATATATATATATATATATATATATATATATATATATATATATATATATATATATATATATATATATATATATATATATATATATATATATATATATATATATATATATATATATATATATATATATATATATATATATATATATATATATATATATATATATATATATATATATATATATATATATATATATATATATATATATATATATATATATATATATATATATATATATATATATATATATATATATATATATATATATATATATCAGTTTTATACCATTTTTATTTTTATATTTGATTTATATCACATAATGTACTGATAGCCACCTGGCGGAAAATTTTACAAAATACTGTTCAATCTAGCCGTAACAAGATGCAACATGACACTCCTGTTATAGGTAGCAGCATCAAATGGAGCGATTTCACGGCCGTTGTTTCCGGGGCTCCGGGAAAATGTTTATCGTCGCCGTTTCTCGCCCGGAGTCGGGAAAACCCGGGTGCTAGCTGTGCCGTCCGGGCGGAGTTAGTGCAGTGTTCGCGATGCCTTCAGAGGGTTGTGTCAACACCATCCCCTAACGCAACACCTGCTTGGGTGCACGCGGCGTATTCCGCCAAGGTTGAGCAGTTCGGGCAATACAAACTCCGTGTCAATTTTTGTTTGTGAATATATACAACGATTTTCGACTTCGAATACGTATTGTTAAGTGTTTTTGGTGTTTACTCAATGTTCTTGATCCAGTGGAGTCTGTAAACGCCCACAAATATTCCTGACGCCGGTATCGTCTCGATGCCTGCTTTATAAACAACAGACTGACGTTTATAAGAATCCTTACTCTGATCCATTATTTATTAGTGATGCTGTTTCGTGTCTAGTGATAAATGAATATTGAGGTAATACTATATATTTTCTGTATCTATCTTGGATGTTATTGCTAGAATGTTAGTAGTCCGTCTTTTAGATCATCGGAACAGAAGCGCGCTAAATTATGGAACACGTTATAAGTTTTTTTTTTAAATAAAATCTACATTTTCGACAGCAATATTACCTACTTATCACTTACGAACGTATATAAGCAAAAGAACAGACAGATATTCAATTTCAACGAAAATTGGACCCTTTACATATTCAGAATGGTAGTCAGCTTGTCTGGCAAAAATGTTCTGCTGTTATGTATATATATATATATATATATATATATATATATATATATATATATATATATATATATATATATATATATATATATATATATATATATATATATATATATATATATATATATATATATATATATATATATATATATATATATATATATATATATATATATATATATATATATATATATATATATAGGCAAATATATAGAATTATTGTTACAATCACATGGGAGCTCCTCGGAAGTTTCCTATCATGGACCTGCTGCAATACGATTTCGAATCGTATTTCGGGTGCATTGCAGTAAATGCCATGAAATGCGCCGCTGTTGTTATGACATCAAGTGTTAGCCCCATGGCTAAGATGATAGCTTACTCAACTTTCCTAATATTCTATTACTAGGTTGATAACTCCGCTCTATTATCGTTAGTATAATACATACATACATATATATATATATATATATATATATATATATATATATATATATATATATATATATATATATATATATATATATATACAGGGTGTTTCTAAATTGATGCGAAAGATTTTAAGGGGTTAGTTTTCAGCAAAAAATAAGGAGGGTCTTCCACATGAATTCTTTTCCAAAAGCCCTTCCAGCTCAGCTCCAAGTTACAGCCCTCTAAAATTGGGGAATATTTGTTTTTATTAATTTTCTTCACTATGGATGAATTTAGAAGAATGAAATTTGGCGAACAACTTGCACTAATAAAATGGCAGTGTGTGACAACTTTTGTAACCCTGAGACATTTCGACAGTTCTTCTACTATCGACAGTCCTTCTAAAAAAATTACCATTACCTCGTAGGCGTTGATGAATACGTGTGAATGTGACATGATGAGGTAATGTTCGTTCTTGATATAACTAAGCGTAAAGCCGTTGAGCTTCTAATGGATTTCCATCAGCACGACCATAAAGAAAATACATTTCTGCCATTTCGGTATTTGTAGATTCACCATTTTAACAAGCTGTACTTATTTATTTTAACTGTAAAGTTGCGATAAATTAACAAAATTATACTTAAATGTGATAATGACTTACATACTTCTCATTATGACTCTCTTCGACAACAGCTTACTTGACTATTTCACCGAATAATTATTTGTGAGCAAACAATCAATTTCTCGAAGAAAACTCAAGAGGCAAAAAAGTTGCAGATTGAAGCCATCTTTGCATATCATAATTTTAAATAAAGAAATGTCGACGCCTTAAAAAGTTCTAAAGAAAAACATTATAGGGGTTGGTGTTTTTACCCCCTTGTAACAATATCTCAGGTTTACAAAAATTGCGACAAACGGTCATTTTATTAGTGCAAGTTGTCCGCCAAATTTCATTCTAAATTATTCCATAGTGGAGAAAATATTAAGAATGTGAATGTTCTAATGTTTTTTCAAAGAAATTTGGTTCTATTCATTACAGAGAGTAAAAATTGCGAAGTGTTTTTTCCATTTCCATTAAATTTTGTAACACCCTTTGAAGTTCAACAGTTACACCAGCAGGTTAGAATTATTGTTTAAATCGTAATCTAGCCTTATCTTTTGTTAATATTCTCTTTTTTGATTCAGTTTATTATGTTCATTAGTACCAGAAATACATAGTTTTATAGCATAACATGTTTTTACTTAAAGGTAATATACATAGAAACCAAAAAGTAAATGGAAATAAACAAGACGCAAAGAAGGAATATCAATAGCGCGTATTTCCGCATCTACCACGAATAATCTCTTGATAACCCAGACTCATACTTAATATATGCGGCCATGTTTAATTTTGGTGCAATTCTTCCCAAATTTGAATCAATTTCCGCCCAACGTCTTCTAAGGTGTTTCCAATGTCTTCTAAGATTTTGTTCCTCTTGCAATTTTCTACCAAGTTTATCCCAGAGGTTTTCCATTGGATTTAAGTCTGGAATATTAGCTGGCCATTCCATGGTGTCGATTCCGACTTATGCCATATAATTTTGAACAACTCGAGCAACATGAGTTCTGGCATTATCCTGCATTGACATAAAACTTTGCCCTACATATTGCGCATATGGAACTAAGTGGTTGTCTAAAACGTCTTGTAGTTACCGTACAGCTGTAAGGCTTCCATTAATGACAAGTTCTGTGCGACCGGTCAAAAAAATTCCTGCCCGCACCATCACAGATCCGCGGCCAAATAATATTGTATTGGAGAAATTGTATTGAGCATACCGTTCATTGGGACCTCTATATACAAGGAGACGTCTATCATTATTATAAAGACGGAATTGGGACTCATCCGTAAATAACACACGTTCCCATTGAGACGCGGGCTAGTTCACCTGCTATGTGGCAAAATTAAGCCTAACCCTCCGGTGATTTTTATTTAAAGCTGGACTAGAGCAACAACTCTTGGTCTCAAATTACATGCTCTATGTCGTTGTCTAATGGTTTCCCCACTAATTTGTAAACCACTTAGTTCTCGAAGCGGTATCTGTAAACTTTGCGCTGCTACAAAACGTTATCACACAGTTTAGAGTGTCAAATATCGGTCATTAATTGAGGTTGTTACTCGATTTATTCTTTGATCTGCGAACATGGCCTCCAATCTCTCTATATCTTTGTATCTCTCTTAACAGTTGTATGCGCCATATTAAATATGTGTCTAATTCTTTCGATAACTTCAACTTAGTTCCACCAATTATAATGCTTGAGCTTGAACACATTTTCCGCTCCTAAAATTTGGTATATTATGTTCCACATTGACAAAAATATTTGGAAAAAATATGGCTATTACCACAATAAACACACTCTTTCCAAATGCTTTTTGACATTTATTCCACATGTCTTTTTTCCATAGCATGCTACTTACTTCCATTTTTCCAAATTGAAATCAATAATTGAACAATATTCAATGGAAAAAACACGTCGCAATTGGTCGCAAAAGCAAAATTTATTTAAAAAAATAATAGAACATTTACTCTTGAATAAAGAGGCTATCATACAAAAAGAAATCATATATCCGGCGAATTATGAAATATTTTCCGGTTTTTCAATTACAGAGGGTTGTATGTTTTAAAATAAACACATTGTATATAGGTAGGTAGGTATATAAAGGGATATTACCTATATACCTATGTTGAAATCAAAATTTATGCAAACAAAATTCGAATTATTCCACACAATTAATAATAATGGAACTAGTAACAACTCGCAATAGCGTTCTTTTATTTACACTCGCACCTCCTTCGACTTACAAAATAAATAACAAGGGTGGTACATAGTAGTAGGTACATCCACACCAATTATCTCTTGAATATTACGGAATGACCACTATACCCTGGTTCAGAAATAGTGTGGAGTGATTCATACATAATATCACACCACCATCACAATTGAACCGTCTGCCTATTTGCAATGGATCACAGAATTTCTTAGTGTGCAAATGTGTGTACACTTTATAGAAATCGTGGGCAGAACTCATTAGTAACCGGGTCTACCGCTCTCATTGGTGAGTTTTAGGCGGTTCTAAATTAAATTAAATTTCATTGGTAAGAGGTAAAGACCCCGGATTTCCGTGGATATATTGACGCATGCGCTGTTTTATGCATGTATGTTTTGGCCGACAGTGGCATTGCATTGTGTCTTATGTACGGTTGATTCGCGATATAAATTAATAATAATATTGTGTTATACGCGAGTGTTTAGTGTTTTTATGCGATGGAAGCGACGAATGCGAGTAGTAGTGGTTCTAAAACCAATAATTCCAATCGTAAGCGACCGAATTTGACCAAATTTTGAGGAGGAGAACTGAAAATGATCAAAAATGTATACGAAGGAATATTCTTAAGATAATGTAAAAAACCATCACAAGTAGGTACACTTAAAAACAATGTTAATAACTTGGAGATTTTATTTTTTTTATTCTGCTCCCTCTAAAATGATACGCCTATGGAATTTCGTTCCCTTCGCCCCTCATCGCCATGAGCCGTCCATATGCTGGTGATGAATCACTCCACACTATTTCGGAATCAGGGTATAGGTCTTTATTCTTTCCCTCGTAGATAGGTATAATAATTAGTAACTATTGCATGCTATAAAAGGGATGAAAACACGAAAATAATGTAATACTTACCACCTAAAATACCGGGCTAAATATGTTCACAAATCACAACTATAGTTAAGTTGCCGACCTAGTAACTTTTCTAGGTAGTCTATTAACTTTCCTAGTGACATTTGCCAATGATAATTATTTAGATAATAGCTGTTTGACTCACTTTACTCACTTGACACCTATGTTAAAAAAGTCAGGTTATATATTAATATGGCGACATTAGATGGGAAAATATGTTTGGATAGCAACGAAAATGAGTATTTCTTTGTAGAATACATTGGCGTGATTACATAAATTATTTTCAGACAAGTTATTCTTATTAGACATTGACGCTACTGGGTATAAATATATAAATAAATAGATACCTTTTTTACAGCCAACATCTCTTCGTTCTGTTCGAGGCAGAAGTTGCACACACTACAGTAATATAGTTTAAAGTTTAAATACAAATTTAAAACACGTAAACCTTTCAAAATAATAAAACGTTTAATTCCACTGCAACGCAGAGAAAATTCACAAAGCTAACAATAAAGACAAAAATAAACTGTTTTAGGGTGTGTGGTGTGTTTACCAATTCGTAGACCATATAGCCTACTCTAAACCGTGGCACGGATGTAAGTAGTGTAGGTACACAAAGTTTCACATATTTCAAGCGCCTGCTGCCCACAAATTTAATATTATCAGTAGGCAGGCAGGGTTAAAAATGCAAGTTCCAGGAAACCATTGTTTTCGTTTAGGTATGGTGTACTACAAACTGTGTACAGAATCAGATTGAAAACAGTGGCAGTGAATTATTTGTCTCGGTAGTGCATATTGCATAAAGTTAATCCGTAGGTGTTAATCGGTAAGTTAAATTAACTGAATAGTTTGTTTTAAAATTTCGCTTCATATTGTAACTTGCTGTGCAGTTTGTGAATTTGGCTGTACATAATAATCTGGAGAAGATCGGAAATTAAACTACATCAAGAACTTAACAGGTATTTCAGCTTACAACTTAAAATGTTTTACGTTTATTAACTAGGTATAGTTTGTAACATCGAAATATGAGACATAAAAACCCGAGCAAAAAACCCTCATTATATCGATCTCTTTACACGTGCTACCGCATGTTTAACAGCGTTGCCAAGTAGGTATAACCGATTTTCAGGAATTTAAGGAAAAACAAATGATTTTATATAGTTCACCATCGAACGTTTTGTGGTAAAGTGGGATCAACAATAATTCTCGAAATAGAAGTAATACAGTTATTCTTTAATTCAGTGTATTATTTTGATGAGTTTTGTATTAAAATTGATTAGTTATTAGTATTCTATATTAAAACACTACAACTTGTTGAATGAAAGAGCCTTTATAGTGACCATTTTAGCTTGCTGTAAGAAAAGATATACTGCCCTGATCTCCCATTGCGGCAATTGTTGGTATCCTTTGAAAATTTTTTGTGTCTCATATTTCGATGTTACAAACTATACCTACCTACTTAGGTACCAAATATATACCTAAATAAAAACGTGTTTATATTAAATAGTCCAGATTATCCAGAAAAAAATATCGATTTCCCGCAAATATATACCTATTTAGGGGTTAGGTATGGGTATTAGGGGAAATAGGGAAGAGTTTTGCGATAGTTTTTGTTCACTCTTTATGTTATTTGGGTCGCTGAACATGAATCTACTGACAAAAATTGACCCTGTGCATTGTGTATGCGTTCACAGTTATAAAAATTAAGAAAATATTGCAGGAAAATTAATAAAACAAACTTATAATTGCGCCACAAATTCATAAGTACATGAAAAGGTATGCAGTCTAAGGAAAAGGGAAATTTATAAAAAATAAAAATAAATGTGTTACTAGAAGCAGAAAAAAAAACTAGAAGCAGTAGTAGCTACAACTTGTAGGTGGTAGCTTCATGTTACTGTACAGCTTCAGGTAGGCCTCAGTTTGCTGAAAAGTGCAAATAATATTAGATGGAATTATTGAGTGATAGTGGTGGTAAGGAATTTCCAGATGGTTTCTGTGCCTATTTAGTTTTGAAAAATGAAAATCTACATACTTTTGGTGTGAGGGAAATCGTCACCCTCGTATTCAATCGTTACCCTGGTCTTTTTATCTTGCAGCATTCTCTTCTTTCTAAGAGGAACATAATCAGGGTCATCTGTAAAGAACAGATAGGATTGAATTATTGTAGATTACTAAAGTTATTGGTACATATTAAGGAATCATTATGTGTTCTTATGGTAATTGAAATAAGAACGTATAATTGTGCATTATTCAACAAGCTAAGATAATAAATAGTTCTTATTAGATCTTTTTAAACACATCTATTATCTGTAATGGACCCCAAATTTATATCAAACGTGAATTTCCACAAATGAAAATAGAAATCAAATATATAAGTAGTTGATCAAACGTTCGATCAAAGCGCTGTTAGCCCAGTGGTAAAGGGTGAGCCTCAGGTTCCGAGGGTTGCGCGTTCGTATCCTGCAATTATTGCTGTGTACACAATAATTATATATCCCTTGCCCTAAAACACAATTACAGGTAACTAATGCAGGTAAATAAACAAGAAAAAGGAACAATTATATATAATTATAGTTGCTTCACAGCTTGATTCCATATATTTTTCTGTTCCAATTTGTAAGGGAATATCGTGAGACATTGAAATTTCGTTCCCGGAAAATAATCATAATTTCGGAGTATGTTTTGCATTTTTTTATGATAATGCAATCATGTACTGGCCATTAAGGATTTTTTACGGTACTATCGGATCACAGGGACATTTTAAATTTTACGCAAATGAGGTTACACAATTTTGTCTAACCTAGTCCTGCGAATTAGAACCTAACTTGACAAGAATTATGCAAAAGAGGTTAAAAGCGAATTATCTTTTCTGTCGTGTCAGTAGGGACCTACGGACCATATTCAGAACGGGAGCCCATCAGATCAGTCACTAGCCCATATCACTCCCATTTGGATACCTATGATTGAACGGGTAAGTATTGTTCTTTTTGGGTTTTTATTTTAAAAAAAAGTTAAATAATGCCTCAATTTTCACAAACCGCAAAGAATTAATGATTAAATAATTAAATCAATTAATGTAGTTAACTGTGTTAATAGGTATGATACAAAAAAGTAGGAAGCTAATATCAACTTACCAAAAGGGCGCCACGCACGGTAATGGCCGTGAGTCCCATGCTAGTCAGTCGCGAACTGGAGAAGTGGGCTCGACGGCCTAGGTGTCATCAGCGACAAGTGGCAGGCTATAATAAATACTGGTCTTACCTAGTTGTCGCAACTGGAGCTAGATGAACACAACACTATGACTCAAAGTATAGTATAAGCTCGCCTATTTGGGCGAGAAGAATAATAAAATAAAAATCGGTATTATCTTTTAAGTGAAGAAACTAAATCCAACAATTCCACAGCTGTCATCCCCAATAATGCCACTAGATTTTTATATTGAGGAAACAGAAATATTTTGGCTTCCTTATTTTCGTTTCACAACAGTATGTACTGCAGGTATATCACGGGTATTATAGTGGACTGGAGTTTTAATTTACCGAGTGTCACAATTTGTTTTCAGTATACAGTCGGCTAACATCAAAAGCTTTTTATAGTTGTTTGTTTATCCTTCCCGAGAAATTCCCGTCTGAAAATCACTCTTTTGAATCTCCCATTAGAAATACATGGCAGTCAAGTTTGCTGAAGTGTGTTTAGGAACCCATTTCAAATTTCGCGCCCGGATTTTCCTAACCTAAGTAATGTGGTCAATTGCACAAAAAACTAGTTAAACCTTAGAAATGAAATATCGCTGATAATACGTGCTTAGTCAAAATTTAGTTCTTACGATTCTTACATGTTAAAAAATTTTGACCTAAATCTCTACAATTATATATTATACATTTTGCCGTAGGACTAACGTAGGGGCACGCGAGCGCCCCTACGTCATGAAGCCTGCTCATTGGCGCCTCACGGTATCACACTCAGAGTTATGCATGTCGCTTAATAACCCACGTAGTTCACATTCAGACTCCCTTCACCCCCTTTATGTTTTGTTTTAACCCCCTTCGTTAATCTTTCTTATTTTTCAACATCTGTAAGTGCCTCAACCCCCCAACTTTGTCTCATCTATCGTCAGGCAAGATGAACATTAAGAACACATCTACATATTTAAAAAATATAGACTTTTATAACTATGAAAATTTTTGACAAAAGAAAAGAAATACTAATAAATATTATAACACATATGAGCGATAAGTTTAAATTATTCTTTTCTGCTTAACTGCAGCTGAGGGCCCAGGTTTCTGTAACTTTGGCAACTATACGATCAGATCCGTTATCTGTTACTCCGTGGGTTTCCTACAAGACTGAAACAAAGAAACATTTGCCAGTCAAGCTGAAAATTTAGTTCTTGTCCGAAAAAGATATAATTTGCTTCAAAGTCTCATTTTGAAAGTAGATTGATTGATCCATTGTAGCAAAGAAGTTTAGAAACGACTAACCGGACAAATCTTTCCATGTTTTCGGACTCTAGAAAAGCTGGACCACCACATTTACGTGATATATCCAAAATAATCTCATCACCTTTATCGACTATTGCAAACAACAGTTCGAGTTCCACTGCTTGTGGATCCTCTTCATCCAAATCCACGACGATATCTTCAGGGCTATTATTGCATGAATTGTTGCACTCGAGGAACATTATTCAACATTTCAACCCACTATTCTTGCATCCACACGCGGCACGGCAGCCTTTTTTACACCTGCAGGAGATATGCTTATGGTTGAGCGGGAGGTTTAAAGGTAGTGACAGGAGATAGTTTTTATAGATATGAGATAGTCCGCAGCTAGTTTTTCCTAGCCCCATTTTTGTGGTTCCATGACATTTCCTTGTTCGTTGGACTTGATAGTGCGTCCTGAATGAGTGTTGCTCATCAGCAGCTTCAGTTGGAAGCAAAGAGGCTATGTTATGTTTATTGTTGTACGCAGTCCTAATGAAACACTGATGTCTAAAACCGTTTAAAGTTATGTTTTCATCCTTGAAACCATACAAACGAAGTAAAAATTGATTTCCTGCTTTTGCGATAGCTTGTGTGTCTATTTGGAGTCTGAAACAGGTGAGCTAGGGAAAGTAAATCGGGGTTTTGGACGAGGACTAATAAATTTGATTTTACCGTGGCCAATGATCGCAGACGTAAAGTCACAGCCGCTGAAAGCATGTAAAAATAGTATATGTTTAGCCGCTGTGTTTTCTTCAAGACCAGAAGGTGAGTAGATTCTGTTGTGGAACTTGCAGATTGCCCGGCTTCATGAAGTAAACATTGGCGGATTGAGAAAGTGCAGTTAATGGAATCAATGAATCTATATCTTCGCCGACAATAATCACCGATGAATGAATTGATTTCTACTCTTTGCCGCCAGCCGCCTGAATTGTGACACTCGGAAATTTAAAACTACACTCCACTATACTCGATGAATTAGTGCAGTCATTGCAGGTTTTCCGTTCCGAATTCTTTGAACCTAGACCGATTGACGTGAAAATTTGTGAGTAGTTAGGGGATGGCTCAATGCGCGCTATGTCACTTATAGCGCCGATGTGTGGTTTCATCTCTTCTCGGGGTAGAAATGTTTTCACTCAAGATAATTGAAAATATTTGATAAATAGATACAAGGACAAATTATAAGTAAAAAAAATATAAGTAAAAACTTATAGAACACTATTTGTAGTACTTGGGCAGACCTTCAAAATGAGAAATGTTACTTTAATATTGCGTTATGACTAAGTAAACTAAGCGAGATACGATGCGAAAATGGTGGGCCGCACAAATTTTTGAAAAAAAATGAGCGCTAGAACCCCAGCCATTCCCACCAGGATGGATATTGACCGTTATCGCTTTATATATTACTTTATTTTAGTATTATTCTTGTAATCCAAAGATTTGGCCGTCTTAAAATGTGCATTTTTCGAAAAAAATAAATTCGATTGAAAATGAAAAACGTATTTTTCAAATTTCTTAAAAAATACCTATCTTATTTTCCAAATAACTCTAAAACTAAAAAAGATAGGTAAAAAACAATATAGTACTAAAATGTAGGTTTTTACTTAACATTTTTTTAATTTTGTTCTATTTATGTAGAATAAAAATTAATGGAGATATAACTGTTAGAAGTTTGCATTATAGTGCGTACCACCCTTCCCTATCACTTTCTTTGACTATTGAATGTGACGGGTTTGGGCACATTGAAATTATCTTGTATTGAGATTATTTGTAAAATTGTTGTTGAATGGACTTCAACATTAATGTAGTTGTGGTAAAAGAAAACAATTGTGGGTATTTTCTCGGACCAAAAAAAAATTCAATTCCACATATTTTTGGAGAGTAATCATTGATTATATGTGCGTGCATCGTGTATATACATATATAAAAATATAAAATTCGTACAATATTTTCGTTTATTTTTTAAATTAATTTAGACATAGGGTGATGGGTGGTTTTTAAGAGTTGAAAATTCGGAATACATCGTAAATCGTGGCCAAGAACATGGAAGAAGTTTTATTCTGTATAATTAAATAAGATGTGAATCCATAAAATGCTTAAACCTGCATTTTTTCTATTTTTGTTTTCTATCACGAAGGGATAGTTTTCGCCTATTAAAAACAAAAGTCACATGTCACAAGTCGAGCACATGTCACTTTTTAAGTTAAGGGTAATATGAGCTTAATTACACATGTTCATGAAAATCTATGGTTTGGCTATGAGATTGGTTTTTCCGATTTTATTTTTTTAAGGTTATATACTATGTATCTTGGCCTATGTACTATGGGCCTCAGTGCCTCGAGATAATTATAATCAGGTTTCTCGCCCCCCAATAAAACAGATCTACACCCAAAAATTATATAGCTACTATAACTGAAACGGAATTAATAGTCCAAAATAACATTAGGTCCCAAACTATACCTACCTACTTTGCAAGACTGTACAGAAGTTAAAAGTGACTGATCCTATGAACTCCCGTTCTGAATATGGTTCTTAGGTCCCTACTGACACGACAGAAAAGGAAAATCGCTTTTTATCGCTTGTGCATAATTCTTACAGCAATCGCCTGACTAAAACACTCATGACATGACACGATGGCCAAAAATGAGTGAGTTCATATGAACAACACGTTTTACATGCATATTAAGGTTACAGAAAAGCGCCTCCGCGAATTATCTGTAATGAAAACCAAATTTAAATAAAACGTGATTTCCCGGAGATGGAAATTTAACTTCGCACGGGCTTTTTTAAAGCAGTTCATCATTCCATTTACTTTAGGTTTTTGCTAGAATCACTCAAATATTACGCTGTCAGAAACTGATATTCGGACAGACGGACGGACGGATATTTTGAAAGTTATTTAAAAGTGTTTGTGTATGCACACAATGGTACAAATATTTCTGCTCTTCGATTAAAATTGGCGATTTTAGTTTTCCCAATCTAATGCAATATACGATTTTCGCAGCGAAGAGTACAATCGTTGATAGGTATAATTAAGTATTCCATATTTCTTTAGCCCCAATTCCAACTAAATTATACTTTCCGTCTTGATTTATGTTCTCCACAAATTAATTTTACAGTTTTCGGCCCCTTTTTTGTAGGTAAGTGTTTTTGTTTTATCATTGATCTAGTATCTAAAATGTTCTAAAACTCGTGCTTATGATACTCCGCCGTAGATTAAGGGTGTTGACAAGCTTACGAACTCCTTGTTTGCAGCACCCTTTCTCCTTTGCTCTCACCCTAATAATTACTTTTTTATGTATGGTAAATATTATGTTGTTTGTTGTACTAAGGTAAATCTGCTCATGCCTGATATATAAATACTTACTTCTAGATGTATTCTATGGCCAAGGATTCATCCAGAGTGGGATTTCAACAATTCATCCATCCGTGATAATAATCTTTAACATTTTGTTTTAGCGTCTTTGAGATACATAGCAATTTATTTTTGGCCCTTTCGCAGTCTACATGATGCTGAAATAGATAAGAGACAATAACCTTAAATGAATATATCTATCTGGATAACTGTAAAAACTGTTATTCTTGCGATGTTGGAGGAATTGAACATATTGAACAATTGAGTTGAAGGAATTGACCATATTAGTTAGGTTAGGAAAATCCGGGCGAAATTTGAAATGGGTTCCTAAACGCGTTTCAACAAATTTAACTGCCATGCTTATGGGAGATTCAGAAGAGTAATTTTCGGGTTGTGGGAATTTCTTTATTATAGTAAATAGTGTTAAACCTATTATACTTCAAACTTTTAACGTATTTCTCTACAATTCAAGCTGAAATTGTTTTTGGACCTATGAGTTAAATATATAAATAATTATAAGTTAAAATTTCTGTTTTCCGTGGACGTCCGTCGTGTATTAGATTTGAAATTATATAAATATAAACGGCAATGTACTTAGGTAAAATGTGAGGCAACATAAAAAAATGGAAGAAAAAGGGCGAAAATGTGGAAATCTCTATATAAATAATAATCCGGTAAATAGACAATGCATATAGTGGCAAATAAATTGACCTCTAGGACAAGTACATATAGCACTCTCAATATCATAAGACGATGTAAGTTGTACCTAAAAAAGTCAGTACCAGGGACGGCTGGTGAGGGAGGGCTGCGAGGCCGCACTCTCCCTAGGCAAATGAAAATTCAATTCAATTAAATAAAACATTTGCCTGTATAAACATCTAATATACCTATATTTACTATCTTACATACAATATTTACATTTGCGTTCACTGCCCGCACTATGGAGGCCGGCCGCACTGGCTATGTAGTACCTAATTGCGTAAATTGTAAACCTACCGGCTGGGTACCTAGGCTGAACGCCAAGCCAAGCATCTCGTAGCATATAGTCGGTTGTCATGGAAACGGCAAGCTTCTTGTATGCGATTTTAAACGGGATTGCGGGCGTAGATCGACTCGGCCTAGAGTCGTGCTCATCACTGAAACGGTTGACGTACGCGCGGCGGTCCTTTTGTTTTATAATATTGTTTTGAAGTTGAAGGTTGAATAAGGGTGTGTGATCTCATGAATTTAAACTTGATATAGTTCTCTAAATTTGACGGACAAGGTTAACATTTAAAAAAATAATTTCCAAAATAACGGCGGCAAAATAAATAGATAATTAGAAGTCTAATGCATAATTTTATTAAATATAGGTAGTATTAATCCAGCTCGTATTTTTTTGCAATTTTTACACCATACTTACCTCTTTTTTCGACTATTTATTAATTGATTATGGACAGGATATACACCATTCGATAGGATATTATTCTTATAAATTATAAATTATTCTTTCTAAATTACGCCTCTTGACATTTTTCCGAAAAATTTACAGCTTCCGAGAAAATTGCGAAAAAACTAAAAAAAGTACATTTGGGGGTAGTTTTGGGGTGGTTTTTAAAGAAGGATCCCCGCGCCTTTGTCCCCTGTCTTTTTTTTGTAACCCCCCATTTCCAGACAAACTTTAACACGCATGGTAACTCACAACCCATTTTTATATGAGAATTAATACCTACTATTACCGAAAATGCAGTAATAATAGTAAAATTTTGAGTTTTATCCAAGAAAAAATACGCTAAAGACAATATAAATTAGTACAGTTATGACCGCTTCTATGTTCTCAATCGATTAAAAAAACCTCATGTTTATACCTAAGTTAATTACTTTCGAAGCTATCGCGTGATTTGTGTATACATATCATGATAAAAACATAAATATAACATTTTGACAAATTGTCGTAAGTAGTCATTTTACATGTACAAGGACGTAACCAATGATCCCGTATAGGTTTCCTTTGGTTACACCTTAAAAAAATTCGAGAAAGAAGCGACTTTTTCCCTTGTTTTTATTTCACTAACGTTAAAAAATTACGCAACCTCATCTGTGGTGTGGAAATGTACAGATATGCAGAATACGACTTTTCCAACTGAATCGCGATATCTCAGGAATGGTGATTCGTAGGAAAAAAGTAATTAAAATAAAAATTTTTGTAGATAATTGTATGGTCTACAACTTTTGTCTGACATTTTTACAACACTTACCATTTAAGTGCAAAATGCGACAGCACGATATTTTTGAATTTGACCTTGAATACTTTTTAACAGAAATAACATCGGTAGGGACGGTTGTAATAGGGTATTTAAGGGAATAGGGTATTAATTTGTAATTGTACCAATTTCCGGCTCTGCGATTTTTTGCAAACTTAAAGCTTTTTTTTGTCTATTTAGGCTCGATCGATTGAGTCCCTTAGCAGCGGCTGTGTACACTATTTATTTTGCTTAATCCTCACATTGCGAAACCCCTTTGAAAGTGGCTCATCCACATTTCCTTAGTTCCGTACCTCGCCTCGTCAGAAGATGAATTACAATATACGCTCATGCTACAAATCATGAGAACTGTGTGACTGGTAGTTATACATCATCTTTTAAATTACAACATTTAAATGTCTGTAACTTTGCGTAACGGATCTGCTGAAATGATTTTCTGCTAAGTTTATTATTAATAACTATATATTAGGTATTATCATTACGTACGTGCTTATATTAATCTGCAAAGTAACTCAAGGGACCCTAGCAAACAATTAATCGCAGACAGTGTTCGCTGCACGGTTGTAGGTATTTCAATGTAGAGTTCAGTAATATTGAAAATGTAAACCATTAGTACTAATAACCCGGAAGCATGACGGGTATATTATAATTTATAGGGTATATATACGAACCACTTAGAAGTTGTACAAGTTCTTTCACCTTCATTGAGGATCTTCAGAGTGATGTACGATTTGTTTCAAATCGTTCAAAATCAAAAAACGGCCAAATAGTTTTTTTCAGTTGGTCCATAGGTTACCATTGTATAAAAATTTGTTTGTCTCGATTTTGGTTTTCCTAAATTCTCGGTAAGAATGAAATTTTAATTTTTAGATGGGTTTAGTTTACGCCGTATATTCATTTTTTGAGCACGATAGAAACATGATAATCACATTATCCATTTATTACCAATGAAATTTTCAAAAACATCCTTACAGGTATACCTTACCGTATTTTGATATTCCATCATTCAGAGGATATATGCATCCAAAATTACCTTAAAATTTTGAACTATTCCAACCTATCGAACAGCAGTGTAGTTACAGTAGTACCCCTAGTATCATTGGAATGGCCCTTAATGAGCCTGATTACCTGATTTTGGATTTGTAATGTGATCGTAAAAACCCCTGAGGATTCTTAATCACGACCTCAAGAACCCCTATATACCCATTTTCTAAGAAATCCATAAACTTCTCTATATTCTGGCCAGCTTTTTGGCTTTTCAGGTCACTGTGATAGAGCTTGCAAAGATAAAAAGAAAAGTTTATATGAGGTTGTATGCTTCAAATCTTCATTTTCTGGTACAGTGTTAGAATTAATAAAATATATCTCTTTTATCAAATATCTGAAAAACTGAATGACCGGTTTTGATAAAACTTGGCACGTTTTTAAAAATAAGTAAATGGCTAAATCTCATATTTATGATTATATTTAATTTAATTCCCAGGGCCGATGCTGGGATAATTTAACTAGATATTTTAAAAAGAAACACTCTAAAAGAGCACGCTATTGCCTTTTTATAAGTTTGATATAGAAATGATGTTTAACGGCTATAACCTACATATTACGATATGTGTTATTATGTATGTATATATGTAAATTATTATACATCGGATAGACTATATGTCTAACATCAATGCATGAGAGATATCATTAATCATATGGGTTCTATTATGTTTGATTTTATATTTACTTGCTATATATATTGAATTTTCTATTTTCTTTTCTAACGTATGTTCTTTATTTAACATTTTAATAACTCTTACAAGTTGATGTATAGCAAGAGACACAAATATCATGCACATCGTACATATGTACATTATGTTTCTCCTTTGACAGTAATAGGTACCACATACATACCTAAACTTATTGTGAATTAAAAATATAGTTAAAACCTGAAATCCAGTTACAAAAGAAAACACTAGGGTTTGACCCAATAAAAGACTCCATAACGCCCCGGGCAAAAAATACAAGACAACATATTTCAATTGTTACACCATGCATTCTAATACATGTTGATAAGTCGCGCTCTTAGTATTATGTGTGATCAAGTCAGTAATTTTGTTAGTAGTGTAGTTAGGAATGATTCTAAAAATCATTCCTGACGTATTTCTCGATATGGTAGGATAGTGAAGATCGGATGTGATTCCCGCATACAAGAGTGGTGGTTGTTGATTATACTCGTAAAACGTTGTACGTTTTTCACAGTTTATCCTTAGTAAAAAGCTCTATTTCAAAGTTGTAATAAAGTTAAAATAATAATTGAATGTGTAAGACTCCTCAAATGTATTTAGTTCTTGGTGATAATTCGTAAAATAGACATCGGAAGGTGGTTTGTTTTTGTTGTGTGGTGCCTGTCAAATAGGAAGTTTTTCTGTGTAAATTTTAAATGTTCTGTGTAAATTTTAAAAGTATGTTTCTGGTGTTAAAATGATAAAAACGTGTTAGTTAAAAATATACATCACTACTTAAGGTAGGTGTCACTTACAATAAAATGCCATAAATATATTGGCTATTTTATAGAAAAAAGTGCAAACAAAATAATACCCAGGTGTTTTAAAAAGTAAAATCTTTTTTTTTCCAATATGGCTTCTAAATGTTGCATACCTAAGTGCTCAAGCAATTACGATAGTACCAGGACTTATGTGTCCGTGTTTTCTTTTCTAAAACATGAGGAAATTAAAGAAATATGGATTAAAGCCATTCATATATACTCTATCCAACGAGAGAATGGACTTGCTTTGCGCATCGGCGACTAAAGAGGAGGGGCTCTGTAACGAGCTACGCAGGACCGTCATTCGATGAAATAAATTCGTAAGTAGGTGAAATAAATTTTATTTTGAAAACATGAAAACATTTTATTTATTTAACATAAATTTATTATAAATGTATGAGCGTTATGAAAGTAATATAAACCCTAAATATTCCTAAAATAGACATTTTATGATATTTTTATTTTTTTTTATTTTTTTTAATATTTAGCTACAACAATAGTACATTGTTTCATATAATTATAAATTTAAATTAGTCTGTATCGCTGCTATCAGAATCACTTTGACCATTTACGTGAATTATTAGTGGTGGGATTTCATCGATTAAACTGTCAACAATATGGTCAAGTTCCCAAAACCTATGTTCTTCCTCTATAATGTGACGAATGAAATTCTTCCAATGTTCAGATGTTACTCGTGCAATGCCTTCTTCAAGCAATCGTTTCACCTCTGGTAATTTGAAAGATTTATTGTTAGTTTTCACGTACTCCTTGACCATCGACCAAACCATTTCAATAGGGTTCCGTTCACAATGATACGGTCTGAGTACAATCTTATTCTGTTCGATATGGGCGATAATGGTGGATTTATCTCGTCTCTGGCTGCTGCCATTCTTATTATAGATTTAAAACTTATTTCACAACCGTAAACAACACCGTAAAATAACCGTACTTGCGAGACTACAAATACAAACTGTGAATAGGTAGGCAGTAGTAGGTACTTTATATAATTAGGTACCAGGTAGGTATCGGACCCAGGCGCCGGCCCTGGCTACCTGCTGAGCCAATTAAGACGTTGAGGGCGTTGAACTAATGTTCTAAGGGGCGGAGATCTGATCAAAACAGACGAATTTTTGGATACAGTATAGAGTCGTCCTACAAAACATTCAGTAGTCTGTATTAGGTATTTTTCAGAGTCGTGAATCATAAAAATAGATAGAATGACTAGGGACGGTGGTTCTATCTTGGAGGTTCCTAGAGAGAAACCAAAACTTACAAAAACGCTATTACTTCAATATTTCCGAATCAACCGTCCTATATGACAAAAAAATCACTTGTTAAGTGAAAACACCCAGACGAAAGGCGACATGAGTTAGCAAATCGGGACGAGACTATTTTTCAGGAATGGGTTCAGTGATGACGTATTAAATTTCGACAACTTTTTACTTAAATTTAAGAAGAAAAAATTGTTCCATTTCCTTTCTAAAATTTCAGAGTTTTATTAGTTTTTTTTAAAGTTGATTGCGATTAAAATGCGTGTCCTACAATAGTTTTAGGATTAAAAATATTTAGAGATTTGAATGTTGAATTTTTGTGACACTAAAATTATCCCTTTTTCAAAATTTTCATGGATATTAGGAAAATATTTATTTTGCGCAAAATGGTCACAGTTTGATTGGTTATTAAGTCCTATAAATTCAAATGACATCAGTAAAGTTGTGGATAAAATTGAGGGCGTAAAAGTAGCATGCAAAGATTTACACAAATCAATAAATAACCTGTTAGATGATTAGAAACTGTTTAATATACATTACTACAAAGTTCGATTTTTTTATACAATTTACCAACTCTAATGAAAACGACTCTGTTGAGGTTAGCGAATACCTTCAAAATTTAACAAGAGATGCTTTAAAACAACCATCGGAATTATTCTTTGAAGTTTCTATTCAAGCCTATCAAATATTTAATGAGCTTATTTCAGATAAATACGAAAGCGAGTTTTTAAAGAAAGGTAAAGATAGGATAATTTTGCGGGAGTTGATAATTTTAAAATTATAAAAGTATGTAGAAGAAATGAAAGAAAAATGTGTTTTATGTAAAAAAAACACTAATATCAATATTAACCAAAACTAGTGATATTCTTTCCAATATATTCCTTAAAAATTAATCAAAAATAATCAACAATGAAATTGACAGTCAAAATAAGGATAGACCAAACAGAAAATTAATAAAATTTCATAGTTAGATCTTCGTTTTGCAATCGGTTTTAGTGGAGATAGGGCTACTGGCGAAGCCTCCTTAAGAGCCAACGCGGCTATTAGGGTACCTCTATGGTGATGTAGAAACCCCCTTTCAATATTTTATCATAAGTAACAGCTTGTTTTGAAATATATTCTGTTTTACTCACAAAAACCTCTGTATATTGTATATTACGTATATGCCGTGACCAGACCAGTACCGTAACGTCACAAATTACGGCCTGTCTTACGGAGGTCTCGAGTAGGTAAATTATTTTTCAGTTGGCCTGGATTATATTGGAAAAACCACAACCAAATCCAAGTAATGGATGATCTGGGTACTTGCCATAAAATAAATATTACTCTCATAGTAATTTAAATTTAGGATTTACAAAATATGTCACTGACTTTAATGAAAATAACTGTTGCATCCAAATCAGTCCTCATAAATATTGTGTTATTCAGTATTTAGTTATGATGATATATAAATTATCTTGTAGATTGTAGTTGACAGAATAACAGAAAATCTAGCCAAATAGAATCTTATAAAATAAATGTTTGATTTCATATCAATATATTTTGCCCTACAAAAGGTGGGGATAAGCGATTTTTAGTTTGTTTTTTTAGTTTCGGTATTTTGTATTGACACTTCTTAAGCTAGGACAATAGCGCCTCGTAATAATGATTTTTTCTATTGAGAAAATTCCACACCTGTAATTTTAACCAATCAGGAGATTCATATTTATTTGGTTACCATGGTAAACCAAAAAATGTCGTCTAAGAGTCAGCCAAATCGTGCTGGAAATTTTCTACAGATGCATAACGCGTTTTTGATTTTATTCATGTTACAATTTCCCATATTAGGCATTACGTACATTATATATTAGGATGACTTAGGATTGTATTAGAAACCGACAGGGCGTTTGATTCGGGCGGATGGCGTTAGGCCCGGACACCAGAACTAGAGTGTTATTAGGATTCCGGAATCTACTCGTATACTCGCGATTATATTAGGTTTGTTAGCGTCGTCAGAACTGCGACGCAAACAAACCAAAAATAATCGCGAACATAGATTGCTGCTAAGAAGTGTGCCAAGAGCAACCGCGGAATGATTTGTTCCCGGCCGTTCGTTTGGGCCGGGGCGGGGGAACAAAATGCTGTTCCTTCTGCACCGTAGCCAAATGTGGTGCAGAAAGAACAGGGAGATGAAAAGAAAAAGACAAAACCTTTTTATTGCCAGTCGTTACATATAGTACTGGGGTGTTGTATTGTGTGCCCGTTTTCCGTGTGCTTATTTCAGCAAGTGGTTTTAATTTTGTTACTCCCATTCGCATGCATGGATATTACTCTAAATGATAATAATAAATCTTAACTGTTCACTATGAATGTTATACAATTTATTGGTAAATGGAAATAACGATGAATGTTAGAAATTAAAACAGTCGTAATATACCTATATCGTTTTATCTTTCAAACCTGTTTATTTCTAAAATAAGAGATCGCCAGACAGCCAAACTATTACCTATAGGTATGTAAAAAAAAAAATCGGAACAGACATGTTTATAAAAACCGGTCAAGTGCGAGTCGGACTCGCGCACGAAGGGTTCCGTACCATTATCTATAAAAACGGCAAACAAATCATGTCTGTTGTATGGGAGCCCCACTTATGGGTATTGACTTAGATTAAGTGCTTGCGATATAGTATAGTACCTACTTATGATATGTAATGCCTACCTACTTAAGATAATAATTAATTTCGTCCGACCGGCGACTCCGACATTTATTTGCATACAGATTCAGATCCATGTCCATTTGTTATATGGGAGCCCCCTTAAATATTTATTTTGTTCTGTTTTTTAGTATTTATAGCGGCAACAGAAATACATCATCTGTGAACATTTCAACTGTCTAACTATCACGGTTCATGAGATACAGCCTGGTGACAGACGGACAGACGGACGGACAGCGGAGTCTTAGTAATAGGGTCCCGTTTTACCCTTTGGGTACGGAACCCTAAAAATGTCCCATGTGCTATGCGCCAATATATTCTAAGTACACATACGGTGTAGTTTTGTGTAATCGATGGGACCATTTTATTATATGCAACCTTATTAAAGTTAAACCATAATATTTCAAGTCCATAAGTCCAAGTGACCAATTAGGTCAGAGTCATGTGCAAGGACATACATTAAATTGTCTTAATTAATAATACAATACGAGTGTGAATCAATGTTTTGTGTTACGAACAGGATGAATAAACACGATTAATTTTTTTTAAAATGCTTAAAACATAAAAGTGAGTGAGGACTTAAAATATGTATTGATTTGAATAATCCATTTATGAACCCCTGAAAGGACTCAGGGTCAGAATATCATCTATCAGAAGGTGGTGTAAGAGAAAATAAGTGAGTATTTATGTTGTATTTTATAGGTTAGAATAAGAAGAATATTTTTTTGTAATACTTTTTAAATATATTTGGACAAGGGTCAAGTCTCCTTGACAATTATTTGGAAAATCAGGAGACTATTCGAGAAGCTGATTATGGAGAAATGTATACTACAGCAGGAGGGTATTCTGTCCATGTTTAGCTTTAGGAGATGCCTACTTTTTTGTATGAGGACTTAAGAGGTGGACTTCTAATAATCCGATGTTGGCAACACTGGAAAAGTAGATTTTTCAATATTTTGTAAAATATTCATATATTATTCCAAGAAAAAATATCTCGTAACATCATGAATACTACTGTTTACCGTATTGTGTATAGTTTATATTTTGTAGTTTTTGAGTAAATAGTGTTATTATATTTGAATTAAACATCCTACACTACAGTGACTATATAAAGCAGTGGCGATGATAAGACAATAAGCCATGCCCCCGCCGCCATGTTGAAGCTTATTTAAATTGCCTTAATTAAGGAAATAAATTGATCTCTTTTCGTAACTGGAAATATGTAAAAAAACATAAAATAAAAAATACTGGTATCGAAAAACAGTTGCCACGTAGTCGTTGTTTGACTACTTATCACGAGCAGCGAGCAGCATAGGAACCAAGAAAACGGTCATACGCATCCTCATTAGCTAGCTACCGACACCGAACTATTAAAATGTATTTCCTTCTTAGTTTTGCAGTAAATACTGAATAGAAAATGCTGAGTCTTCAAATATTAACACGTACACGTGCTTATTTTTATTTATACCACCCAAAGTAATATATAGGTACTTGTTTATAAAAATAAACTGTACATCAAACATTTCTACCTCACATAAACATCTGTCGGTGTCCATTGATCTCATCTCGTGTTTATAACCCATTCTTTTCTCCTTGCTGATGGGGCTCTGGGCAAACGTTTCATTAAAAACCCCTTCTTTGCAGATTTACTGCAATTTACTGCTATACAATAAGGCGTTTTTGCCCTGATATTAATAAACAACAAAATCAAATTCTAGAATGTTTTTCACCAAGACATTGCTATTTATAATAAGAATATTATTTTTAAATAAGGTTTATATTGAACAAGGCACTTACAGTTGTTTTTATAAGATTTTGAAGCACAAAACTGTAGATAAAACTGAACTAATTTGTACATTTATAACTGACTATTATTCCAAACAGAAATATAAATAATTACATTAACTGCATTGACATAGAAAACAGAAAAACACATTGACACCAGCCTCAAAATGGCTACCGGTACCACGTGATCTAGACAATCAATCAAAAATTGGTCTTTATACTGTCTTTACACTGTCACTGTATCCCAAGGATATAAAACTGAAAATATTGCTTACTTTCCCGATCCGTTATGCTCGGTATTCGACGCATTATGTATTCAACGCTAAATGACGGAAAACCAATTCATTTTTCGGGAAAAACCTTTTTTTTTTGTTGTACTTGAAAATGAGCACCGGAAAGTCGATTGCATTATAACTAAGCGAGTTGCGATTAAAGCCTTATTTATATTTATTTAAAAAATACCTTATTTTCAAAATAACTCTAAAACTAAAAAAGATACGTAAAAATAGTATAGAATAAATTTAAGTTCCGAAAATGATGATTTTTTTCTTATTTCTAAGGGATAAAAATTAACGGATATATGATATGTTTGTAGTTTGCATTATAGTTCGCGGACCAATCCTCCTGAGCCCTCAACTCTTTAACTTTTATTATGAAGGGTTGGGGCATGTTGAAATATATATGATCTTGTAGGCGACGCCTCCACTTCTGCAGTGTGATTCAACTTGCGTTTTGATCGTGAAAATGCGAACGGATGTGTATATAGATGTAGATTCCTCTAGTAGATAATACGTCCAGATATGCAACGAGTAAGGGTTTTCATTGATTTCATTTCTCTTTGTAATGGATTGCTACAAACCATGATTACTTCTTACATAATATCAGTGGCACAGTCAGATAATTAATCTGGACCAGTAAAATCGGTCTCTCCAAAGGACGAGGAAAACTTTTCAGAAAATCGTTGTAGAGTATTATATTACCTTAATTATAAATAATAAATAAATACCAAGTTTCATGATATATTAACATGAATACCACGCATTCATGTTAATATATCTTTATTAAAAATATTAATAACTGACATCCTATCATCTAACAGAATAAAGAACAACAGTAATAAAAAACATAACAGGAGTAATAAAATAAAATAAACGTGATGCTAATTGCAATTATTGTCAGATGGTCAAAAGGCCAGCCATCTGTTTTATATGGATGACCTTGAACTTTATGCCTCCGGAGAGAGGGATTTACACCAATCCCTCAGGGTGGTACAGGAGTACACGCAGGCTGTCAGTATGGAGTTCGGGTTGCACAAATGCTTACTGGTTCATCTAAAGAGAGGACGTAGCGGTGACTACGGAGAGAATGCGCAGCTTGTGGATGGAAGCATTTTACACCATTTAGATGCCGGAGAGTCTTACACTTATTGGGTGTTGAGCAATGTTTCACCCAAGAAGTACATAAGTGCTGTCAAAAACGTTCTCCGCGACAATTATAAGCACCGCCTCCGGCAGATCCGGTTATGGGAACTGTCGAGGAAGAACAATGTATGTGCTACCAATATGCTGCTTGCCATTCCGATCCTTAGCTTTTTCTTCGGGGTAGTGAAATGGACACGAGAAGAGGTGGGACAACTCGATGTAGGAACCCGAAAAGGAATGCATCTCAGTAGGCGCTTGCATCCTAGATCTTTCGTTCCACGGTTATATGTCTCACGCCTTCGTGGAGGCCGTGGATTCTTGAGTTTGGAGCATCTCCACAGCAGGACGAATCTGGAGGGAACCTGTAAAGTCATAAGGAGGCCCTCCTCTACATGTCCCAAACCACGAAAATGCAGGGGTAGGAGCTTTTGTGTTTAAGGCGGCATAAAGGGCAGCTGATGAACTTGGCCTCGTCTTCGATACCGAACGGGTATATCACGACTCTGTTACTGAGTTGGGAGTTGGTACCCATTCATTTAAAAGTCCCAATTAAAGCTGCAGAACGCGCTATATTTCTGCAGCTTCACACACACGGATACGCCGATGCATGGGGTTTTCTACAAAAATATAGAAAACCTCGGGTTATCCAGAAGGCTGACCTTGCCGTTCTTAAGGTCAGCCGGGCTGAAGTCCGAGACGGAGGGATTCATAATTGCTTGCCAAGATGGTGTATTCAACAAACTCGTCTATCGAAGTCGTGTCATGGGTATAGAGGTCCCTGATGTCAGCTGCAGGCCTTGCCACAGGGCATCGGAGACTTTACTGCATTTACTGTTGGCATGTCGCGCATATGCTGTCTCGGCCTATATCCATCGACACAACGCGGCCCTACGAGTGCTTTAATACCACCTAAGGCACACTGAGACTGCCTTACGCTCCGGAGTTTTGATTTTTCTTAATATTTTTCTTAAATTAATATAAAATTTTGTAAGAAACTATATTCTTTTTAAAATAAACATGATTCTAGTACCTATGGGTTTTATTAATTACTTTACCACGTTTTATTATTTATTTTGAAATACAATTTTGGACATACAACTAAGTCGATTGTATTTTTATTTTATTTAACTTATTTTATGTTCAAGACTGTTTCATATTTTTTCCCTGTCTTCTGAAAACATGTATGACTATTTTATAGAAAAAGTAGTTGGGAATACAATAAAACTCTTCTCCATAAGTAGGTACGCTTTACACCTCTTCGAAAGCTTGGAAGGCTTTGGTGGTATTTTAAATAGCTTAATTATTTATAGCCATTTAATCTTTACGACCCTATTTGAGAGCTTTTATTTGCGGAAAAGCAATCTGGACATTGTGAAAACTGTTGCTAAACTGAAGTTCACACAAGAAACAAGTTATTTCAGGAATTCGCTTTATTGTTTAACGTCTTATAGCATTTTCACACATTTTTATTGGTGTCCCTATTCTTTTTTTACTACAGTCTAACTCAGCGTATTTGAGACGGCTGGTGCACACTACTAATTTTACAGTGTACTGTGAGAAATAAAAAGTATTTTCGTATCCAATTTATTAGTGGAATTTATGCTTACTTAATGATATAAGTTTGGTTAGAAAGACTTTGTCAATTATTAGATATCGCTGAAAAATATTACGTAATACCGTAATTAATTAATTATTTATTTATTTACTTATACTAGGTTTCCCAACAGAATTATATATATATTACAATAACTGGGATACACAAAACTAATAATAACATGCACACTGTTAACGACACAGAGAAAAAAATTAAAAACAATTGAAAATAAATATAACTAACACTAAGGCCAAATAAAAAATAATACAACTATAAAACAACAACTAAGATTGAATACCTTCATCTACTAATATAACAAAATTAAGAAATTAAATTAATTAATTACTGAGAAAATATTAATTTTTTTTTGTTTGCTCAAAATATTTATTAAACAAATCCATACCTGTAAAATAATTACTATAATGCTTTGGCTAAATTTGCTATAATTCTTTAACCAAGTGGATAATTTGTGGCGTAATTGTGGTATGTGCTCCTAAATAAAATAAATTACAGTTACGAATCTCATGTTTTACACTAAAAAGAAACTCTCGACGATAAAGTTTGTTTCAACATTATTATTAAAAGCCTTATAATGAAGCACAATTAACAGTTTAGCCTACGAGACGATAACTTTAAAATTCTATAGTCTTTAATAGTTTCATCATACGCAGTATAATGAAGATTTCCATTAAATTTATAATTTAACGAGTTAACAAATTTAATTAGAATTATTTCAATTATTTAAGTAGACTTTACATAAAACGAATTCCATATTATAAATGTGTATTCAAGGTAACTGCGAACCAATGATCTATACAGGGTGAGTCAGTTTTTTGTAGACAAACTTTAACAGGGGATAGATCGCACGTTTTTAAAAAGAAAAGTGCCTATAAAGATATGGTCGATCTAGCTTCCTAAGGAAGATACAGGGTGTTAAAATTTAATTTTTTTTACATTAATGTGTAATATTTTCTGAACGGAATGATATATTCACTAAATATTTTAAACATATCTTAACCTGCATAGGATCAACATGTTGTATTGTTCCTGTCGAAAATACTATAGTGGATGTTACTTTCTTCGGGTACTTCGACTATTCTGCATAATAGAACTTTTTTTTCGTACGCCACTGACATTATCTGATACATATTTCTAAAATAACGGCCCCTTAGTAACAATTTTGATCTCTTGTAATTTTGCTCTAACTATGACAGTTTTCGAGATATTGGCCGTTGTTTCTCTGACAGTGTAATGTCGTTATTATAATTTTTTTTTCTCGAATTTTCTTTATGACTTATAAACGAACGCTTAGATTTTTTCATGTTTGGGGGATAATATCTATTAATTAAGGCGCATAAAACAAGCGGTAAGAATGTTCAAAAACTTGCACAGTGGCGGGGTGGAAGGGGTGCTCCACCCCTTTCGTAAACAGAACTTCTACGCCAAAGACTATTTAAAAAATACTGTTATTTTCATTATCTACATACAGTTTAACAAAAATAATGTCCCTTCTTCTGTTTCGAAATTCCTGTGCGTTTCCTAGTTATTTTGATTTTTAGTGTTTGATGTGGTACTAAATTAAGTAATTTATTTATTAGCAATAATAATTATCGGCTAAATATTTAATTCTTTCAACGAAACCTACCTAAATATGGTTTGTTAAGGATTCTAAAAAGCCGAAATCTCTTTATCTCTTTCCAAGTAATTACAATTACAAAAAAAAACATTAGATGAACATTGATGTTAATGTTTATGGAGATATAAACATTTTTGAATTTATAGCAATATTTAATTAACAATAATAATTGTGGAATAAATAACAATTGTTAGCAATAATGATTTATAAATAACAATTACAAAAATTAATAACAATAACACTAGTACCTACATACATAAAATTAGATACTTTGTTCAAAATGTAAACCGTTCTTCTCAATACACATTTCACTGCGACGTATCATAGAACGTCTTAAGTTAACTAAATGATGCACCCTTATTTCATTGCAAGCATCTCTAATGCGATTTTGAAGTTCCTCAAGTGTATTAACCGGAGTGGTATACACTATTTCCTTAATGAATCCCCACACAAAAAAGTCAAGTGGTGTTAAATCGGGGGATCTGGGAGGCTACGCCACTGGACCTCCACGACCTATCCACCTCCCTGGATAGTTATTGTTTAGCCAATTTCTTACATTTCTGCCATAATGGGCCGGGCACCCAACAAGTTGAATCCAAGTTGATCAAGTTGGCTTTTTAGAATCCTTAACACACCATATTTAGGTAGGTTTCGTTGAAAGAATTAAATATTTAGCCGATAATTATTATTGCTAATAAATAAATTACTTAATTTAGTACCACATCAAACACTAAAAATCAAAATAACTAGGAACCGCACAGGAATTTCGAAACAGAAGTAGGGACATTATTTTTGTTAAACTGTATGTAGATAATGAAAATAACAGTTTTTTTTAAATAGTCTTTGGCGTAGATGTTCTGTTTACGAAAGGGGTGGAGCACCCCTTCCACCCCGCCACTGTGCAAGTTTTGAACATTCTTACCGCTTGTTTTATGCGCCTTAATTAATAGGCATTATCCCCCAAACATGAAAAAATCTAAGCGTTCGTTTATAAGTCATAAAGAAAATTCGAGAAAAAAAATATAATAACGACATTACACTGTCAGAGAAACAACGGCCAATATCTCTAAAACTGTCGTAGTTAGAGCAAAATTACAAGAGATCAAAATTGTTACTAAGGGGCCGTTATTTTAGAAATATGTATCAGATAATGTCAGTGGCGTACGAAAAAAAAGTTCCATTATGCAGAATATCCGAAGTACCCGAAAAAAGTCTCATCCACTGTAGTATTTTCGATAGGAATAATACAACATGTTGATCCTATGCAGGTTAAGATATGTGTAAAATATTTAGTGAATATATCATTCCGTTCAGAAAATATTACACATTAATGTAAAAAAAAATGAAACTTTAACACCTTGTATCTTCCTTAGGAAGCTAGATCGGCCATATATTTATAGGCACTTTTCTTTTTAAAAACGTGCGTTCTATCCCCTGTTAAAGTTTGTCTACAAAAAACTGACTCACCCTGTATAATATAATTATTTATTAAGAGTTGGTAAAAGTTTTATTTAGTGATTTAGTAACTTAAAAGATTTGGTTGTAAAAGATTTAGTGATTTAGTCATCAAGAATTTAGTGCCGTAGGTACAACTTGTTACAAGTTTAGGTAATGGTTAACTACAACACGCTCAACTGGTCGCTCGTTCCGCTGAGACTTCAATCTCGAACTCCAAACGTATTAGACTTAGCGTGTTCTTTTTGAAGTGAAAACTTCTTTAGATGCGCTCAGCACTTTTATTTCTGTGGGTGTTGAATAAGACTGGGCCGCCGCCCGTCATGTTCGGCTATGTCGAGTCGACTAAGTAAGAGAGGATCAGTCGGCAGAGCGAGACAGTAGAGAGAGTTTGTGGGTATTGAATGATACTGAGCCGTCACGTTCGTCTATGTAACGCTCAGTCCAATTGTTGACTAAGCGAGAGAGATAAACTAGAATCTAAAGTATTTACAGCATATTTTAGCTTCCATAGGCCTATTGTTTCATTCTTAGAATGTAATAGCAGTAAATAAGTCCAATCAGAGGAAAATTCCACAATATAATTCACAAATATTATTGTTTATTTTGCAACTAATATTACTTCATGGGTACAGAGATAAGAATAAATAATTTTATATAACAATATCGATATTATCTGTTATTGATTCGCCAAATTAATCGATTATATAACATAAATGTAATTATATAGGTATTATAAATTATAGCAGGCGTATTTTTTAAAATAATAATACCTGTTAAGGGAGAGATATAACTTTATTGTTTCCTAAGTGAAAGAAAATACAATACAATCAGAAATAAGAGTCAAAAACAATATATCAGGAGGTTCCTTCTGGTCGAGTTACGGTCCAATTGTTTTCCTCTCTGTTTCGAATTGAATTGAATTGGATTGAATCGAATCGACTGCCGAAGTGATGGTCAAACGCAGTACTTGCTAACTATGAGTAGGTATATTTTAGCGATATACAGTGGGCCCCCCTCTAGCGCCGGTTGCCTGAAGCATCTGTGTCACGGGCGTGTACGGTCAACGTATATTAACGTGCGGTGTATTACGGGTTGTGGTAATATGGACGGACGGTTACAGTATATATTTTAAAATTCGAAAATTATTGTGTATTTTGTAACTAATATTGCTTTATGGGTACAGAGATAAGAATAAATAATTTTATGTAACAATATCGATATTATTTTTGTGGATTTCACCGAACTAATCCATAATGGATAACAAATGTAACTATATAGGTACATATATTAAAATTAGAGAATTAGAAGTTTTCACTTTTATCGTGCACACACCCATATTTTTTTCATAGCTTTTCCTACATTCTATTTGATATATGTAAGTAGATATATACTAATTTTGAATAATTCACATAGGTCCCCGATTGCTGAAGTTTTTTTCTCACTTTAGTTGTATGAAAAAATGTGAAAAATAGTTATGGTAGCTACGACCATAACTATTTTAAAACGGTTAATTAATTAGAGTTGTATGTTTAAATAACCACATTTTTAAAATTATTTCAAAACCATACAAAATTCGATATAACAATATTGCTCTCTATTAAAAAAATGGCTCCTTTACATTAGATAGCCAACATTGTACACTACAAGACCGTGGATTTCTTATTTGGTTATAGTTAAAATAAACTGCAAGAATTAAGCAAAATAAATGAACGATTTTACTCTACTAGTAAGAATTATATATATATATATATATATATATATATATATATATATATATATATATATATATATATATATATATATATATATATATAAATAAATATATATATATATATATATATATATATATATATATATATATATATATATATATATATATAAATAAATATATATATATATATATATATATATATATATATATATATATATATATATATATATATATATATATATATATAAATAAATATATATATATATATATATATATATATATATATATATATATATATATATATATATATATATTTATATATATATATATATATATATATATATATATATATATATATATATATATATATATATATATATATTAGCTTTGAAATTCTTTGCTATTCATATTTGTTTTGTGAAAAGTAATCTTGGGTTTGTAGCATTTCATTACATAGAAATAAGCAAATAGACGAATAAGAAGGAAAACACACTTACCAGTGCTATATCTGGACATACATACGGAAATGAATAGTGTGTATAGTGGTTCATTTCCGTATGTATGTCCAGATATAGCACTGGTAAGTGTGTTTTCCTTCTTATTCGTCTATTTGCTTATTTCTATGTAATGAAATGCTACAAACCCAAGATTACTTTTCACAATATATATATATATATATATATATATATATATATATATATATATATATATATATATATATATATATATATATATATATATATATATATATATATATATATATATATATATATATATTCAGGAGACGCTTCCTCCAGAGGTGTCAAACGTGCACATACCGGATTTAAAAGTATTTTAAAGTTTTAATGAAATACTTTTTCTGGCACAATGTTCATATACTCTCGAACTCTTTTGTTAGAGTGAGATACAGAAATGTCCTCAAGGATTTTTACCCAAAGCTATTCATCAGTCACTAATATTCTTCGAATGTCCATAATATACATTAAAAAATTTAATTCTTAGCCATAATTTCAATCGAGTTTTTACAAAATACATAACTGATTTATATCTATAAATTTCCTGAAAAAATTTAATTTCACAAAAAAACAACTTTCTGGCTGCCAGACAAAAAATTATCCCAGACAATAAATACGCTTCATCACAAAGGAGTTAAAATCAAGAGAACAAAAATAGAAGCATATCTGGAGCAATAAGTCGTTTCTCAGTAATATTAAAGATATAGGTACACCCAAGTAATAGAAAAGTGGAAACAACCTTCTTTATACAAGAACATCAACGACGATATATTTAGATGAAAGCTGGACGAAACAAGTTCCCTACAATACCCGTTCAAAACTGAATTAGAAATATCAGAAAAAATAACCAGAAGCATCCAAGAGGCAGCTTGGTATGCCACCCCGGAACATAAAATGGTGGAAGAAAGCATGTAAGCTCAAGCACAATCAGGCAGAAAATAAAAAAGGCAAATCAGAAAATAATGAAATGAAGGTAAAAGAAAATTATTTTATTATAATTTTTTTAAAATATCCAGTGGCTGTAAATTTCCGCAGGATCTTTTGACCTTACGAAAAAAGCAACATTTTGATTAGCCCTGCATAACACCATTTAAACAGATAAATGTCCATTATTAAAATAATTCTGTATAATTGTTGAAAATTGTTCGACATTTGAGAATTGTTCGACAAATTGTTGAAAATTTTTTGCGTGCACATACCGGATTTAAGAGTATTTTAAAGTTTTAATGAAATACTTTTTCTGGCACAATGTTCATATACTCTCGAATTCTTTTGTTAGAGTGAGATACAGAAATGTCCTCAAGGATTTTTACCCAAAGCTATTCATCAGTCACTAATATTCTTCGAATGTCCATAATATACATTAAAAAATTTAATTCTTAGCCATAATTTCAATCGAGTTTTTACAAAATACATAACTGATTTATATCTATAAATTTCCTGAAAAAATTTAATATCACAAAAAAACAACTTTCTGGCTGCCAGACAAAAAATTATCCCAGACAATAAATACGCTTCATCACAAAGGAGTTAAAATCAAGAGAACAAAAATAGAAGCATATCTGGAGCAATAAGTCGTTTCTCAGTAATATTAAAGATATAGGTACACCCAAGTAATAGAAAAGTGGAAACAACCTTCTTTATACAAGAACATCAACGACGATATATTTAGATGAAAACTGGACGAAACAAGTTCCCTACAATACCCGTTCAAAACTGAATTAGAAATATCAGAAAAAATAACCAGAAGCATCCAAGAGGCAGCTTGGTATGCCACCCCGGAACATAAAATGGTGGAAGAAAGCATGTAAGCTCAAACACAATCAGGCAGAAAATAAAAAAGGCAAATCAGAAAATAATGAAATGAAGGTAAAAGAAAATTATTTTATTATAATTTTTTTTAAATATCCAGTGGCTGTAAATTTCCGCAGGATCTTTTGACCTTACGAAAAAAGCAACATTTTGATTAGCCCTGCATAACACCATTTAAACAGATAAATGTCCATTATTAAAATAATTCTGTAAAATTGTTGAAAATTGTTCGACATTTGAGAATTGTTCGACAAATTGTTGAAAATTTTTTGCGTGCACATACCGGATTTAAGAGTATTTTAAAGTTTTAATGAAATACTTTTTCTGGCACAATGTTCATATACTCTCGAATTCTTTTGTTAGAGTGAGATACAGAAATGTCCTCAAGGATTTTTACCCAAAGCTATTCATCAGTCACTAATATTCTTCGAATGTCCATAATATACATTAAAAAATTTAATTCTTAGCCATAATTTCAATCGAGTTTTTACAAAATACATAACTGATTTATATCTATAAATTTCCTGAAAAAATTTAATTTCACAAAAAAACAACTTTCTGGCTGCCAGACAAAAAATTATCCCAGACAATAAATACGCTTCATCACAAAGGAGTTAAAATCAAGAAAACAAAAATAGAAGCATATCTGGAGCAATAAGTCGTTTCTCAGTAATATTAAAGATATAGGTACACCCAAGTAATAGAAAAGTGGAAACAACCTTCTTTATACAAGAACATCAACGACGATATATTTAGAGGAAAGCTGGACAAAACAAGTTCCCTACAATACCCGTTCAAAACTGAATTAGAAATATCAGAAAAAATAACCAGAAGCATCCAAGAGGCAGCTTGGTATGCCACCCCGGAACATAAAATGGTGGAAGAAAACATGTAAGCTCAAACACAATCAGGCAGAAAATAAAAAAGGCAAATCAGAAAATAATGAAATGAAGGTAAAAGAAAATTATTTTATTATAATTTTTTTTAAATATCCAGTGGCTGTAAATTTCGGCAGGATCTTTTGAACTTACGAAAAAAGCAACATTTTGATTAGCCCTGCATAACACCATTTAAACAGATAAATGTCCATTATTAAAATAATTCTGTATAATTGTTGAAAATTGTTCGACATTTGAGATTTGTTCGACAAATTGTTGAAAATTCATAACCATTGGATTTAAAATTAAAATTAGCCGAAATATGGAGAGACTATGGATTTGCGATACACAACACACAGCAAATATTTTAGTTTGTATGACATTGGATGGCGAAACAGGAAACGACTGGTTTCTAAACTGGGGTCGACATCAATCGGCGTATGCCAGTTAGGGGGCAAATTAGCGAATGAGACGCTTGAATGATGTAATAACTTCGGCTTAACCGTTAGGGGTGTGTTTAGTTTTACGCAATTCAACCACAACAATCATTCAGTTACTATAGTGTGATGTAATTGCCCGATACTTGAAATTTGTAGTGGATTCGATTGTTCTCTCCATAATACAAAATTAATATTCTCTCCCACTTTAGGCTCCTAGGTAAATGCCGTTTAATGCTTTCACATTTCATAAATACAAAGCCATTATTACATACTTCGGAGTATATTACTTATTATTGTCTTTACACAAAAGTTTCAGGCTCATTTAACATTATTTTTGATTTCATAAACTCAATTATTCTCATGAGTTTATTTAGTATGTTAACATATTTATTTATCAGACAATAACCAGGTCAAAATAGACATTTAAGGTTTCAATAACTCGATTGGAGCTGAAAATTGGTACGATTGTTGAGAACCCCATTATAAATAAAATGGGAAAAGTCTCCATTGATCCCACATGTGCAAAAAAAATTATTCAAGGTCAAAATTCGATAATATGCATTTTTAAGCCAAATGGCATGTTTTATCATCCTTAATAGGATTGTATAGGATTGTATAGGATAAAAAATTGATTGTAGATCATGCAATTATCTATATAATTTGTTCTTACACTTTTCCCCCTAAGAATCACCATTTCTGAGATATAGCAATTCAAAAATTTGAAGAAATTGTGTTCTCCATAATATGCACACGTTTCCACGCCACCTGTGAGGTATTTAGTTGTACTTGGCCAAGATATGGGCCAAGTACAACTAAATAACGTGGTTCCCCAGTAGGTCTATTCCACCGTCTATTGTGGTTCTGTTTAATTAAATAATATTATATTGAATAAAAAATGGTAGCATTGGAAATAATGAAAGCGGTGTGAATTATGAGTAATTGGGGACAACTATTCATCTGGTTGATAATTATCTAATGTCTAGGCGTACTCGTGCATATTACGGAGCACAATTTTTTCAACTTTTTGAATCGCTATATATCAGAAATGGTGATTCTTAGTGAAAAAAGTGCAAGAACAATTTTTATAGATAAGTGATGATGATGATTTAAAATTTTTATCTAACTTATTTTTATGATAAAATTTACCGTTTTCCTGAAAAGTGCAGGAAACCCATATTTACGAACTTGACCTTGAATAATTTTTTGCAGACGTGGGAACGATAGGGACTTTTCACATTTCATTTACAATGATGTTACCAACCATGGTACCAGTTTTCAGCTCTATGCGAATTATTGTAAGCCTCTCCCTATTTTATGAGCTATTTTGACCGGGTACTTTAACACATTCATATGTAAAAAACATACCACAAGGGAGTGTATTAGGGCCAGTCTTTTATCTACTATACACCAGTGATATCCCTGAATTAGAGTATGACACGATAGCCACCTTTGCTGCTGACATTGCTATAATGGCTGTAGGCAAAAATCACCAAGAAGCGGCAATAAATCTGCAAATAACAGTTAACAAAATCAGCACCTGGACTAAGCAATGGAGAATCAAACTAAACGAGAGTAAATCTGCCCATGTTAATTTCACAAACAAAAGAGACCGACATATCCCTGTTCGCATAAACAATATCCAAGTATCATATGCTGATACAGCAAAATATTTGGGTATAACACTGGACGCTACGCTACGCTGGAGAGCTCATCTCAAAAAAAGAAGGAATAATTAGATATCAGATTTAAAACAATGTATGTGGCTGCTTGGACGAAATTGCACGCTGTCAATATATAACAAAGTACTTTTGTACAAACAAATTCTCAAGCCCGTATGGACATATGGCATCCAGCTGTAGGGTTGTGCCAGTAAGAGCAATCTAGATATAATCCAGCGATTCCAAAACAAAGTATTAAGGAGCATTGTTAATGCGCCCTGGTATTGCAGAAATAGTGATCTACATAGGGTCATGGGAATGGACATTAACCAGACCATCAGCGAATTCGCCAAAAGTCACGAACAGCAACTTCATCGTCACGTCAATGTCGAAGCCATCCAGCTCCTCGACAATACAAACCAGATTAGAAGGCTCAAGAGGATCAAACCCTTCGAGCTAGTATAATTTTGTTAGTGCAAAAGCAGAGAACAGTACCTATGTACACATTAATATTAGTGTAATTAAGTATTAGAAAAATATAAGGAACTAAGGAACACTAGTGAGTAAGTCCTAAGATAAAAATTTTGTAACAGTAGTAAGAAAATTAGGTTAAAAAAATATTACTCATTGATCTAAGTTCAGATCAGATTGTAATTACAGTAAATGCCATTGGTGTCTGTATAAAAAAAATGTAAAAACATGATAACTTTAGCGACCTGTCAAAGTGACGTCATCAGATTCCATCGAATTGAATATAGTTGTTATACCGGGTGGCGGATTTACTAAGTGTAATATTGTACAATGTAAGCAGCGCCCCCTCAACTTTCCATTGGCCAATTCAAATCTAATTGGTGGCAACGTACTACTTCAATCCATATGCAATGTATAATGTACTGCAACGCAGCCACATGCGATTTTTAACATTAGGCTCCTAAATATATGCGACTACAGCACAACTCACCAAAACCTATTTCACCGAGGCACAGTTTTTATTTATCCTCTTGAAACAAAAAACTTAACCTCTCCAGAGTATATGTCAACAGCAAAAGCAAAAGAAGACACAGTACACTAAGATCTCATTTTATTTCAAAGTTGCATTAAAAATTGCATTTCGTATTTATATTAAAAGTTGGATGTTTAAAAGTTAAAAAAAAATAGATTACCGATTACCAATCAAAATTAGATTAAAAATCTAATTTATTAGAGTTCGATTAGAAAAATTAGATTATCAATCAAAATTGTATTAAGAACATTGCATTAAAAGTTGCATATTAAAAGTTACATATCTCTATATACAGCAGTTTAGAAAGAAAACTCATAATATCCCAAAATATATACCCAAATGTTGTGTTATACACAAGAACTTTTTTTTAACTTTTACGAAATGATACATATATCTATCTACTACCTAGTGTAGATTCAGCGTGCACGTTGATTCACACAAAACAATATTAGAAAGAGTTAGTAAAAAAGGTGTGGCTCTTAGACGTATACTAAACTTAAACTAATCTGTAAAATGGTGAAGTAGCTACGGTTAAGTAAACGATGGGTTCCACACCAGCGCAGCGGAGGCAAGTCCAACGTTCCAAATAAAACGAAAGGTATTGATGTTCTGGTAGATAACTCTCAGTCCAGGGTGAAATGTATACTAAGGTAACTGAACCAAATATGGGCTCCCTTAATCAAATTATTTTATTGCAAGTATACAGTATTTACTACAGAATAATGAAATTAATTGTAGATATAATCTCTAGGTTATGGGGATTCAAAAATTGTAGACAAAATTGACGAAATTGTTTTATAAGGTATTTAAAAAATTCAAAAATTGATAAATACTTATATTAGGACCCGGAGCTCCAAAAATGGGCACCATATTTGGAGCATGTAAGTAATTACACGTCAGGATTTTTTTATGCACACAAAAATAAGAATGTAACCGAGTATAAACTGCTGTATTTTCGAAAAAAAATAAACAAAATATTATACGAATATAAGTAAAAGTAATAAAAACATAGGTATATTAACCAGGCTACACAAACTTATCTTGTCTTCGCATATCGGACATCTGAAGTACGCATCTAAAACAAAACAAGATTTATTAATGTCGTTCAGTGTAGAAAAAGAAACATGTGCCCATATTTGGCACATGTAACGTTTGTCACTTTTCCCAACTAAAGGACTAGAAGTTTACATGCAAGTACAGTTCTTTAGCTATACACTGACATGCAACAGTCAATATTTGATTCAAATTTTTCCATTAAATTTGAATTTTTTTACTTTAAATTTGAATTTTTTTACTTTAAATTTGAATTTTTTAAGTTATACTTACCGAAATTACTAGCCTCACTTTGTTATTAAACTTTCTCCTAGAGATACTTTAGAGCGCCATCTCATAGTTGGTACTACTAACTAACGTTCACCGCGAAGTTGTCTAGGCTTACTCATCATAGTAAACTGTAATATTATGCAGAAAAAGTTCTCTTTATTATTTTTTTGGACAGTGCCCTTATTTGGGTCCGTGCATATTTTGGGTCTATGTACCTTATCTAACGAAGGTTCCAAGTGAAAATAAAATAACTAACTAAGCGAAGGGCCCAGGTAAAATAAACTATAGATTCCAAGTAAGTGAGTGGGTGAGTAAGTGGCGTGACTTGAATTGAAGTCGCAAGGCGAAGTGAATAAATGAAGTGAAACTAATACTTGAAGTAAGAAGCCCTGCAAGATACGACTAATAAGTTTACGTACCTACAAACAAATGTGAGGTTAAGTGAACGTAGCTACCTGTCATTGGTAGCTACTTATATAACTTAGCTAGCGATGTAAAGCGGCTTTATGTGACCTAGCGAGATGTTTCTCAATCGACACTAGGGACTAATGCAAAGCAAGTTCTAGAGAAGGCAAAACATGGCAAAAATTGAACATAAAAAAAATCGCTTACCTTAATTTCGAAGTTGTTTTATCCAACGTAGTCGATTATACGTCAGTCATTAACATGTTTATTTTTGAATATGTCGATATGAAACTAGGGGATCCAGAGCTACACAGAAAACAGCATTTTATGACATAAGTAATTTTACACCACTTATCTGTGGCCGGAAACGATCTTAATGTTTGATTTTCAAATGGAATTTCAAATGGAATGTACCTTGCCATTTCACTTCCTACGAAAAAAAATACTCTTAGTTACTAGTTAATTAAGTTAATTAATTACGCCTAGTTACTCTTGTTAATAATTTTGTATGTGTTTTATTGCAAGTAATTTAGTTTTTCAAATATTTCTTTTTTTTAATGGGACGGTGGTGGGTCCTTGTGTCCATTGAATTGCATTTTTTACTTTACGATTCCATTGATAACCCTCTCCTTGGGTTTTTATGGACATTTATTTAAAAAAAAATGCAAGTATTTTAAATATACACAAAATTATTATTATACGGCTAAAAAATTCACGTCAAGTTACCTCTGCATTTCATAAAACAAAGAATTGATGGCAGTTCTCTAATTGTTACATTGATGTACACAAATACGGAAAAGATGACATGCTTCTTATTTACGGGGAAATGTCATAAAAAAGGAAAATGTGCAAACGAAACTTATAGTGCAAGATTTTCTAAAAGAATACATCCATCCCGGCACTATTATAAGAAGCTGGTAAGGAAAATTCGGCCGGAACCAAGGTTGTAAAATAAATCGTTCGTAGTAACTGAGGAAATGAAAACCAACATTATAGCTATAATAAACTATGATCAAACTGCTTTTACGAGACCAGTCGCAAAGAAATTGGGTTCAAATAAGGGAACTAACACATATATAATAAAACACAATTATAATTCTTTCAAAGACACTTACACTAGCATATTTATGAAGGTGATAATGATCGAAAGATATAATACTGTGAGTGGTTACGCAAAAAATGTGAGCAAGATAACACATTTTTATAAAATGTGTTAGTGTCAGATGAATCTAGAATTACGAATAATGAAATTTTTAATCGATAGAGCACTAGATACTGGTCACAAGTCAGCGATAAGTCAGAACCAGTGATTTGCAAAAACGTTATGATGTAAATGTATGGGCAGTAATAATACGAGTAGTTGGGTTTATTTAGTTTCAAGGAATATCAAAGGGTGAAAGATGTCTCGAGTTTCCACAAAATGAGATATGGGATAAAGTTGCGGAGTTGCCATTAGCTCAATTTAGAAACTTATACGTTCAATAAGATGGTGCTCCTCCGCACAATAGTAAAATAGTTTTAAATTATTTCACTGAGACGTATGGCAAGTGATAGAAACTAATGGATCCATGAGGTGGCCTGCCAAGTCCCCGAACTTAACTTGTTTGCATTTTTAGTTATGTGCATATCTCAAGAATAAAGTATATGAGATACCAGTTTTGACATTAGAAAATCGAGAAAATAGAATAAGAGCAGCATTCAATACTATAACACCTATGAGATGTTGGAAAACATCATGCGAAAGACAGAACATCGAGCAAGAGAGTGCATAGCTTATGGGGGAGGCCCCTTTGAGCAATACTTGTAATTTTGTTATTTGTAAATATTTTAATTTTGATTTAATTTTGTTACAGTTTTGTTGTTTATAAAGTTTTGATTTAGAATTTTAAATAATAATAAACATACCGTACCGTACTTATTTTTTTTCTTAAAAATTCAAAGGTAACTTGATGCTAATTTTTTTGGTAGCCGGAAAATAATAATTGTAGATTTAAAATACTACAATAGTGGAGCGGATCTAAAAAGGGGTCCAAACGGAAGTGACTTTTTTGAAAAAAATATTTTTTCAACTTGTTCATAATGTTCCCCCCTACCCCCTGGTAACTTTTTCCGGTAATTGTTGTTCACCAGGGGGCGCGCGTAGCCCTTCAAATATTGTTAAAACAGGCTTTTTTAGATTACGCGTAATCGAGGAGACGGATAGAAAATGTTTTGCACAAGACAAATAGGTCTCCTCGATACGCGTAATCTGGTTTTAGATCCGTCGAAATCGGTTTCTTAGAACCGGAGATACAGCGGTTTTAAGATTTTTGTTTTTTAGTGGGGACAAGAAAAAGGGAATGAGCAATGGGGTTGTTGCGGGAAAGGGGGTGGTATTGGGAGGCTGATTTTCTCTTGTAGGTAATGGGTATTGAAAGCCCAGGCCGATTTTTTTTTGAGATTGCTCAATTAGGGAAGGGGGGGAGGGGAGAGGGTGGAAAAGGGTTAAATGGGTGTATCTCCGGCCCTGATGAACGATTTAAAAAAATAAAAATGGATTTTTTTGTTTTTTTATAATCGAGGAATCGAGGACAGCCTGAAAAAAAAAACAAAACTCAAAAACACGGGCGTGAGGGGTGAAAATAAAAACGTTATTTTTTTGTTTATTTTTTTTGTTATGGGAAGGAGTGGAAAGAGGCGCCTATCGTATTGAAAAAGTTGGTCAATTGTATAAAGTTTACTGAAAAAAAAATTTTACCGATTTCGTTCATTAGGGATGTCAGGGCGTCGACTCTCGGTTAAAGCCCTATAGAAGGGCAAGGAGATGTCCTACGCCCTTAAGCCAGGGCTCATTCTCAAGTTGAAGTTTCATTCTCAGGTCAAGTTTCCCCTATTAATTAAAAAAAAATCCCGATCGCACCAATAAAATCAGCTTCCCAATCCCACCCCCTTTCCCGCAACTGCTCACTCCCTTTTTCTTGTCCCCCCTAAAAAACAAAAACCTTAAAACCGCTGTAGCTCCGGGTTTTCACGGGTCTAAAACCAGATTACGCGTATCGAGGAGACCTATTTTTCTTGTTCAAAACATTTTTCTATCCGTCTCCTCGATTACGCGTAATCTAAAAAAACCTGTTTTCACAATATTTGAATGGCTGCGCGCGCCCCCTGGTGGACAACAATTACCAGAAAAAGTTACCAGGGGTTAGGGGGGAACATTATTAACAAGTTGGAAAAAAAATGTTTGTTAAAAAGTCACTTCCGTTTGCAAACTTAGATCCGCTCCACTACAAGTACAATCTGTTTTTCCAGTTTTTTCAATAAATGTTCATAGAAAAACAACAGTAGAGATATCAATGGCTATAGCCTCGACTACAAAGTAGTATCAGTTGTCAATCTTTAATGGCAGTATTCAATGTAGTATGTAGTATGTGACTATTATCAAATCAACACAAATACATGCAACCCAGAAAGTGTTTATGTTTCTTGGTATACCATTTTCGTAGATACCGGATAACAACGCATAACAGTTAAGCAAAAGGCACCAAGGAAGTAGCCACGCACATCATTTATGTTAAGAATTAAATTAAATCAAATTAAATCTAAAACAAGTAAAAATTTTAGAAAATTCAAGTTGTGTTTAAAAGTTCCTTCAAGCTTCGTCATCGTCTCAATAAAAATTTCAACAAGCTAAAAATTAACCAGTGTATGAAATCAACAATGAGATTCAATCAGTGCTACGGTAAATCGTGCCCGGCAGAAGTTGTGATAATTGCAGATTCCAGCAACCAACATTCCAGATGAGCCTCATTATAGTGCCGCTAAAGATCTCTACACCAGTGCGCTAGCGAAAAGTATTTCAAGTGTTTCGGATTACCGATATAAATAGGTAATTATACCCCAATATAAATACGTCGCTTTTAATTAACTTCTTAAAATTTTATTTTCAATTCAAATCTTTAAAATTGGCGGTTACGTCACTAAATTATTCTTAACTGGCTATTTCTTTAATCTGAATGTATACAATATATACAGTAATATGTGTATGTATACAATATGCATACGATACGAATATATATGTTTACAATATTTAGGCGAAATATTTATATGCAAAAAAAAATAAGGTAAAGGTAAATTATCAAATAGACTTGGCAACACGGTCTATTGTATACATTTCTACATACAATTTGTAAAACTGCTACCTTCAGTTGTCTGTGGATGTAAACGCAACTTAATATCAAAAAGGTGATGCAATGAAATGTCAGAACCATAGAAATAGAAAGGAAATGATCGCCATATCCCCCTGCCAACTGCAGGGTATCCGCTAATGTGTTGAGGCTAATATGACACTACTTTTATTTAGCTTACATATTCTTCAAAGGAGACTACATATTATTCATCATATTGAACCCTACATATTGTTCAAATTACTCAATATAAATCTTTAAATCTCGCAGAACACGAAAAACAACATAAATAAACTCAAGCCACACAAGTACACATGCGTCAAAACTAGGGTCAATATGGCCTCTCCCTTAGCATAACGAGAAATGCGCACTCGCTGAAGCTAATTATCCCTACTTCTATACCCCTGTCATATCCAGAGATATTTTAACACGGGAAGACCCAGCGGCTCATTCATAAAACACTATAAGAGCCGATCTATTATTGTTCTAAAAAGTACAATAAGTGCGAGAGAGAAAATGGAAGAGGGCGGCTGCGGCGGCGGCCATTCAGCAACGCTGCTTCTTCTGAGCAGAGTTCCTGTCCAAGCCAAGCAGCCTAAGATTGTAGCTAACCTTAAAAATACTTGCCGATGAAAAGTAACATTTTCCGGACTTCAATGTTTCACCCTTTTACAAACTATACAAGAATTCACAATAATTACATACTTATTGTTCACCTAAATCGCAATAAATACAAATATTCATAGAACTACAACATACAATGTTCAAGCGTTCATTGTTAAAAACTAATAAAACGAGAGAAACAGCACAACAATGTCTATTTGTAGCTGTAATTATATCTGACGAAGGTTGTTGTAGTACTGATTTGATTGGTATGATTTATATTTTATACGAACCGCCAACTTTAAAGATGTAAAGAGTATATAAGGAACATTGTATATAGTGGATTTAATATGCTATGTCATTTAATTTAAGTTATAGAAGGTTATCGCAGGCTAGGCTAAGACTGTTGAAATTTTATATATCCACAAGTGTCCTTCCACATTTATATTTTAAATAAATCAATGTCTGATTTTATGATAACAATTCTTTTTCTTCTTGGATTATAAAGCAATCTAAAATCTTTACACAAAATGTATATTACATTTCATAGTTAAAAAAATTGGGAAAGTTGTCGAATAAAAATTAATTTAAACTGGAAATTAATTTTTTTCTGACAACTGATAATAGATTCAAATTACAATTTTAGAACTACATTAGTAGATTCAGCTTATTTTGAACCTCTGCGCATGAAGTGATCTTCATACGCCAATAAATTCAAGTCAAGGTCAAAGAGTAATAAGAAAGCACAAATGTTTATATATATATATATATATATATATATATATATATATATATATATATATATATATATATATATATATATATATATATATAATTTACAAAATTCCACCAATTTAGTTGTTGCTTGTTTCTCATAGAACAACCGAGAGAGATATGAGCATCATATCCGCTGTGGTTGCACAAGCTACTATTTCCTGACTCATGTAGAGACCAACAAACATATGTGCAACATACGTGATATTTTACTACATATATAATCCTTAAACAAAAAATTAAATATTAATAGTTAATAAACTTTTTATATAATTATGAAGGGCAGGACAAAATACAAACATGACAATTTATACGACGATATTAATGATCCCCTATAAAATACCAGAATTATGCCGGATATATTTCAGTATCAGAGTTATGTTAAATTAAATAGCACGCAACTGTAACTGCCATTTGGTTAACTGCGAAATGCAAATTTAACACCTAAGCCATCTGCTAAAAAACGGGATGTAAACGTAATGGCGATAATGCCCATAAATTTAGCGCAAGTATGCCACAGTACTGTTTGTTCACCGAATATTCATGAAATAGTGGCCTTATGCAATTGCAGAATACTCACGAAACCTAATGACCTACTTTAAGTTTACTAGCGATATTTAGTACAATAACAACTTACTATTAGCGACTACTATAGCTTCTATGAATACAAGAAATATGTTAAATAGTTACAGGAATTTGTGTAATATTACACCGTGTAATGAATTTATTTCACGTTTTAAAAAATAGGTAATTATTATTATTTACATAATATAAATAATTATTTTTTCAAATTTATTTTAATATATATTATATATTATAATATATTACATAATATTTTATTATTTTATGATAGCCATTACAACATTCTGAATATTTGTATTGAGAACTAAAAGCAAGGTGTACCCTCGCCTACTGCTCGTGTCGTAAACTTCGCTTCGGGTTAATAAAGGCAATCGTTAATTGCCCGTTAAATAACAATTATTTGCAATAACAATATTGTTATTTGCAATAGCAATAACAATTATTTCTTTGACATCTGAAAATAGCCTTGATCAGAGGCATAAATTAGAGAGATCTCTATCGCAGAACTTTCGAAATTCAAGGACCAGTGGGGGAGATTTTAGCACTATTTCGCACCTATTATTATCGTATAATAAAGTTAGCGACACGCCTATCAATCATATTTTTGTGCCACTATGTATCTGTTTATCAAAGTACTTCACCATCGTCAAATATCAATTCAGAATAATCAGATTCAAACTCGATGGCCTATTAGACGTATCTGGAGAGCAAACCTCGTAGAAAAGAAAAGAATAGATGTAATTCCTCGACTGACAGGTCAGCAGTCTCGAAGGGTTTAAACAAAAATTTTCCACGCAATGTGTTCCGAAATAAATAGACACTTACATTTCATATATAGCTTGTCTGAATTCATAGTACCTATACGGCAGTGGATTTTCAGGATTTATATCTCGTCGGGATATCAATCATGAAACAAGTCCAGGTCCAGAAGCACTGCTGCTCTTGATACTCAAGCAAATTATAATTTTTATATTGATATTTCAGAAAAGTATTTCGTGGTGATTGATCGCCCTAGTTAATAATGAACGTGGTGATTGATTGGGCATATGAAAGAAGGTAAACATTTCGAGAGGTCCGGTTTGAAAATACCCCGAGGAATATAATAACGAAATGTTTAAATTATAGGCTATTGGGGCGAAACTTACTTTTTTTTTACTTTATCATACAAACCACAAGCTTTATTAATTGATTCACTACCTCTCTTGTATTGAGATAAATATTGATATAAATGAAAATCTAGAGAAAAATATTATAAATTAACATTAAATTAGTGATCAAAATACATGTACAGTTACATATGTCGTACCGACAATAGTAACATTGCACGCATGCTTATATCGCATATACTATACACAACACCAACCGGTTACGCATCTGATTTGTCAGAATCCAATTTCATTATATCTCAGTTATTTATCGGCACAAAAATCTCTATCTAGCATGATTGCAATAGACAAGTCTTAACAAAATTTATATAATATCAAGCATACATAAACTAAGTCTATATTAAAAGATTAATGCGAAAGCATAATGGTAGAAACGGGGGTCGAGAGTCTGTATTCGCGAAGAAGACTACAATATAATATATATATATATATATATATATATATATATATATATATATATATATATATATATATATATATATATATATATATATATATATATATATATATATATATATATATATATATATATATATATATATATATATATATATATATATATATATATACAGTGAGCTCGTAAAGTTTGGAATAAATTCAATTAATCGTTATTGAAGGATTTTCACAGGAAATCCTCGGACACGTCAACCTTATTTTATAAAATGTCACTTTTTTCAGCCATCGATTTTTTTTTTGTTTTGTTCGTTTTTGAGCTATGACGTCATCGACAATTTTTTTAAATGACAACCCATATTTTTTTTCACGGATTTCGATAGAGCACATTTTTCTGAGTGCGAATATGTCAAAAACATAGTACCTTTAACATTAAAGTTTTCGAGATATTCGGTTGCAAAGTTTATAAAATGTACCATGGCACCATGCATAAGCTATCGGGCGGGTCAAGATTTTTAATAGCTTATTGATTCTAATAGCTTATAGCTTATTACATTTTAAAAGATTAAGGAGTAATATTATTTATTTTGGTAGCTTATCGAACATTTTGAAAGATTTGGGAGTAATCTGTTTAATTTTTTAACAACAATTTAAACAAATAAAATAATATTTTAACAAATAAATGATAAATAATTAAAGTAAAAAATAAAATCAGAGTAAATTTTCAAAGTGACCTCCATTCACTTCCTGGCAATATCCCATCCGCCACTGAAACTCCTGCAGAACCTTACCAACAGTATCGGGTTGAATGGTTCGAATTTCATTGCGAATTCTGTCCTTTAATTCTTCGATGGTATTTGGTCTATTGAAATAGACTTTGCTCTTTAAATAGCCCCATAAAAAGTAGTCTAGGGGAGTGAGATCTGGAGATCTAGGGGGCCATTCGATAGTTCCCCTGCGACCAATCCAATGGTTAGGAAATACATGGTTTAAATAATCGCGAACGATCACTGCAAAATGGGGTGGTGCACCGTCTTGTTGGTACCATATCGTGTGATGGGGCAGATCCGGATCTACGTCATTTGGGTAAAGTACCGCAAGTGCAGGGACTAAGTCGTCTCTTAAAAATTCTAAATATATTTCACCTGTTAATACGCCTTCAAAGAAAAATGGGCCCAAAATACGATTACCTACAATACCAGCCCAAACGTTAACTTTTTGTGGAAACTGACTACGAGTTTCCATTTTCCAGTGTGGATTTTCAGGAGACCAATATCTACAGTTTTGCCGGTTAACTGTGCCGTCGAGATAAAAGGTAGCCTCATCAGAAAAAACAATATTGCGTAAAAATCCGTCGTCATCAATCAGGCGTTGCAACATGGTTTGGCAAAACTGTAACCTACGGTCAGGATCATCTTCGTTTAACTCTTGGACCAAAACCACTTTATACGGATGCCATTTGTTCAATTTCAAATATTTCAAGACGGAGCTTTGAACTATTCCGTGGGTAAATGGGGATTTTCTTGAAGCTCTAGTAGAACATTCAATTTAACATCTTGTTGCACTGGTGGACGACCCGTTCTAGGGCGATCTCTCGTATGACCCACTTCTAAAAACTTTTGTTCTATTTTGCTAACGGTGGACTGTGTAATTGGTTCTCTGTTTGGATATTTGTTGTTAAATAAACGGCAAACTTCTACTTGTGTGCGAGCTCTGTCCCCGTAACCGATCATCATCAAAATTTCGATTCTTTCCCTTTCACTCAAACGACGGACCATTTTTAAATAAAATGAATTATGATGGAATAATGATTAATCAACTTACTTAATGATATTATTCAACTGATTAAAACACAAACTTGCGAGGAAAAACTTCAAAATTGTGACAACTGTCAAAACTGTTGTTTTTCCTGCGCTTTCTTGATAAATGATTAGCATTTGGTCATCGCTTGTATAATTCATTCTTAAAAATTTGCAACCGAATATCTCGAACACTTTAATGTTAAAGGTACTATGTTTTTGACATATTCGCACTCAAAAAAATGTGCTCTATCAAAATCCGTGAAAAAAAAAATGGGTTGTCATTTAAAAAAATTGTCGATGACGTCATAGCTCAAAAACGAACAAAACAAAAAAAAAATCGATGGCTGAAAAAAGTGACATTTTATAAAATAAAGTTGACGTGTCCGAGGATTTCCTGTGAAAATCCTTCAATAACGATTAATTGAATTTATTCCAAACTTTACGAGGTCACTGTATATATATATATATATATATATATATATATATATATATATATATATATATATATATATATATATATATATATATATATATATATATATATATATATATATATATATATATATATATATATATATATATATATATATATATATATATATATATATATATATATATATATATATATATATATATATATATATATATATATATATATATATATATATATATATATATATATATATATATATATATATATATATATATATATATATATATATATATATATATATATATATATATATATATATATATATATATATATATATATATATATATATATATATATATATATATATATATATATATATATATATATATATATATATATATATATATATATATATATATATATATATATATATATATATATATATATATATATATATATATATATATATATATATATATATATATACCTCAGTTTATGAGATTCAACCTTAAACATATCACATTTCAAAGTAGATATATAGAGCAGAAATTCAATTACAAAGTAAGTAAATTTAATTATTCTTTAATAAATCTATTATTAACAGATTGCACCAAATATTTGAATTCATTACATCTGAAACTAAACAATATCTATCAAATATTGGTTTCAGTTACTCCTCAAAATTTAATTAATAAATTTTTAAATCAATTTCATAAAAAAATGGAAAAACAGTTTCTAAATTATAAAAAGAAACAACAAACAAAAATTTATAAAATGGAACAAAAACAAAATTACAATAATAATAATGAACAAAATAATAACCTTGAAAATTGGGTTGAAAATATTTCAAATACAATAATCCCAAATAACATTAATGAAATATTAAGTCTAGGTCCAAACTTTTGCATAAATACCAACAAAAATAACTTACCAATTCCAAATATAAGGATGTGCAGCTCTTTTTATATACAGCATATCCGTGATTACATATAACAATGCAAGAGAGTTCAGTCATAGAGTTCAAAGAGTGACCAGCTCCTCTAATCAGTTTTATATAATATTGTAAAATTTAATAGGTAAACTTAAATTAATTAAAATAGTGAGACATAAGTGGAATATCAGAGGGAAGTATTTTCGTCGAAACTACGACGTGAGAAGTGGAGACTAGGTAGCGTTCCCAGTCTTTAGATGACTTTGGTAAGTAAAAAGAAGAGGATGTTAATTTACAAAAAGTTCAAATTGTAAAAAGGCAGTAAAAGTGCAGAATCTGACGGTTCACAGTTTGAGGCGACCCAGATAAAATAATAGGTGTGTAGCAGAAGGTAGCAACGTTCCAGATAGTACGGAGGCGTTCCGGTAGATGGCAGCACCAGAGTCCAGCATCATTGTCAACAAACCAGTGTCGTGGAAATAGTGCTCAGTGTTGTGCCTCGCAAAATAAAAAAGGGTTAACATAAAAAATTTATAAGGTAACAACCATCTCAGACATTGCTAGGTTTAAGTATATATATTATTCCAGAGGCTAAGTCCCATGTATTAGAATAAGTTACGTAGGTGTGCGTAGGGAATTTAGAAGGATCAAAATTCAATTATTTATTTGCATTACAATTTGCATATTTTTATTCATACTTCTATTTGTATGACAATAAAAATAGTCATATGCAACTTCTTCTTTATTATTATTATCTTGAAACATTTCAGGAAACAATTTAATTTTTACAATTTGAAACAAATTAAAATTCTAACATTGCAAAATTTACATAGACCTAATTGGACCCCCCCCCCCTTAATGACTATAGTGTACTCATGCTTATCAGTGAACCTTCTCCAATTCGCTACAATCACTGTTATTATCTCAGTTTATATAAATCTAAAAATAATAACTTTTGAATATTTAGAGTCCTTAAGATACTATTTCAAATGGGCGCCAATTCTTACAAACAATGCACGTACACGTACATACATGTAGAACCACTTATGCTTTACTTCTTCATATTTGACTTTGACTTTAAGAAAAATTTGTTAGAGCATGAAAATCACTTACCTAGGAGATTCAAAATAAGCTGAATCGTTTCATTTTTGTATTAATAAAATTCAAAATATATTAAGTAAAACTTGGAAGTCCATTATAGTTATTATGAAAATTACATTATATTTATACTATAAAATGTTACATTCGGAATATGGATTTTTTTAAGAATTAAAGAAGACAAGAATTAGTTATCATGGTAATAGACAGTCATTTATTTAAAAATTGGGGAAATATAATTTTTTATCAAATTTCAATAATCTTAAACTAACTGCTCTAAACTATCATAACTTATTTTTAAGGTACATGGGATATAACATCCTTCTAGATACAATATTCCTTATATCGAAATTATTTAAAAGTTAGTAGTAAAGGCGACGTATTAATATTATTACCATAATGGCCGAGTGCACCGTACGTGTTAATCCTGGATTATGTTTAAGCCTGACTTATTTTGCCATATTTGCATGCAAATATGTCAAAATAAGTCGGACTTAAACGTAATCTAGGATTAACACGCACGGTGCACTCGGCCATAAGTGTTTATTACTTTATTTTATTTATTATTACTTTGAGTGTTTTATTATTACCTTAGTAAAGTTTTAATCAAAAACACTCGAAATTTTGAACACCCCTGCACTAGTTTGTAGACCTCTAGCGGCACTCTTAGGCAGCTGCATTGGAATGTTGGTTGTTGGATTCTGCTGAATTCTGAACTCTAGGAATTTCTGCCAGATATAGGGACACTATTTACTATACTACTGATTTAATTTTTGTTGATTTCACGCACTTATTATTTATCCAACTTGTTGTCGCTCTTACTAAACCGTGATTCAACCAGGGACTGAACTTTCTAGGAAACTGCCTAGGGTTTGTTCACTGTTTCCCTACCAATTGATTTGTTTAACATCCAATATCACTTAACTTTTAAATATTACTACAAACAAAACTAACCAGAAATACATCCAATGCGGTTTGAAGCAATTTTGTTGATCACTTTTTATTTTAATTAAGATTTTTACTCGATTTTCTTTTAAAAAAGATCTGCTTTGCGACCTGTTTGATACCATGAGCTAAAATGTTTTTGCATTATTTAAAATGTCTATAATTAGTTTTAATCATTAATTAAAATGTCTTCTTATGTTTTAGAATTATTTACGCTGGCTTCACTACATATTATTACTTATAAACAAAATTGTCTTTGGGGATTATTTATATACGGAGCACGCAAAATGCGTGGTGGTCGCGTGGGACTACATTGTATGACTCTTTTACGATTTGTTTTTCGTAACCAAGAAGATCCGCTGGATATGGTATATGGTATATGGTATATGTTTATTGTTGATTATTACCCCTTGGAGTACATTCAATAGCGATTTAAAGTGGGCGCAATAAAAGTTTGCCTAAACTACCTCAGCTCTTAATAAAAATAAAATTCCTGTGGATGCCACTGACCATGCGTAACTAAGTCAGTTAGCCAGCAAATTGTCCTGGGTATAGAATCTACTTTGTGGCACTTTCTGTAATTCTTGGGGGAAAGAAAAATAATACACACAGTATACTTACTACTAGGTTTACTTTACAATTGGGAATTTAAAATGGTGATACATAACAAGAGAATTCAAAAATTTACGAAAAATGCGGTATTATACCTGGAAACGCAGCATATACATAAACAGTTTACACAGAAAAACGGTTTAAATATCAACGTGCACGATGACCTTACAAATACATACATACAAATATCTAGGCAATGCCTACCCAAATATGTTGATTAATCAGCGAGAGTAACCAGGCGAATACCTATAGACACTTGGTCAAAGGTTTGCTGAGGGCTCGCAATAATTTTGTATTTTTAAGCGTACACACGTAGCGTAGCAATATCAAGTCAAGCAAACAGGGTGTGTCCCCTTTTAAAATATTCTTAAAACTAGCTTATCTGTGATATGTAACAAGTCTTCCAGTAAGGTGGATCTCTCCTGTGACTACATCGGTACAGGGGTCGATGGACTTCAGCAAGCAGCCTAAAGGTGATTCCAAAGAAATATGGTCCCAAAGGTAGTATAAAACGTTATGGGATGAAACAAGTAGCTGTCAGCTGGCCAGAAATCTCTTGCGATATCCCAGCAAAGAGACGGCGAGGAACTATCTGGCAATGTCCAGGGGTAAACTGCGATTTGTTACAGGAATCCTAACCGACGGACACTGCCGGGTTAGGAAACACCTCTATAACATGAGACAATGTGACACACACATCTGCAGAGGATGTGAACAAGAAGATGAAACGATCGAGCATGTACTTTGCGAATGTCCCGCCGTGTCATCGACCAGATAATCCATATTGGGGGAACGTTGGCCTCACCACCTTTTGTACAACATTGGGCTGGTCGATGGTCTAGGGAGACATTTCCCTCACGGAGGAAGCACAAGGGGCCCAATGGGGCCTAAGTGCAGCGGATCTCTGATCTGCACTCCGGAAAAATTCCATATTCCAGATTCCAGGTAGAGTAAAACGTAGTGAAAAAGGTGATCTAAAAAATGGTCTAAAAGGTGGTGTGATTTACACTCGCCGAAAGACAATGAAGCTCTGTAACACAGACCGGTAAGTTAGTCTCGTTACAAGTAAAAAAAGTTAGGTTAGGTATCTAGTAGGTTAGGTATCTAGTAAAACTTACTTAATTAGTTGTAAAACGCAACGCAGGCTCTAGAGAACACAAAGTAGGCAAAATAAAATATGAACACGCGGTTTCAAGAAACAAAATGGCTTACCTCAACGTTAAAAGTTGATCCCACTAATGTGGTATGTGCAGACTTATCCAAAATCTCAACACATGTACAATGATTTCCTTGTATTATCCCATTATGTCGGAACGTACATACTACGTTATTTAACCAAGAAAATCACTTAAACTTTTAACATCAAGAAAAACCACTATGCCATCTACGCGTTCGGCTCAGAAAGGAAGCGAAAAGGCATAGACCATAGATTTGTTGACGTAGGTTAGCGTCACAGAACTACCAATATTCAACTCACAAAACAATAAGGCGACATGATATTTTTTTTGCATTATGATATATGTGGTAACGATCTATGACAAAGGATCTAATAAATGCGCTGTAATCGACGCAATATTGCAATATTGATGTAATCGACTAATAAAAGTAATATGCCGACCTGAATTTACAAACACATGCAAAAGGGAAGGCGTAGACACTGTTAAAATCAATTTTATCCATCAAATATACCTACAATAAATTTCAATAGTACTTCAATATATATTTTTTTATAATTTGAAATAGATTTAGTTTAGTATTGGTCAAAGGATAATCTGTTATAATAAATAACCTCGTGCACCAATATTTATTCAGTAATGTAACCATATCAGCGTCATGACAATTTATTTCGCAATTTATATTTACATAACTATAATTTCACAGTTTCATTTTCACCGTGTCCCTGATTAAATAACCGCAAAATAAATACGGACGATGAGAAGAGCATAATGAAAATAAATTGTCGCATAAAAATTAGCCACGTTAATTTGACGCGATTTTCGCGTTAGGGAACGGATCTGGATCGTGGATACGTAATATTATCATATGTGAATACGCAATATTATGCTGGCAGTCAGAATTTCCACGTTTCCAGAAAATGGAAAATTTGCATAATATCTTGTAGTCTTCTGCTTTATATACAAAGAAAGTGATATTCCCCTCCTAGGGCTTCCGTGTAAACCCGCTTTTCTGAGCAATATTAAAAGTATTTACAATTAGTTCCGTGCTAAGCTAGTATGATGTGTGATTAAAATGCTAATCAAACTAAAATTAATTGAATCAGAGTTAATTAATGCTGTACTGAATACCGACGGAAACTAAATTGGTTGTAGTAAATGAGACGCGAATTTTGTTCAAAAACGATGTTTGGTCTCTTATCGAGCCGGACTGAATCATTTTTAGATTTCTCCCAAAACAGTATTAAATTCTTTGTACAAATTTGGTTAGTACCTATATATACCACTTTAATTGTTGTTATTTCGATTCGACATTATATCGATTTCTTCACTCGTGCTACCGCATTTTTAACAGCGTTGTCAAGTATAAACGATTTCCAGGAATTTAAGGAAAAACAAATAATTTTATATACATCGCCCATCACAAAATATATATAACAAAATTATGATCGCGCTATGTACCTTTCGTCATATCATAAAACAATTGGATGGTGAATGTGATGCAGAATAAGAATGTTTCCCATTCAAATATTACGGATTCATTTTACTCGGCCGTGTCACATCGGCATCATTGGCATTCATTTGAATGCCTAAAATACCTAATACCATCGAACGTTTTGTGGTAAAGTGGGATCAACAACAATTCTTGAAATAGAAGTAATACAGTTATTCTTTAATTTAATGTATTATTTTGATGGGTTTTGTGTTAAAATCGATTAGTTATTAGTATTCTATCAAAATATAACAACTTGTTGAATGAAAGCGCCTTTATAGTGACGATTTTAGCTTGCTGTAAGAAAAGTTATACTGTCCCGATCTCCCATTGCGGCAATTGTGAGTATTCTTTGACAATTTTTCATATCTCATATTTCGATGTTTCAAACAGTACTTGAGTCCATTCAAGAAAAGTTCTAAAATGTATGAAATTTCATGTAAATAGTAGAAATCCCAAACGGCCTGTGATAATAAGATTATCCAATTCAACTAGATTCAGGATAGATTCCCTTGTGTTCAGATGCAACTATTTTAAATTAAAGTTTACGAAATCCATATTTTGTATCTAAACTCATGCAATATGTACACTAGCTTCCAATGATGAGCTTGTTCATCTGTATAGATTAAAACTTCTATATAACTTTAAATTACTCTAAAATAGAGTTCGTATTTATAACCGGCATTGAAGCTATGAAGATTATCCCGCGTGACAACTTGACAGTTCTGTTTTAAGGCGCAAATTAATTTTAATTCACTATATATAGATGTAACCACAAAATTAGTGTAGATGTGTATTTTAATGCCATTAGGATAGCTCTGATGATAATGGATTAATTTTGGTTCCTTCCACTTCTAAAATTAAAGAGCTTCTGAATTACTTAAGAGACTGTTCAATTTGCTAGTATAGGCCAGGCGTCAAGGAGTTCAGGATTATAAGCCTCCTTTAGACATACTAACCTTTCCCCTCGCCTGCTCCCTGGAAATCCAATTGGTTCACACATTTTGACGTGATTAATATTCTTCCAGTTTTTGACGGGGGAAGTAAATCATTGTATCGCATCATTTCTGAATAAATTCAAGTAACTTTTTCAAAAAAAAAGGTTTGTTTCCTACTATTACTAAAAACGAAGCTGTTCTCTCTAATACTGTCTTCTAATAAATGTATAACCGAGCCTGCTCTAACCTTGTGTGATGTTCTCAGCTTCGGTGCGGAGGTTCTATCTCGAGCGCCACTGCCTGTTTAGAGTGTAGACAGACCACTTTTCCCTACAGGCAGTATCTGTAGGGACCACGAATAGCTTCGAGTGGAGAAGGGCGGTAACCAGGTCACGTGATACACAGATAGACCTTATATTACTCTATCTTCAGGAAGAACACAGATTTATGGTTATACCAGTTTTATTGATAGACTTGATCATTTTTATCGATCACACAGTGATTTACATATATACACATAGTTTATTCTTATGCCTATAGCGAGTTACATCATGCGGGATTAAAAGCGTTATTAACGAGGGCTTAAACTGGGACGCCAAATGGCGACGAGTGCAAAACAAATGGTACTACTTTAACATGCGTAGTAAGCAATAATAGCGAGCATTAAATGATACTACTTTGGACGGAGAACGGTGAACACGACAAGTCGCAACTTGTCCGATTTCGGAGATGGCAGGCGAAGAAGTTTAGACGACGGACGCAGGAGACCGTGGCTAGCGAAGAATGCTAACTGACTTATTTCAGCGCAGTGGAGCGGCTTTTATAAGTTTTTTTCGCCTGCCGCGTGGTCTCCCTTTCTACCGGTATTGTCGTGGGAGTTCAGCACATGTCCGATATTTCGCTGACTTGAGGTGCTGCTATGCGAGTTCCGTGTATTGGAAAAACTATTTACGGCGGCGCGATACCAAAAAGGGGTTTGTTTACGGCCTGGCTATAAGCATAACTAAATGCACAATTTATCAACAATGTTTACCTAAAAAGAAATGAAATTTTATGAAGCATATTAACGTTATTAATATCTACTGAATATTTTACGGGCTTATAGTTAAATAAAATATCGTAATCTTAGCGTAATGAGAGGGAAATTATTTCTACTTCATTACACTTGTTTGAATAATTCAACAGGAAATGTTTATATCGGGTTTTTCAGCTTTAATCTGAGGATGTGACTTTCACGAATCGTTTTCAGAAATGCTCTTTTATTAACCTATCTGTGCGTAGATAAATTTGTTATTTTTGGCTTACCTGAGCTGGGAATATGATCTAAGTTATTTATTTCATTAATTATTACTGGGGATTAACAAAAACTAACGAACAGTATCAGCTTGTTCTTCTCCATTTTGAAAAGCTCTTAGAACTCATGATCTTAAATCTTTGGGCACAGCAATTCCTTTCCCCATTTCCAGAAATACTTCTCTGAACTGGCGTTAAAAAATGCTGTTGCAATTTAGGATTTGCTTCCAAAACCACTACACAAATGCAATAAAATATGTTTGTTCCAACTTTTAACGCTTAAAAAACAGCAAACCACTAAAGGTCAAATTATAAAATCGTAATTATTGTATTACCCTCCTGAGTACAATTTAATAGCGTTAAAAGTGGGCAATAAAAGTTTTCCTAAGCTAGCTCAGCTTAATAAAAAAGGACATTAACTATTAGGTTCGTATATTCAGTGACCTTTAAAAACCTCACTATACGGAGCGTAACAGTATGTTATTTAGTAAGGAAACCACTCAAACTTAAAAAAAATAACCCAGGCGCCATTCACTCAAGAAGAAAGAAACGTAAGATGTCCACTTTCCGACAGGGAGGAAATAAGAAAACCTTGAATCACAATTGTCTCCTCGTACCCCGTACTACTCACAAAACTACCCACCTCGCCTAGTGCGCAGACCAATAAAAAAGAAAGAACAAAAATAGCAAAGATAATATGCGCTAAGAACTATACAAATATCGTATCGAACTAAACAAAAAAACGATATCGTATCGTGCAATGTGAAAACTCTGTAACAATTGATGGAATAGTGTTTTGTTCTGTCAGATATGATCACAGCCAACCCGAAAAACAATGTTGTTGTGCTGTTTACGTCAGGATCTCGTGTGTCCCCTAAATATTTTATGCATGTGTTTATGCATGTCATATATACATGTCCGATAGTCTATGTATCCTATTTTGGAGACCTATATGTACATAGTTAATACATATTTTCTTTATTTTACTCCATCAGCGAAAACTCAGCATGTGCACTCAAATGCATATTAACATTACCAATTTGCAAACAAAATCCTATGTGAGGGGATCGCTAGTCTCCGCCCACTGACGGGGTTGTATAAAATGTCAGGCGGATATTCGATTGTGGTAGATACATATCTATCCTTATTGTTTGGCGACAAACTAAAATAAGCGTTTAAATGAAATTAAACTTTAAGGTGGTAATAATTATATTAATAAATTATAAATATAAATGAATTATAATTATAAATATAATTATGGTAATAATTTGTAGTAACAAATTATTAGTCCAATAATTTAGAGATTTACAATTTCCTTATCTTCATATATTTGCATTGTATTGCTAACTTGTGCCTCGCTTGAAAAGTGTACCATCAGATCTTATTTTATAATGTACGGTTGTCCTGCGCATAATCCTGTTCATCTTTTTAAGAACTATGTTTCAACCAGGTTGGTATTTATTAGTGCCTGTCAAATGTGAAATTTAAATCCTGAGTTTTGTCTTAAGAGTAGAAATTGAAATGGAAGCAATGCATCTCCTAGACATTTTAATAAACTGAGAGCATATGAAACTTATATCTTTACTTATTTGTTTGCAGTAAAGGACAAATGTTGATTGAAATATGAGCATTCCGGATATTCTGTTTTGTGTAACTTGGTGATGGGTTGTCATCCAAGATTTTACCATCTCTGAATAAATAAACTGATATGAGATTATCAAACAAATGTTTTTTATAATACTGATGATAATATATTGGTGATAACTGCAAATTCATAAATGAAAGCAAATTAGGCCTATATATTGTATATTAATTTACTAGTATTTTATCGACAACATAATTGTGAAACAGTATCAGTGAATATCAGTGATTCTATCATCCATAGTTCATATACAGATAATGTCAGTTTTATGGGAAACCATTTTCAGTTTGGAGGAGTGTTTTAATTGGAAAATTCACTGCACTCGTCTAGTAATAATCCACCATGAGCTCAATAAACGTTTTGCTAAAAAATAGATGATAAATTTTAACAAACCAGCAACTTATTAGGTTATACTATGTATAGGTCGAATCACGACTACGGTATGGATTTTATTTTTGGGGCAATTCCACCCTGTCAATTTCGGTTTTTAAATAGCAAAAACGCATCATGCGCACTATTGCTAATTTGTATAGTAGCCATACATGCAGAATTGTCTTTGTACACTGTAAGATTCTCGCTCTAATATTAGGTATTGTTTATTTTTAAAATATGAGTGTATGTTTTTCAAAATTAATATAAATGTAATCTTTGTAAATATATACATAATATAATATAGAAACAAGCTATAGAAACAAATGTCTGTACCATTTCCCAATTTGTCAATCACCCTGAACCGGCCAACTATCTAACATTGAGTTTTTAATTTTTAATAATCTGCCTGACAGTTTAACGGGCGGTATTATATGTTATGTTTAAAGTTCACTTATTAGTTAAACTGGATTTTATCGTAAATGAGCGTTTTTTACATCGCGTTGAACACCAAACTGAGTTTAAACATCAATCGGTGGAGAGTATAGTTTAAAATTCAATCTGAAGATGTAGGCCATATTTTCTCGAAGCAGCAATTTTAACACGCTGCGAGTTGGTTTCAACCGCTACATTTTCATGTCAAACCAATGACGTCACTCACGAAAACACTTTAACTATGTTGCTTGTGGTTTAAACCTGCCTCAATCAGAAGTTATTATAGAACTGTATTTTAAGAGTGGCAACTTTAAATTTTACCTTTTTTAATTTTTAATAATCTACCTGACAGTCTAAAGGGCAGTATTATACGTTCTGTTTAAAGTTCAGGTATTAGTTAAACTGGAATTTATCGTAAATGAACGTTTTTTACATCGCGTTGAACACCAAACTGAGTTTAAACATCAATCGGTGGAGACTATATTTTAAAATTCAATCTGAAGATGTAGGCCATATTTTCTCGAAGCAGCAATTTTTACACGCTGCGAGTTGGTTACAACCACTACATTTTCATGTCAAACCAATGACGTCACTCACGAAAACGCTTTAACTATTTTGCTTGTGGTTTAAACCTGCCTCAATCAGAAGTTATCATAGAACTGTATTTTAAGAGTGGCAACTTTAAATTTTACCATTTTGACGTGTAATGTGAAAAACATAAAAGTTACTAATTTGCTGTGCCTACTGCCAATTTCATTATAAATTAACTAAAAATAATAGTAAAAATCGCATATTAATATAAAATATAGAGTAATCTTTCTTATTCAATTTATACTTATTAACTTCAGGCTTGATATTAAATATTGATGTAACACAACACGACACGACACACTTCGTTCAGGTTATTTTTTAAAATTTGTTTCCCCTAATATTAAATTGGCAGCTGTCAGTTGCTTACCGGTAAGTTTTGAAATTATAACAACCTAACTTGCAAACTGGCAAAATGTATCTATTTGATGCTGTTGAAGACATAGTAAGTGACGAAGGATGACTTTATTCGAATTAAAGAAGCATCACCTCGTTTGAGAGTCTTTAGAGCTAGGCCTAATGATTTTGAATAATATTGGGATGACATGGAATTTGCACAGCAGTTTATCTAAAAGATGTGAATTAATTTAAAAAAAAAATTGGACATATTTTATTACGCCCAACAGATCAGTAAGTAAATTACCAATGTGTCGTAACTTGTAACGATTTCACAGAAGAAGGAACAAATGTCTGTGGATTAAGGTATACATATAATAACCTAACCTATAATACCTATAATAACCTCTATAAAGTTAGCACTACCACATGCGAGATGAAAGGTGGCATAATGTGATTAATTTGTCGTAATTTTGCCGTGCAAAAAAAAATTTGTCGTGATATTATTTTTTTTTAAAACCAATGGTAGTGCTAACTTGATATTAAGTTAGCACTACCACCTCTGGAAAACGGTCTTCCAATGATCGGACAAATGTCGCATCTGGTGCATAATTTGTCGCTTTTTTGTCGTGATTTTGTCGTGCAAAAAAAATTTTTGTCGCAAATTGTTTTTTCCTTAAATCGATGATAGTGCTAATTTGGTATCAAGTTAGCACTACCAACCATCCTTCTGATATTCTGATGAAAGTCTCGTCTCGCGCATAATTTGTCGTTTATTTGTCGTTTATTTGTCGTGCAAAAAAAATTGTCGCGAAATTTTTTTTTTTTAAACCAATGGTAGTGCTAACTTGATATTAAGTTAGCACTACCACCTCTGGAAAACGGTCTTCCTATGATCGGACAAATATCGCATCTGGTGCATAATTTGTCGCTTTTTTGTCGAAATGTTTGTGAAAATTGGAATTTTACGGAATACCTCGAGCCTTGAATTTCTAAAAAATCCTAGTTATAAAATAGGACTGCATATGTAGAACTGATCACGGCTGATTGTTCTTCCAATCAAGAGGTTTAAAAAAAAAGAATGGTCTAAAAGACGCTGGAAGACGATTTTAAGCAATCAGACTAAAAATTAACGACGATAAAACGCAATATACTATTTTCAAATGCAGATAATGACACTGTTAAAATCCTAGGTATGCGCAACCTTGCAAAACTCAATTAGAAAGTGCATATAAAAAATAGCAAAAAAACTAAATATAGCATGTCATTATAGTAATTTGAAGCAGCCTCATAACTCGGACTTATGGCCTCATTTTCTGGGGTGTTGGATCTAACTTCCATCGGATATTTATAATACAGAAGAGAGCTCTCTTGAATATCAGATACTAAAATATCATATATATTTTTGAAGAAGGGAATTTCATGATCCTTTCTTCTGTCTCAAAATTTTTTTCACACTTAAATTTTGAACTATAAGAGATGAATGGAACGAATCTTGTTCCACATTTTTGTATATACATTTAACTTATATAGAATGTATAAATATTTAACACATTAAATTTTGTATAGAAAAGGCGATTAGTTTCCGAGATATAAACCAAAATGAAAATTGAATGGGCTATAAACACAATAAATGATTATTGTACAACGAATTTGTAAAATTACTTAGATGTTATTTGCGATAAAATTAATGTCATGAAAATGAAGCCAATCTAACGGAATATATATCATCACTCACGTATTACGTCTTACCAAGGCAGATATATTGAGCCTGCAAACTGTCTGGTTTAATAATTGATACACCAGGTCGATAGCACCACATTAATTAACAGCGAAATTAGGCTATGCCAATATAGACTTAAGTATGGCTATATTAGAACTAGAATGCCTACGTGTTTCCAGATTTATCAAGTAGATTAATTTAGTTCGAATTTTAAATACATATCTGATGGATTTAAACAGATTAGTTTAGATATTGTATCATTATTGTTTAATTAATTTCCAATGGAAACTGATTAGAAATAGGATATATGTTTTTCCGTATAGTCTATTATTAGTATTAGTTAGAGTATTCGAATTTGTTATAATGTTTAAAGAATTAGTAGTAGTTGTGAATGTAATAAACACAATAGAAAACTTACGTTCCATATGAGATAGTTAAGACAATATCGTCGACGTCACATAAAAAGTCCACGTTTTACCAAAAATTAGATTTTAGTGCCATAATATTAAGCTTTCAAGATCTATGGTATGAAAGACTATTTATAGTGAGATTGCGCCTTAAATGCACACAGAGAAAACGGCCTGAATCTAAGGTTGTGTGGGATACAGTGAACTTTGCCCAACTCCCGGATTTCAATGTACTTTAAAAACGAAGCAATTTTTAAGCGAAATAATTATTCAAATTTGTTGGCAGACAGCGCAGGTAAGTAAATATAATCAGATAATTGACTTAATGTTGATTTATTGTTGGTTTAAAAACCTTAGAAAATGTAGGACTGAAATTATGGTAAAATAATCGTGGAACTTGTAGAACTTACAGTAGACTACTTGTTGACGTTTCTTTAATATTATCATGTCTCCGAAACCAAGGGGATACCCTAATTAAATTAGGGTGGAACTTTATAGGAGGAGGCCCTAGGGCATTTCGCGTGCACCAAAATGCCGATGGTTGGCAACCCATATGGTGTTAATAAGGGCGACTTCCTGTTCACAAAAATCCATCTTGCCACCCCCCTCCCGTCGTTCT